>BSYO01000012.1:20497783-21097783 GCA_033239525.1 Nepenthes gracilis | reverse complement strand
AATGATTTTGATTTAATCCATCTGATATGTTAAAAAAATGTCTAACCATCTTAAAAAAGATTGTTCAAAGATATGTATGGGACAAAATAGTCATACCATAAAAAAATCTCAATATTAATACAACTACCTTTTAATTGCAAATATACAACCAATCAATTACTAACTTTTTCTTGGCGACTATATTTGGCCTCTAGCCTATAATACCTCACCAACCTTTATTTGTGGGCACACTCTCTCCATATCATGTTCTCACGTTAAATAGCAGCCATCAAATACTCACAACTCTGCAAAAATTGAACTCCAAGCCCTTAACTCTCAAGGGCAAAGTCATTGCAAGCCTTTGACCAAAAGAGCATTCACAGCTAATGAGATCTCAACATTCCCAAAGGGTAAGTTGCTATTTGCACACCTACAAGCAAATATCTCACCTAAGGACAGCATCATTGCCCCCCTTTCCAAAGACTGAATGCTATTAGGCATTTGAAGTTTTAGTGACTTGTCATCTAGTAGACCATGTAGCTGCAACGAAGTGCATCACAACACTCAACCTATCACAACATAATCCACCTAAAATTAGATGTTTTGCGTTGAAATTTGAGGATTTGATAATTCTTTTTACTTTCTAACTTTTTTTAAAGTTATACTGATTTAGTTATTGAAAAGGATAACTCCGAATTAAAATTCAGGTCCTTTAACCTTATTATTTGTGATGTGCAGGATTAGGGCTATGATATTGAGATCGATCCTACAATGGGTGATCATCAACCCGGATAAGACATTGGTTTTGGTACGCATCAATAGAGAAAAGTGACATGAATGGTTTTGTTTGGTGATAACCGTAAAGTGTTTAAGAGTAAGGGCAATCTTATCCTTCTATGCTTATGCCACGTCATTCGTTTCCATAAAACTCAAAGATGTACCCTGCTGGGGTCGCGTTCATCCCCGAGGTCACACTCTGTTGAGAAAAATTTCTTAGAAAGCTTCCTTAGCAAGTTTTCGATTTCACCATTGGGGGTTGGGGAGTGGGTATAAATCCCACGATCACTCCCCTGACACACACACACACACACATATATCTATTTATGTGTTGGTATGCAAAATGCTCTAAGTTGTAAATTTTCACTATAAATATACAAATGCTTCTATGCTAACTTTATGTATCAAAATGGTTTCTTTGGATGTATTCCTTGGTCATTCATGACAGAGGCACAATTCGAATTGAATTATATATCTCACATTGTGAGATTATTTATATTTATGTAGAATAATTGTGTCCTAATTATAAAGTTAAAATTTAGTTAATTATATTTTATTAAATAAGAAAAATACCAATATAATATATTTATAATGATTATGCTATAATTAATTGTGACTTGATTTATAAAAAATAATTAATTATTATTTATTGTTATCATCCCCCTTTAAATTAATTCTGGCCAATCAAAAAGTGTTAATTTGCTAACGAGAAATTGACATTTCTGATGGTCATTACAGTAGTTACAAAAATTTCATACTCCAAAATCGGAAAGTTGCAATTTCAAATTGCCCTGATTGTAATTTACACAGTTGTAAAAAACACAAAGTAAGAAATTATCACTGCTGAAATCACCGCCGAGATGAAGATTTGCCAAAAATATTAACAATCAACCAAGACAAGGTGTAATGAAAATTATATGTGTCGATTACATTAATACTTTTTTATTTGCATAGGCATATTTTTTATGATGAGTTTTTTCTAATATAATAAATCATGCGCTTGCATTTTTCATATGCGTTGTAAAAATAGATTTTGTATTTTTTTATCGTTCAGTAATTTATTAGCTCATTCCAAGCTATACATGCCCGTGTATTTCTTTCTAATTTTGGATCCTCTATGCTAAGGGGGTTTTTTTTTTTCTTTTCTTTTGCTTGGCAAAATAAGGCCATAAACATAATATTAAGTTTAGTTTATATTACAAAAATTAATCTTAGCTTTACTTTGACGTAGTATGAATTTACAAAAATTTAGCACTTCTGAAATTTATAAATTTTAAATAAGTTTATTAAATAGATCATAAATTTGTTCAACGAAATTTAGAACAAAATATTTTATTGGGGAGTCACCCTAATAAACTTGATAGGTACGGCGATCTATAAGCCAACCCAGAAATTTAGCCTGTCGAAAAAGAAAGGGCCAAAGAAACAGAGCCCAACAAGACGTTCCCTTAATCCAAAATCCAATAAACGTAGTGGTCAACTAGGAAAGCTTGATTCGATACCATCTGTCGATAAACGGATAATTAGAGTTAATCAGTGGCTTATCCAGACAGCCACAGCACCGAATTGGCTGATGTCATGATAGCACTACACATGCATTCGGGTGACGATTACCATAATTTAACCTCACGATTACTCTGATAGCTCAACAAATATACTGACGATATTACCCCATGATTATAGATTATTCCAAAATGGCAATGACAACTCAACAATATTCTCAGACAGTAGAGTGAATATACGAAGACAGCTGTTATCAACTGTGAGACCCAAGAAGGGGTAAATCGGCACTCGTTCTACAAATGCCCCTCTCCTTCATAGGAGAAGGGATTGGATTTTTTTTGGAGGGGGGAGGGGATCTCTCTCTTTGATCTTTTTTTTGGGATCGATTAATTAACCATACCGCACCCCCAGAGAATCAATCCTTGAATTCTGAACATACTCGTTACACTTACGCGTTCATACACACTGAGATCTTACAAATACAATTTAACTTGTTCTAACTTAGTAGATGTATTTAAACAGCCACTATCACCACATGGTCCTAGACAACTGTAGGAGTAAAAGCCATGAGCGACATACACCAACTTGTCGCCCTAAGGATTTTGATAGTGCAAGTTGCCAGTGGAAAAAGTATGATGGCAGCTCCCCTAGAGGCACAGAGCCGTAATACTTGCAACCTATAATCGCAGGCGCATGGTGTCAGCTACTTACCGTTACAGCCTTGTGGAGCTTAGGGCTGGCTAACCCACGCATCTTCTATGAATACATCCCTTCCTTCATAGAGAAGGGGGCTCCTCTAGATCTATTTTTTTTTTTTTTTGATTTTGATCTAATTCAGCAATCCATCGCTTATAAAAGCCACTCTCCGACGAGTATACTCATCTCCAAAGCTGCTCCCTAATTAAGAGCATCTTACGGAGCACTGCTTTCCATTTTCAAAACTGCTCCTTAGTCGAGTGCAACAGACGGAGTACTGTCCTTCAACTCTAAAGCCGTATCCTAATCAAGCACATTCTACAGAGCACTACCCTCTAATTTCAAAGTTGATTCCTAGTTAGACGCACCAAACAGAGTACTGCTCTTCAATTCTGAAGTCACTCGTTAGTTGAATGCACTGAACGAAGTCTAACCCTTTGCCAACACTCAATCCCATTATCTATTCATCTACGCACATTTTTCCTCCGATCTTCCAATCAGACTAAAAATGATTATTAATTTAAGCGTTGGAGGATATATCGGAGAATAAGTCCTACCATACTCTACTCTTTTATTTATTAGTTGTGGTGTATAGGATCACGTTCATAATAATGAAGATCAGACTTGCTTTCAATTGAACATCCGAATTTAGCGGCTTTTTAATTCGTTCGATAATTTGAATCTTCAGACACACCAAAACTACTTTTGCGTAGAATATTAGTATGCAATTAGGTGCTTTACTGAAACACTTCTAAAATCTACCATACAAATACTTTTATAACTAATTATTAGTTTTTAGAATACAATTAATTTGATTTTGTTTACATAAAATACAGATTTCAAAGTACAGCTGAACTAAAAAGGATAAACTTAATTTTTTTAAGAAATTAAATATTGAAACATAATAAAAAAAAAACACCAAAATCTACCTATTTTTTGATTCGACGGTCAATTTACGTATAGCTGGATTCAAAACTGTCTTTATCGAAGCGGATCCGTCTCTGGCCAGTTCGGTCTCCATTCTGCTCCCCCAACTTTACAGGAAACTTCCGGAATTTTGGTCTCCTTCGAACCTCCCTTCTGACCTTCCGAACTTCTGCGTTCCCTCAGATCTTCGTATTTGGCATCAAATTTGATACCTCTGCATACTCTCTGAAATATCTCAAGCTGATTTCATCTGCTTTATAATTTGTTTGTGGTGGCGGGGGTTGCTTTACAGAAGGTTGGACGGGATCTGATCGTTGTGAGAGAATTAGAGAATGGAAGGAGGAGCAGTTTCGGAGAAGCAGGCGTCGTCATACAGATATTGGGTGAGAGAAGCGACGGCGGATGCGACGCCTCTGCCTGTCCCCAAAATGCTATCTACGGAAGATTTATCCAATATACCCTCTCAACCTTCTCTTGGTTCTGTTTGGAATCGGGTACCGTCTACTCTCTCTCTTCCCATCATTTCTGACTTTCTTAAACCGAAGATTCCTTTTTGTAATTTAGATTTATTGTGTTGGTTTTGCTATCCTTGTCTTTCTAAGGCGACTTCTCAGAGAATGAGCGAGAGGAGGATCCTTTACATTGACGATTTATTACTGTTGATCTATAGTCAAGATTCAGCAAGTAGAAGGCCTGAGTATTTGATATGATAAAACAGGATGAACAAATTTTACTTTTGAAGATTTCAGAGTCCTCCCTGATTCTGAATTTGATTTGATTGATGTTTATGCTGATTTCATGCTGGAGATCATTCGTGCGAGGATTTGAAACTTATGCTAATGGATGTTAAATATCAAAGACTACTGCATAGGCGAGTTTGGACGCATGATGATTGCATGATTCTTCGACTTTTGGAAGTGTAATGGGTACCATGTGTCCAATAGGATTCAAGATTTTAGGTAACAAGTGTAAAATACAAAAGCTGATATGTGGAAAGCAATGCAATGCGCTCTGTCCATTGTGAATTACTAAGGCTGATACGTGGAAAGCAATATAATGCACTTTGTTCTGTTTACTACTAAAACAATTAGTTGATAAGAGTTAGGTTCAAAGAGAACTATGAGGAACTGGCAAAGTAAATTACTATACATTGGATATAAAGAAAGCTCTTGTGGTAGGATGATTTTGGAGGATTTGTTTGTGTGGAATAGTAAGGCTCCCATTTTAGGTAATAAAAACACCTTCCCATGAAACTTTGGACTGGGAAGAAGCATTTGGTGTTATGTTGGCTTTGGTCTTAATAATGGACCTATAATGAGTGCAGAGATTTTTGTTTTTGATTATAGAGAATCTCCCCAAGCCCATGTAATCTAGCACGAGGGTTTGGTGTGAGCTCCAGATCTATGATTTATCTGGAGAGACCATGGACCAAGTAAAGTTAGGTGCATTGTTGTGTGAGATGTTGTACTTTTCTTCACCCCAAGTACATTCAGCAGTCTAATGTATGTTTTCCTAAGGAGTGGCTACCAAATGAGACTTTGACTAACAACCACTGGTCTATTCCACTTTGGTTAACCTTGGTTCAAGACAAAGAGATTCCTATTCAAGTTTGCTCGAGGCCAAAATATAAATTGTTAACTCTATCCATTCTAGTCTTAGCTGAACAAAATTGAGTAAGGTTTTGTATTTCTGTTGTGGAATCCAAACAAAGAAACCTTTCGTGCGGTGAACCAATAAGTGGATTGGAATCCCGTGGTTGTACATCTAGCAACTTTCAACCTAGGATAACATTTGGGAGAGGCCTACTACTAGCCACACTTTAGAGTATAGAACCAGAACTAAGCCAATCCTTAAGCAGTGGGAGGAAAAGGCAGAAAAGTGAGTCCACCCCAGACAAATCCACTTCTCTGTTGTGAGCTAATATAGGAAGCCTTGTATTCAGAGCATGAAGTGGGAATGTCAAAATTGGCTAATCTTGAATATAACTATGATATGAACAGGATGGAGAGATTAGGCTTAGAGTTATTTTGGGGAAATTCATGTTGTAATGAGCATATGTAATAAATGCTTGGCCCTAGAAGCTAGGAGCATTCAATCAAATTGATGAAAAAAGGTAACTTGTGCCAGCAGCTGACAGTGGCAGCTATCGGTGGAGCCTTTGTCTCCTTTTAGTATTGTGGAATTGAGGTGACTGTTTTGCTTTGTTATATGCATTCTGTGTCACCAGCCTGCCTTGGTCTATCTTGGCTTTTTATTAATAATTGGATAATAATGTTAATGGTGATCCTCTTTGGAATATAAATTTCTTAGAGATAAAAGGAGGTATATGAGAACTCAAACATTCTTTTAAATGGTGTGCTGGGTGCAGAGTCAAGTCCCACCCTAGGTATTTCACGGTGGATATGAAGGGTTTAATTCATGAGGGCACCTAAGGGGTTTTGCTGGTTTCAGTATGTCAGGTTCACTCCAGAGTTACATAAATTGACTACACTTATCTTTCTTTTGAGCATGGTGAACAGTAACTATTTCCCTGATACTGAAATATCTGTGATTTTTTTTGCATGGTACCTCAGCTGCACCTTTAAGAAGCAGGGCTGTAGTCTTGTCTGCCATAACTGGAACAGTGATAATTTTAGCAGCTATTCAATGTGCTTGAGTTTCGTAACAACAAGATAACACCTGCATGCTTATGTGTTGGTTGCAATTTAACATCTTTGGTACTTAATGCCATTACCTTTACTCTGTTTTTTCTCTTTTTTTCTATTTGGCATTATCATGCTAACTTCGGTGTACTGTTTCATGTTCTATATAGGCTGGAACATGGGAGGAGAAAAACCTTAATACATGGGCAACTGATAGGATAAAGGTTTGTTCATTTCATTGACTTTGTGGTTTTATTACTGACCTGAAAATCTTTCACCACACTTGCATTAAAAATTAATAATTCCTGGTTGTGTGTATGTCAGTATCAGGTCAATTGTTAGACTTCTAGATGAGATTTGAGTTATCTTTTTTGGGTCAATATGGAGTGTATTAGCTTAGGCAATTATCAAACTTTGTGATGTTAGATAGATTCAAGTGTAAGGCTATTGGAAGGTGTTGTGCACTATCCTCCACCAGCCAGTAAACCCATGGATGAAAATATTGGAATCGGTCGCTGCCATCTTGTTATTGCATATATCAGATAATATATACTGGTATCGGATATATTGAAATAAAACTTTTCTTGCAAATTATAAACTGACCGACAAATATCTGTAGATACATAGGTCGTATCGGCCGATATTTTTAATATCATTTGATATATTGCGATATATCTCCCATATGATGACATACTGTGATTTTTCTATTGTATAGAAAAATATTAGTATCGAAGGGGCCGGATACCAATTTATATCAGCCGATATGTTGAATATTGGCCAGTACTTCATTCCGTGAGTGAACCAATGAAGTCATTGTAGTTACTGCACATTTAGAATCTCTTATTTTCATCAATCATCCATATTAAGCTAGAAACATCTTTGGATGGGAGAATATTAGTTTTTGACAGATGAGGATTAGTTGGACACTGAAAAGGAGGATCTGCTATTTTTAAGAAAAAGTATGTTTGAAAAGCTGAATAGGTCATGATTATATGAGATTCCAAGGATTTCTTGTCTGTGTTGATGGCTTTGTAGCCAATCCTTCTTTTCTGATTCTACCCTCTCAAAATTATTTGGAAAATTTCTGGAGTGGTAAACTTTTAAAAATGCTGTATATCTGCGACAGCTTTGCAACAGATTGTAACTGTATTTTTGTGTTTTGAAATTCTTTTTCTTGTTCCTCTTGGGATTGATTACCTTGAATTTTTTTGGTAGGTAAATGTATTGATTAACTTTTACAGTGTTGTTTTATTTATCTGAAGATGCTTCCACATTGCAAAATTTTTGATTTTTTTCCCTAGTGATTGGACTTGTTGGAAATAGCCAATAGACTGTATTTTATTTATTTTCTCTAATTATTATATAGTCAGGTATTGTTGGATTGCCCTATTTGTATTACAGGAATTGCTCTCATCTGTTGGTTGTTTGGGATTTTCTAATGGGAAAGCAGAAGTAACAGAAGTATCAAGATGCACCGGTGATGTGAGTTCAAGATCAGTTGTTACATAAATTTGCTGCACTGGGGCCTTCTAGTTTGTTTATTTTTCCTTGTGATGTCTGTTAATCAGTAACTTGGTATTTGTTTTTTTTTTTTTTTTTTTGCTTTTTTGTTTGTTCCTGTTCATCAATTGTCTTCTTCCTGTTTGCCTATCTTTTATAAATTATCAGATCTAATTTTGAGTAACTTTTCTTCAAACAAGAGCACCCTATGGAACTTGGGAAGATGGAACATATCAAAAGGGACCTGATTGTGGGCCTAGTAGCAGAGGCAGCATTTTCGTACTTAATTTTAACTTTTAGTTGGATTTTACTTATCATTTGAATTGGATTTAAGGCTTAAGTAAAATCGGGTTTACGGCCAAATTTTGAAAGTTTGAATGTGATTTGTTTGATAGCGTCCTGGAATTGGAGTTGGAGCTCAATACAATGGAAAATACTTGTTATCGAGGGCACCAAATGTTTAAGGAAAAGGGTGAAGTCGCAATTCCAAGCATTTGCTCCTTGTGTGACAATGCTGACCACCACTACCTTGGATCCTCAACTATTATCATCCTCTATTCATATCACTGCCACCTGGGTATGTTCACTATTGCTGCCATAACAAATGCCACATGTACTGCAAGCAGAAACATTATGTTCCTCCCATTATGCAACAGATAGAAATATGCTGCTGCAGATAATGTTGCTGTAGCTGCAACTCCAAAATCTTCTCACATTTCTTTTGAGATCCCAACCAATCATATTTACCAATTCTATTTCACTGCATCTTGAAATTGGAAGTTCTTTGCTTCAATTCAGATCTGGAAAGTGTGCTTTGAAGGAGAAAATTTAAAATGGAATTTTAGGAGAAGATGAGATTCTAATTTATATATTTGTTGATTATTGTAGAATCCCAACAAAAGGTGAGAATAGTATCAGCTGTAGTGCACTTTGCTACCACCCACCAACGTTTCCATGCCACCCAACCAAATATCATCTCACCACATCCATCCAATTATTACTATCACGTGTCACCATCAATCAACAACCACCATCACCATGTCCAATACCTCCTCCCTCCTGTCCAAATCCCAATAGACTAAGTGAAAAAATGATTCATAATTAGAAAACCAGTTATGGAGGTGAGCTACTGGCCTCTCTCTCTTTATTTGTGTCCATGTGCTAGTAAATGTTCCAATGTCTATATGTGAATTGGATAGTTATTATTTCAAATATTGAAGGTGAGCTTTGACTCAATCATAAGGTGGTTCTATTGTGACCTAATGGTTATAGTTTCAAATTACGGAAACAACCTCCTTACAATACTGGAGCATGTTTGCCTATATCTGATCCTCCCAAGACAGGCAATGTGGAAATCCTTTTGCAATAGGCTGTCCTTTTCTATGCCAAATATTGCCCATGGGAGTAGGGTTATGGTGTTTGAGCCTGAATAAATGACTTCTCCCCTTTTCTAGTTTCCTCAATTTCTAATATTCATCTGTCTGAGACGAGTACCACCATCAATTGAAATTCTGGCAATGCAAGTGATCTTGATGTTGTAGTTTGCACTCATCAACTCTCTTTCATTTATCTATTAGAATTTGACAAATTTTCCATTCTCTTACCTGACCTCAAACTTCATGCATTTTTTAAACAGAGAACTATTATGGCTTAATTTGACCATTCAAAATCTCTCGTTAGATAAATAAGGTTTTTAATTATTGCTTATCATTTTTATTTTGTCTTCTACTTTGAAAGGAAGAATTGTAGTGACTTGAATTATATTTTCCGTGCTTCAAGAATAATGTTATGTGAATGAGATGGGGTAAAGCTGAAACATCTTTATTGGAATCTACAAATCCTTCTGCTTACTGCTTATTGACATTACTTATAGAATGTCGTTTTAATGATAATAACTAATGTAAAATGATAGTTGTCTACTTCATGCATACTGACGTACACGTATTGGACATCTGACGCTATACAATGAGCTGAAATTGAGGCGATTGGGCATTTGTAGAAGTTGAATCATTTTGGAGGTTACATGATACTGTGACTTTTTAGTGGGATCTATTAGATCCTTTCACATCCAAATGGTAAATCTTTAAATTTTATAGAAGGTCAAATGATTATTTGGAATTCCTGTCATTTTGAAATTTTTGGAAGTTTTGGAATTGCTTTTTTAGGTGAGAAGTTGAAGTAGAAGAATTTGTTTTTCTTAATGTTGCTGCAATGCTGAGAATTTCATATGAATTTGATCTTTGTTTTGTTGCTGTCAATGCTTTCTTCCTCATTTCTAGTGTTTTTTTCCCTCATTTCAAGTTTCTATCTCCCACACGAACTAACTGTGGAAATATGTGAAAATGCAGAAAGAAAACTAGGAAATAATGTGAATTGCAGGAAAAACACGTTCTGTGGTTATGTCTGTTCTTAATGTCAAGCTGTTTTGAATTGTATTGCTTATTGTTAATCCTACAAATTGCGTTGACTGGGTCTTTGTCTGGGAAGAGAAGTGCTAATGAGATTGCAATAGCTTCTTGCATTAATCATCTCCTCTTAATTAGCCATCATCCTCTGGAGCTTCTGATAGCTTTGATCTAGTTTTGTGTTGATTTTTTGTTGACGCCTAATATTGGTTTTAGTTCTTTTTTCGTAATTTTTTTTTTTCTTCTTCATGTTTTCTTCTTAATGTCTTTGGCAGGCATTTTTGGTTACTGTCCGTAACAAAAAGCGTGTTGGCTATACGTTTGAGATAACAATTGAAGTGAAAGGTAGTGGATGCATATATCATATCTGATTTCCTCTTGTTTTGCTCCATCTATGTCAATCACAGTATTATCAAAATTAGGTGAATGGACTGTTGGAAATGAGAAGAGGAAGATTAAAGGCCATCTAGGCATTCCAGAGCTTTCTTATGGTGAATTGGATGAGTTACAGGTACATTCTCACCTTGGATATCCCTTTGCCCATTCCAGCACATCTACATGGCCCTTGCATAAACCCTTTCTGGGTTATTTTCTTCTAATTATACTTTTTCTGTGTGTGTGTGTGTGTGTGTGTGTGTTTTTTTTTTTTTTTGGGGGGGGGGGAGCATGATGGGAAATATTAGCCTTGGTGTGAGATGTGCTCAATTGTACTCCAATACTCATCTGAAGTACCAAAACAAAAAGCCTATTTTCTTCATTCATTTATTGCATGGAATGCTTTTGTCATTGTGAAACGTTCTATTTATTGAATGATAAATGTCTTTCACCAATATATAGTGACTTACTTTTGGACAGAGTAAGATTTATTCAAAAAAATATTTTACTTACAAAAAAAAAAAAAAAGATTTGCCCCTCGTGTTCTTTCAGGTGTATGAAACTATTGAGGTTGCCATGCATTCAAAATTCTAAAAAGATGAACAGAAGCAAGATGAATATTGATGTTGCTACAAGAAGTTCTAAATGTTGCTTGAATTAGTGTATTCTAGCTTATGTCTGGTTTCTACAGTGATATTAGGCTTTCTAGTTCTCAGGTCCATGACCTGTGATGTAATAGTTCTGAGCACAGGTGGGGTGATGTTATTTGATGTTCTTTTCTTTTAATTGTGTTGATGTGATCCTGTGAAGAAAGCAGCCTCTTTGAAATGTGAAGGTAACTCGTGAACTATCTCTTCCATCTCGTGCCACAATTAGACAATGTGGCAATGTGGCATTGTGGCCCATAAAACATTTTTTTATTTCCCATACTTCACTAACTCAATATACCTCTTGCCCAAAGTTGTTTTATAAGAGCATCTTGTCAAGCATTTGAAATGTCCTAGGCATACTCAAGGAGATGTGATGCCATGCCAAGTCTCCCAAGTATTGATGGGGGAGGTTTGTTTAAACTATCGTTATATCTCATTATGTAGAAATCATTAACTAAGTAAATATGTTGGCCTAGACTTTGAGAACCTTTGCACTGCATGTTCAATTTCTGATGCATAATTGTTGGACCAAGACACCTTGGCATAGCAACTTAAGCCTTGATGGCTAAGTGAAATAAAGCTTTAACACCAATTTGGCTTGGTCGTCACTTATGCCTTGGTATGCCAGAAGAGTGTCCACCATTTGGCTATGTTCATGCATAACCTTGTCCATCCTAGACAATGATATAACTAAGCATTGGGCCATGTGATGGGAAACCTTAATGACTAAGAATTGGGTCATGATGTGGCATGACCTAGATTAATGAACTACAAGAGTACTTTAAAATGGAAAATCTATAGATATTATGGTATGTATGATTTCACAACCAAGGGGTCACATTTCCTCTTGTTAAGCCTATAAGCCTATAGGTACCTATAATGTTTTCATTTTTTTCTTTGAGTAGGCTGCGTTTTTTTCTTAACGATGCATTTCCATGGTATTTAGCAACCGTAATGGTTTATAATCTTGGAGAGGCATGCATGTGGTTGACTATGGTAAGTATCACCTAGGTGAGTCATGTTGCAAGTATCAGTGCTCATTATGGTATACCCTGATGCACGAGCAAAAGGGCCGGATGTGCCTAGGCATATGCATGCTTAGTGTTACAGTGGTGTGTGAGTTTTGCGATGATTGGGCCACATAACTAGGATTTGAGTGTGTGCTTTTGGCTTAGTGGATGTAGCCCTAACATGTGGTGGGCATGGCGCAATGTCAAGGACAATGGTGATACAGGTACTGAGATTGTTGGTACAAGAGATTTTACTCCTCACGAAGGGGTGTGAAGCCTGTTCAGTTGGACCTAAAGTATAGCTGAACTTTGGAGCAAGAACTTTGGTGTATAATGGTGATATATCTAAGCTAGGTGTTTTCAATGTATACACCTAAAAGGTCCATAAGGCTAAGAACCTCTATGTGGGGGGCATAAGCTTTCCACCACCCATAGTGCTTGGTGCACAAGATAACACCTGAGTCAGAAACTCAATGATTGGACGAGCCTTAGGACATGTGGAATAGACAGTGTATGGTCTTTTCAAGACTAGGTACCTGAGTGGACGCTAACAAACCAATCTTTTATATTACACATAGGGACATCCTCTAAGGTAAGTGGCTAAGAAGCACCACCACTTTTTGTGGGCTAGCATATCGATGTCCTACACATGTCAAGATATTTTATTATTTTTTAAACTTAGACACGTTTAGGCACGTCTTGAAATTTGGATACATTGGGCTGTTTTGCAATTTCAAGAAATTGGGTTTTTAATATAAATTGAAGAAAATTAGAGCTATTTTTAATTTAGAAACAATTAAAAAATAAGTCCTTATTGTTGTATTATTATTTTTTTTATTTTTAAATTCTATGAGGTATGTTGTAGTATATTTTCTTAATATTAACTTACACACTATTTTTTCATGTAATTTTTTTAGGTTGAAGAAACAAGAAATATTAATTTGTAATTGTTAATTTTGTATAAAGTAATATTGTTGATTAATTATTATCTCATATAGATGAATAAATCAACGCATATCCAAAGTGCTATATCCTCATTTTTAGAGAAATAATATGTCAACATGTTGGTGTTGTGTCTGCATCTTGTGCCTTATGTCGGCTTTCCATGCTTCTTAGGTGAAAGGCATGTCAGAAGAGTTGAGTTGAGGAAGCAATCATGACACAATAAGTTACACATTCGGCAATACCGTGCAATGTGAGCTTGAAATCAATGTTGTCGTCCATGCTGCTAGGAAGACGTGGGTTAAGACATTCATTTGTAGAGTTGCCTTAACGAGTGTGGGTCACCCTATCTAATGGGGAACTAGAGGACCCAAATGTCAGTAAGTGTCGTGGAGTCATGCATGCCAATGTTGTAGTAAGTCTCTAATCATTTAAGAGCAAGTGTGCTATGTGTGTCCAGGTACATGATGATGATCCGGTGTGCTATTAATGATGGATTGATTGTGGGATCACTTGGAAGCATCTTAAGGTAGCTGTGAATGAGTGCCGAGTTAGCAACAAAGCCCATCTTTGTGTTGAGCGTTTGGCTCGATGGTGAGCCTAATGCGGGGAAGCAATCAGCAAGTTTCTTGATAGAGAGGTCTGAAAGTGTAAGGGTCGAAGAGAAGCATACAGGAATCACTGAGAGGGTTGTGATTGTCAAGCTTTGTCTGGCTAATTGTTATGAGGAGAGAGGGTTATAGACTATATGTTGCTGTGTAGCTCATACAGCTTAAGTGGTGAGCAATGTGGATAAGCAGTGAGATACTACATCGAAGAATTATAATTGGAATATGTTGTACAACTCTGCTTTGTTTGACACATTTTAGTGATGAGGTCACAAGCTGTGCCTTGTTTTCAGAGTTGTTAACAAGATAATGTCGGTGTGATGTTGTGAGCCATTGGAATGGTTCAACGTTTGTACCATTTGAGTTGTGTGAGACATGCCCGCAGGGACTGGATGTAAGAACCATGTTTGTGTAGGACCTAGTTGACGTTGTCAATGGGCAAGCAGCAAGTTATGAGGAGAAGCAATTAGTGTGATGCAAAATCCTTCGAGGATGGTCATCCAGCGGGATATTGTGAGGAAATCTCTCTCTCTCTCTCTCTCTCTCTTTCCCTGGAAGGCCACCTTGGAGGTGTCAGGAGGTTTTGCCTTGGTGAAGGCTAGTGCGTAAAGCTCTTTGGGATGGTTACTTGTGGGCCTTTTAACTCACATTTCAACTTGTTCAACGCGGGGCCATGACTTGGGATCGCAACAAGCAAAAAAGAATAGCAAGAGGCAGAATGCAGGTTAAACTAGCATGCACATGGGGAGGTGAGATGTCAAGAAATAAAGGTGCAAGTTTGGGTATGTGTTCAGATGAATATGGTGGCAAGCTGACGCCAATTTGGTGATATTGTGAATATAAATAATATCATTAACAATAAACAGAATTGTTATAGCCAGAACTAATAATTGAATATAGGTTCAAAATTCCATATTGTAGAATATTTTAGATGTTAATTATCTATTTTGTATATTGTAAAAAAAAAAAAACTAATGAACTAATAAATTATTAGAAACGAAATAAAATATATATAAATTAAGTTTGGTAAGTAACTAAGGAATTTCTTACAGTAAGATAGAAAGCATGTGAGTTTCTAAAAAATGCCTCGGACAATGTTGTTGGAAACAAGTAAGATTTTTTAGGGTACAAGGTCTTTTCTTGAAAGCGAGAAGGACTCCACTTACTCACCTGGTTTACGGTGACGGCTCGGCTGCCCTTGAAGGAAATAAAAAAAAAAAAATTGCTCTATATAGAGCGAGGAGAAGTACCCGATAACACTTATGGAGGATTTTCGGATAAATGAAAGTATTTGAGTATAATTTTCACCTTCTCTCTTTGAACATATATGTAAGAAGTACATTTGGGTGTTGTTGAATGATTTTGATTAATAGGAAGAGGAATCGAAAATTATGCTTACCAAAATGAACATCGTCATTGGAATGTTTTCAAAATGGATTTTTCATTTATTTGTAAACATTTTTTTTTTTTTTCGTTTTGAAATTTCATAATAATTTATTTTCAAATTATTATGTATTTCAGGTACTGTCATAGCCCTTGTTTGTTCAATTTCTCTTTTATCTGCAAATGTAATGGATACTAAAGTTGGGTAGAATATCGGGTGCTAGACAACAGTGCAGAGACCAAGATATCAAATGCAATGCACTAGTTGATGAGAGAGAAGCAATCACTATGCCACTAGTTGCATGACAAAGAGGTGTAGTAGTCTTTAGTTTAAGGCAATGATACAGGACTCATTGGCAGGGTCCAATTGGCAAGCCACATGTGGCTCTGTTAGAAACAGGATATTTGGTGTCTCAACTGCGCTAGATTGGCTTTGACATTAAAACGTCTTGGCACCACACAATTGATTTATGTTGTATACTTTTCTGTCTGTGGTATTTAGCTATGGGCCAAGTAAACTTCAAGATGGTTGGCCCCTGTGTAACACATGGAACATTCAGGTTATGGCCAAGTCCCAATGGAAGGCATGGATGCAGGTGCATGTAAGCATGTGGCACTGCATGCATCCCAGAAAAAGAGGTTGCCCCATGTATGGTTGTATTTAAGTAGTGCATTCCTAAAGTCCAATCTTGCTTGACATCCAGGTTCTAATGGGATGGAAACCCACTTGGACACGTATGGTGTGAGGAGGCATGATCCTGATGGGAACTGGATCATTGAGGTACGACTGTGTGACAAAGCCAGCCGGAAAGTGTTTCTTAAATGGCTCAAAGCCAATAGGCATGATTTTTCAACAACAGTTGAGTGCTAGAATGAGGTAACGACTTTGTGTTGGGTTTGTCTCGTAAGTGTGAGATGGACAAGGCAAGCTTTGTACTTATGCTACAAATGGAAGTTTATTGACTCATGAAGGAATTGTTTCGAATTTGTCCAATTGTTTATGCATGCACTGTCAGAGATGAAATAAATATTCTTTTTTTTTTTTTTTTTTTGGGGGAGAGGCCTGTTGATGGGTAGACCATTGTTTTGGATTCTAGGCATCAATTAAACTAGTTGCATTGGGTCTATACGGACCTTGAGTAGTAGTTCACTTGAGCCCACATTTTCTTAGTGTCCTAGCTTGATGAGGTACAAAGGATTGGGGTTTGCTTTGATTTGGGCGTGACTGCCTTTTTTTAGACTTACCACCTTATAAATTGATGGATTCATAAGCGCACATTTGACTTGGAGCCTGAATCCCATATACCTATGTGATGATGACACTTAGATTCACTTTTGCCACCACCATGCATCAGCCCCAAGTGATCAGTTGCACATGTCGCAGGATGATTCTTTCCATAAGTAACTCGCGCTGCACTTGCCTAGCACATTCTATGTAGTGTAGACAAGTTAACTTTTTTCTGATTATTTTACCTCAAAATGTGTAGAGATACAAGATTTTTGCTAGGAAACACTTCACTATATTGACTACAACAGTATGGTGTACATCTTCAATTCTTAGTCCTATAAGCTTTCCCCTAGAGTGCTCAAGATTAACCACTCTTTTAGTTTCACCAACCCTTGGCTTCACGTTGCTTGGCTTTCAAGATTTCCTAAGTTTATACCAAATGAGAGGAGTGCATCTCCTTATATAGAAATATCACCTCCTCAATCAATGACGAGGATTATTCTTCTATCCTCTAATATAGATGGTTAGGATTTATATTTTAGAATACTTTCTACAAATATTTCATCAAAAATACTCTAAAGCTTCCCACATTTTCTCCACTCAAAAACATTCTAGAGTAAATACAAGTTTGCTCAATTTTCTATAATTTTTAATGTTATTCTAAAACCATCTAAAATATCCTACATAATTGTTTATCCTATACAATATATACATCTTTGTATAACTAAGATGTACGTACGAACGTTCTCTTTCTACCTGGCGCATGAATGAAAATATCAGTATTGGTATCGGTATCGGTTTTGGCCATATTAGTATTGAACTTATCGGATAATAATATCAGTATCGGATATATTAAAAAAATAAAATTTATTAAAATTTTAAGTTTAATAGACAAATATCGGCTGATGCATTGAGAAATATTGCCAATAACAACATATTATGATTTTTTTTACGTTGTTGGAAAATGTCGATATCGGAGGCCCCTAATACCAGTATATATCGGCTGATATATTGGATATTAGGCAATATCGTCATCCATGCCATGGCACATAATCTCTATATTTCTTGGTTATCCATGACATATGGCTAGAGTTCTTACACTAGTGTTCCTTTTTGTACTAAATTAACAACATTATTAACAGATAACAAGTAATAGATAGTAAAGCTAGTGGGAAATAACTAAGGTGAGCGAGTAGGTCAAATATTTGTCTTGCTATCATATTGGAAGAGTTAATAATTACGTTTCCAATTGGCTTGTGATAGGTTAAAAAAAAATATTGTGGATTGTTGAAACTGTAGATGAATCAAAGGAAATATAGGATATTGCTGGTATGGAAAGCTTAGTTACCCAAAAATTGGTGGGTTGAAGTTCTGTGGATTACGTTCTATCCCCCATGCCTTTTGTAATCAGTGTGTGGACAATTTCACTTTCCTGAATTTGTCGGTCAAAGAAAACCAGATGTGATTTTTTTCTTTGTCCATCCATTTTGAAATGAGTGGTTGAATTGGAAGGCCATTATTATCAGAAACTTCTATGCTGAGTAATAATGCGGGGTTCAAATTCACTTTTCCCAAAGTCATGTGATGGCCACTCTAGAAACGTCAAATTCTCTTTGCTTGAGGTTTGGATGAGAGACATGCTCCAACTCATGTGCACTGGGCTCGTTTCCAGCATAACAGATGCACATGTGAGGAAGCACTGTTTGCTGCTTTGCATAGGATGAGACCAAAGCAATTGGACTCTCGTGCGACATGCAGTGGGAGTGAAGGTATATGAACTACACCAAGTAATCTCACTGCTTAATTGGAAAAGTTAAATTGAATTAGGAAGTGGAGTTCTAGCGTACATCAGTTAACTCTCTGTAATTCATATACTTTTTCTATCTTCGGCATGGGGCTGATCAATGCATCTAGGATGAAGTGATCTTCGGTATTGGTTCAGTCTGCCAGCACAACCACTTGTTCAAAATTTCTGACCAGTGCAGATATGCTTTGCTAGGATTCCTGGTGTATGTGTCCGATCTGTATCACAGGTTTTGCAAGGTTATGAGGCAGCCGTTTTTTATTTTTCTTTTTTTAAGGTATTGTTCTGGAAAATGGGAATAATTTCTTTTTTCTTGATTATGAACATAGAACTGTGCACCATTTGTAGAAAAATCTGCAGATACTATATTCATTCTCTCCATTATTTGCTCTGGACTAGAAATAGATATAGGGAATGAACTGGAGACTTGTTGGTTTGAGTGCCTCAGCCATAACCAACTTGGTAAGGCCTCTTTGGCAGTCTCATCCTCCTTACCCCACCCAAAAAAGAAACCTTGAGAATGGTACCTTTCAACTTTGTTTTGGAACCAAAAAAACAAAAGCATAGGAAGGAGTTGGAATCCATTTATCCTCTTGTGACCATTCAAAGTCTTGGAAAATTCATGTGCACCCGATTTACTCCAGTAATCGTAGTCATTACAGTGGTATTTTTTTTAAAATTTTTTTTAGTGATTTTAGCAATTGGAAGAAAAACTTGTTCAGACTCCGAAATTAATAGAGCCATAGTAGTAGTTTGTACAAATCTTCTGTAAATAGCTAACAGCACTCCCCTAAATCATTTTATTGTTGTTACTCCTCTTTATGCAATTTATTGTGTATAAAGTTTACCGCATTTTATGATTGGCTTTAACCTTGTAGATGAAGGTGAAATTAGAGGACGACAAGGATCTGCCGCAGCAATATAAGCATTGTATTTGCCAAGACTTGAATCTGTTTCTGCAGCCTGTACGTGAAAAACTGCTTCAGTTTGAGCAGGAACTTAGAGAAAGGTAGAAGCTCCTCATCTTTATTTTTATATTTTTTACCAGGTGGAAGCGTTGGCTTTTATGCATGCGATTCTGCTGTACTTTTAGAACTAACTTGGTTGTATTTTTAGTACTAATTTTGTCATTTATAAGGCAAGTCAAATTCATTTGAATTGAATACTGGAGTCCAGGAATGAGTAACTACAACCATTTTCCTATAAACTTTGTTGTGGACCGAACTAATTTTATATTCCCATGTTTTTTGAAAGAGACAGCAGAGGTCTTTCTTCCAGAATGAGGATCTTTTGCCATATTTGCTTATTTCTCCTACGTATGGCATGGAGATTTGTTTTATAAGGTCATGTATTTTGTCTTCCAACTTGAACAATGTCTTCTGCGAGTAGCTGGTGAAATATTGAATTTGGAAACTATGATGTTGCAGCTGTATGCTTTTGAGAAGTCTATATCCTGATGATATTTAGTAATTGTGGTCTAGTTAAGCATTACCTCTGTTGGCAATGAAGTTAATAGAACAAATAAAAAAATAAAAAAAAAAAGATGAACTGGAGAACTGAAATATATGGAAGATTCTGTGGAAAAGCCCAAGCAGGATGCGGAAAATAAATAAAATAAAAACGCAGCACAGTGCGATTGTGAGCCCTTCTCTTTGCCCACGAAACAAATCACCATGCTAGATTTGCCACCAGAGCTTTGCCCCCTTTAGAGAGATCGGGAAAGGGATCGTTATGCGAAAATATATTAAATATTTTAAGAGATTTTAAAAAATATTATAATTTTATTAATTTTTATTTGTTTTATTTATTAAATAATATTTTTGTTTGATTTTATTATAATTTTTTTAATTTTATTTTATTTTATTGTAATTTTTTATTTTTAATAACAGATAATTTATTACCAAATTATCTTAAATCTAATATTTATCTCTATAAAGATCTCATATTCTAATTTTTGGATAGATTAATTGATGAATTAATATTTTTGAGAAATTGAATATAATTGGATATCCGTAATTTTTTTCATCTCCTCCTTGGTTTGACCTCTTTTTTGTTTTTATTTTTTTAGTTTTTATTTTTGTCTCCATCCTTTTATTGCTCTGTTTTGTATTTTTTTTTCTCCTTCCTACATCAGAACGTGGTGCTTCCCAAGTCTGAGAGCCTGGGAAGGAAGGGGGAGGGGCTTTGCATCCCTAAGAGATCGACTTACCTCAGTGAGGCAACTACAGCACTTTTCCTTTCTCAAATAGACGGAGGAGGAAAATGTTAAGGTAAAACAAGTGCTTCATTTATAAAGGGTTGGTAATATAGAACGTTATCATCAACCTCTGGTCGACGTAAAGTCTTTTTATGGGACTTGTGCCTAATTCAAAGTAAATTCACATTCCCACTAAAACAGACCAAAACAAAGAGCCAGGAAAGGGAAAAAAAATTCTCTGACAAAAATTAAGTTCATGCTATACGAATTATATACCAAGTGGACTGCAAAGTGCATTTGTCCGCACTGGTTCAATATATATATATATATATGTGTGTGTATAGATAGATAGATAAATGGATCCTGGCTGCTGGGTCTTAGTTTTGGCACAAAACCAGTTGATGAAACCGAGTGCAAAAGGGTTATGTATGAGATACCCAAAGAGAGATTTCTAGGAAAGCATTTGAAACTTCGTTCAATATCTTAGATTCTAGCACTCAAGATCATAACCAAATTAAAAGCACAAGACAAGCACCAGGGCAATTGTCTAGCAATGCTTTCCCGTAAGGACTAAAATACCCCATCCTTTTTCACATGAAACTGGCTATTGGTGGTGCTCATTGCAATGCCCAAACAAAAGCATTATGAAAACCAGCAGGTGGATGTCGAATGAACCAATTCGGCATCAACCCATAATCATTACCGATTCATAATCAAGATGTGAGTCTTATGATTTACTGACTTCTACACCACTCGAGTAGGAAAATCTGGTACGCTGCATCACCACTTCATTTAATTCTCCAATATTACTAAGCAAACACAAAAGACAATGGTGAACTAAACCGACAATAGATCAAAGGTTTAAAGTCTAACTAGCTCCACCTCCCACCTTCATCTCCCCATAGAAATGAATGGCTACCCTCTGCAACACAAAATTCTGGAATGACAGCACAAAATAAACTGCGTTCTGAGAAGTCACAGCACTGTGAGCAAAGAGAGAATGATAGCAAGGATTAAAAGTGAAAGCCCTCCAGGAATAGTGGAAGCAGATAATGGGAGCTCAATCATGATCTCAAATCTGCAGCTTCCAGTCGATGGATCAATTTTCGTTATTGTTCCAAGATTTGAGAATTTGCATGCTTCATCTGCCTGATCATTCGTTTGGAAGTAACTGTTGAATGCATATGAAACATTACCCCGAGCATCCAAATTTGAACAAGATGTTCCATACCCGAGACTAGTACAATCAGCAAGCCCACAGGCATAGCTTACGCTATCACCAACCTGTGTATCTTCCAAGTTGGCAGAAGGCTTCAACACGCACCACATGCGAGCTAAATACTTAACATTTTTTGCTGGAACCAAAGACCCGGAATTCGCAGACCCAAGATTGAGTTGGTACTTTGGTAGCCCATCAAATGTAAATATTCCCCAATGGCGTTCAAAATGCCCAGGGTCAATGCTCTTCTTGTCCTCATCAATCAAACTGAACAGATAGGCATCAACAGGACCAGCTCTCATTGGTGTTCCTTTTCCACTCAAAATATGAGACATGAACCCTTGGTTGAACCTTTGTGCATAATTGAGGTTAGCATTTTCATCACCATCGGTTGGCCACCCAATTTCTCCTATTATGATGGGCATGTTCCCAAACCCATTCTTCTGCAAAGCCCACACGAGTGTGTCATGATTTGCATCAAACATGTTGTAATAGTTTGTCCCAGCATCATTTAGGGGTGTAGCTTTGCCATCAAAGAAGGCATACTCAACAGGGAAGCTGGGGTCAGAATAGAGACTTATAAAGGGGTAAATGTTGACTGTGAATGGGGCACCATAGTAACTCAAGAATTGTACAATTTGAAGCATGAGGTCATGAATATCCGATCGGAAATCTCCACCAGATGGCAGGCCACTGGAGCTTGAATATACATCAGCATTAAGGGGAACTGTAACCTTCACTTGGTTGCCATGACCTGCTTTTATCAATGCAGACTGAATGTTTTGCAGGGCAGGGAATGTTGTTCTTAAGAAGCTTCCATTATATGTTTGTAAAAAAGGCTCGTTACCTACTGCCACATATCTGCAACAACCATGCAAGTATATGACTCATTTAGATAATCTGGATGACACAAAAACTGGGGCATCCACCAAATACATTTTCCTGGCCTGCTGCTACAATCTTCTGATATTTATAAACAGACAAATATATGTTCGACATTCTTCTGCATATTGATAAAGCACATATTAGTTGTTGTAACAGTGAGTCTTTTCAAGCAGTTCTACACCTTTTCCACTTTCCATTCATTATGATCAAGACGCAAAAGGGATAAAAAGGTAGCCATATAAAGGGGAAGGTTTTTAATTTAGACATAGGTCTCTCTAATTAGGATATTTAATTTACTTGCAATAACGGCAGGTACTATCCTAAAGTGGAAAAACTCACGGACAGAGAACGAAAGGTGGGTAGAGGGATCCTCCAATCTTTTGTTATGTTTTATTTGTTTGGCAGTTTAGTACTTTTTGGCAGTACCATGGGTCCACGTTCCTTTCGTGTTCTAGAGCAGCTAGATAACTTGCCTAAGAGCAGTTGGTCCTCTAACCCTTCCATGTTTCAGGTGACAGATAGCTGAAGCTATGACCTCTTCCTCTCAGAGCTTCAGCATAAACAAAACAGCTAGGGCCTCATTGGAATACATCTTGGTTCCTGGAAATTAATTTTAGAAAAAGAACACTTGAAGAAGCCAAGTAGGATTGTGTATAAGACATCCAAAGACAACTATTAGATCCCCCAAAACAATTATCTAGGATTTTGCCCGTTAGGATTAACTTACCCTAGTATAAAAATGTCACTCATCTTATATTTGCAGATGGCTTACTCATGTTTTGTAGACACAATAAAATGACTTGTAAGCAAAGCGTGGTCTTTTCCAAAGGAGACTGAAATATCATGGAAAACTTGTAACTGCCAGCAGGTTAAAAGCACCTCAATGTAGGCCACATGCTGGGAGATTTCAGCTAATACAAAAATGTTATATTCAGTGCATATTAACCGGTCCAACATTTCACTGCTACCAAAGAAAGTGCTTAAACACGTGGAGGAAATCCGCATTTAGAGGAGTTTAATTGGCTGGCAAAAGAATCTGCTTCCCTAAAGCTGAAGTGGTTCTTGGTCTCAGGGACAGCTATTCCTGGAACGACAGCAAATATCAAAAAATGTTGGCACTTGACAAGTGGAAATGAGAGTTTGAAGGCCAAATGGATGCATGGGCAGTCTATATGGCAAGCACAATGTTCTCAACATAGGAGTACTCGGCTCAGCTTGGCTAAGTTAAGCCTCTACCAAAAGCATGCCTATATGACAAGCATAGGTTCCTCAACAAGATTGATAGGTTTAGAAGGAAAAAAAAAACACGAATTTACAAGGAACAAGCTATAGTGGGAGTGGTGTACTGTTTCGAGTTCAGAGTTCAGAGAACCAATGTGCAATGGGGAAAGAGTGTTCCGGTGTAGGAAGCAAATGTGCAAAATCACTATCACATTACGTGATAGCAGCTCCCTAGAAACTCAACACACAGGATAACTACTAGACTGGAAGATAATCTGGCATAACAGGTGTTGTCATGTAGTGAAGCTGCGGAAAAGCATCAACACCTAACGTCCTTTATCTGATTCTCTTAGGAAACGGATAATGTTATGACTAGGTTTTCATGGAAATCTGTTATGTTGGCAAGCTAAACTGGAATGGGTTAGGTACAACAAGATTGGAGTAAAGAGAGTGGCTTTTGTTGCGTCCGTGTACAGCATATGGATAGAGAAGAATTCAAAATTTTTTCAATCTTGAAGTAACTCAAGTGAGGAGATGCTCAGAGGCCCTAAAACTGGGGGTTTTAGTCAGAGCACGCAGCAATATGAAGAATTCCGAAAGATGGGCAGTGGACAGAAAGCATGTACCAGCAGATGACTTATGTGTCACTACCATATGGGTTCTATATCCATTTAATGTATCGTTCTGTGGCTCATACAAGGACGCACGTGTATTGTATTGAGATAAAAAAATTACAGTGTGGCGCATAACGGGCGCCTGATTATCGCGTGTGTGCTGAATCCAGATCCTGAGAACCACGCGAGGGACGCACAGACGTACTTTTTCAATTGATCAACGCGTGATGTGCGCTGAGAAGGCACCTCGTGCGCTGATTACATTGGTCGCGCGGATGACAGGTGCTCATGCGCTAATTATAGTAGCGCTTGCGCAGAAGGCACGCCCAATGGGTGCTCGAGCGCTAATTCTAATATAATGTGCTTGCCGCAATTTTAGGGTCACCATTTTATAATTTTTGAAATTTAGAGTGCTGATACTATGAGCAAAAGAGAAGAAAGAGAGAAAATGGAGAAAAAAAATGTTCGAGCATCCGATTGAGTTCCAAATTGTGTTCCAATATTTACCGACTTTAAGTACGCTGTTCTTGAAATTGAGAAGAACGTTTTACCGATATTATTTCTTTTTTTTCATCTTATACTCATTATTGTTTGGGCTTATTTATTATAAAATGTTGTATCCTTATATTTATTGGGGTTTATATAACCGAACAACGTATAAATATTTCAAACTTATCCCGTGGTTTTTCTCCCTCAATTTAAAAGGGAGTTTTTCACGTAAAATCGGGTGTTCATTATTATTTTTGATTACCACCGGTTTATTGTGTGTTGTCAATTATTTTTTCACGGTTTAAATAAGCGGTCCGGTCCCAACAGTCATACAATCAGCGTTACCCAACTCTGGATTGTTTGATTAGATATTGTGTACCTTAGGAAGGTTTTGGGTATTTGTGTAATGGGGCAGCATCCCCTCTCTCAAAGATGTATAAGGGAAATCTGTGTGATATCATAGGTCATTAATTAATCCTATTTGCTCGCCTAAATAAAACGAAACAGTTGTTTGGTGGAATTCTTGGCATATTAACAAAATAAAAATAAAAACAGGAAATCAATCTGGCGATGTGTCGTAAAAAGACCTAACCTGATGTTGACATTATTGGAGCTGATATGGGTAGAAACATTCTTTGAGACCCATTTTTCAGCAGCCTTCGAACTGGAAGCAAGAGATGCAAGCATGTCATTTGGAATACCAACCATAACTTCAATCCCTGACTTACCAAGAGCACTCAATGTGTCGTAATCTGCATCGAACAGCTTCACTTTTTGAAACCCATTTTCCCTCAACATCCTGACCACTGTTTCTGGTGGCAAAGGATGGCTAGCCTGTGTGCCCCAGTTAGCACCTATGCCTGTCACTGGTCTCACCATTGACAGCAACCACGACATCCCAAGTGCCATCGCCATAGAAACCCAACCCATATTCTTTCTCGAATGGAGCATCACAGCTTTCTAGGTATGGCCTCAAACACCCAAAGTTGCAACTCTACTATGAGTTAGCATTCCACTCCTCCAGGGACTCGGAACTAAGAATTAGGCACGGAATGGCTCTGTGTTCTTTAGAAACCGGAAACAATTAGAAGAAACAATTGAGACTGGAATCGTGAAGATCTTTGAAAAGGCAGCTTGATGTTTCTGCTCAAACAGCAGACGAACATAAACAGGTTACAATTTTCAAGCTTCAGGACTGAAATTTAGGGAATGAGCATCCGCAGTTGCTAGTGGGACATTGAAACGCACTGATTACAGAGAAAACAGAACCCTAGAAGCTACAAATGGAGATGAAAGAAAACAGAAGCAGAGCAAGAACTTGGAAAGTAAGAACTCCACACCGCAGAGATTCTGTCTAAAATCTGACGACACCCCGACCGATCCCAGATTAAATTGTCACCCAGGAAAAAAAAAAAAAAAAACCAGGAATTTGAAACTCCTGAACGTCTGATATATAACTGAGAGGGTAAGAGAAAACGTTTGAGGTATTCGAGAAGTTGAGTAGAGAATTCTACGGAGAAACGGCGAAAACAAAATGAGAAGATCGGAGATCAGAAAAAAAAAACAACAGGAAGAAAGAAGTCGATAATAAAAGGTGGGAATCACACTACAATTATGAGCGGTTGAGGTGAAGAATCCATTCATGAGATACATTGAGAAACGAATCTTAATGTCGAGGGAGACGAATTATTAATGTTTTATGTCTGAACAAGGGACGGCATCTTCTGGAGCACACTATCAAAAGCAGCGGTCCGATTGATGTCGTCATAAATCTACAAAAACAGTACTTTTCTTTTCTTTTCTTTTTTTTTTTTCGGGTACTACAAAATCAATGTCTATCTGCCGTTTCTTTCCTTCTTTTTTCTGTTTTTTAAATTTTCGTGTGAGAAGGCAAATTTTAAAATATTAAAATTCGAGGGAAAAAGAGGGAGTAGAAATTAAACTTAAGCATTAAAATATTTTCCATTTGGGCTATAAATTAATCGAATATCCATAAATTTATTTTGTTAATTTGAAATTATGAAAAATTAGACTCATCAATTTTATAATTTATTGATTTTAAAATTTTAAACTGAGTTATTGTAAACTAAATTAAATAATATATTTTATTATAAAAATATATATTATACACAGAAATTCATACACCGATTCAACTTAATAAATAAATAAATATTGTGTGATTTGGCTAGCAGAGAATCACCCACCAAATAAATCTCCGCTTATGTTAAATAACTCATCTATGTAACTTCCTAAAACATACTTTAACTAAATTTATTAGTTTTGTTAAATTAAGATCAAACAATCAACAATCTTGCACTTAATTCTAAGTGAGTTCAACTAACAGTCCTAATCATGTTTTGATTGGCCACCGTGTGAATAATGGTATTGATTGTTAAAATGAATATAAAAGCATATTAATATTTTAATTTAAAAGTAATGTCAAAGAACCTATAAGATTAAAAAATAAAGAACAAAAAAAGAAAAAGCTCAATATGCTGAACCCGACCTAAATATATTAGCCCACTCTGTTAGAGATAAATGATTATATTATTAATTATCTTGGCGTAACACAGCAGCACACTAAAATTATACTGCGCCGATTGATATTGTAGCCAAAACTTGGAAAGTATTACTTAAAAATAATTAGTTCTTGATGCGTCTCTGGATCCGAACTTCGAACAGATTCGGATGATCCTCTTATCTTGGCTCCGGCTCCGGCTCCATTCCCGAAGTTGGATCATGCACACCACTAAACAGAACAGGAGGTCGGCGTATTCGGCGGGAAGTAGTCCCACCAAAAACACTCCGACACTCAAGTCAATCAAATAGTCTTCAAAAGGAAAAACTTAAAATTGAGAGAGATATATATATAGGAAGAGTGTTTGTTCCAGGTGTAAGAGAGACGTGAGGTCTTCTTGAATCTGGAAGGTGGGAAGGCAGTAAACGGCCGTGAGGGCTCGCTTGTTGCCTTAGGGTTTTTGGAGAACGTGGGCGGCAGAGAAGGCAGATCTCTGGGAGCACCCGTTCGTATTGCAGAGAGCGTATGCGGTTGAAAGTGTTGAAGGAAGCTTACGCGATTTGGAAGCGTTGAAGAATACGTAATTGAGAGCGTACCCTGGATGGTGGATCCGGGGCCTCTTTTGTAGCTGAGAGGATGATCCTCCTTCTTTGAAAGGAGTGATTGCATTCCTGATCTGCCGGCTAGCTTGCCTTCTGGAGCAGATGCCAGTTGCCAAGCTGATCGTGATTGTTTCCTTGTGGAGGGCCATGACTTTCCAAAAAGTGCGCTTTCCTTCCGTGCATGTTGCTGTTGGAAAGCCTGAGCTGGCAAAGATTTGGAGAAAATCTGGCACCTTCCTTATATGGGAGGCGCCAATATTGCCAATATTCTTTTTGGTGCCAATTGGGATCGTGAAATATCCTTGGAAAGCCGTCGTTGGCCTTTTGATCATTTGTAGGCCTAAACGGGTCAAGCCCGTTACTGTAGAAAAGCTCCTCATGGCCCAACGTGCAAAACGAGGACGGTCAACGTTCGAGTTGACCTTCTACGTGCGTGTTGGCCGCCCTTGTGGAGAATGTCTGTTACTAGCCGTCTGATGGGCCATGGGCCTGAGTGAGACAGGCCCATTACTGTAGAAAAGCATCTTTGGGCTCAATGCGCATAATGCGGACGATCAACGTTTGAGTTGACCATCTGCTAGAGAGTTGACCGTCCTGGGCTTTTCAACTTTTGGGCTTGTTTTCTAATTGGGTCGTTAGAGTGTTGACCGTCTTTTTGGGTCTCCATTGACTTTCTGGGTCCAACTTATTCTTGGTATACCCATCGTCCTAAAAAGTTACAAAAAATATGGTTGAGACAAAGAGTAAATCTAACAATAGAAAAAGGCGCCATCAAGGATTATGATTGGAGCCTCATCAGGCTTGGACACCAATCTAGATTGTCAGGTGGGCAAGTAAGGCAGCTAATGTTCAATATCTAAGATCAATCAAATATTTTATACTCTAAACATTCTTTTAATCAAGATATGCTATGAATGCAAACGTACGTATAAAGGATAGCTCTTCTAACTCGGCGCCTTTTGCCTATAAATCATGAGTTGAGTAAGAGAAAAAAAGAAGGGTATTAAGTCAAAAAAAGGAGAACTAATTTTCTCTCACATCTTTATTAAATACTCAATAAAGTAGTCATCTCTCATGACTCGTTACAATGTAATCATTCTTTTAACAACTTGATTAAGGAATAAGAGTGAAAAGTAGCTATTCCTTATCACTGTTGAGCATTTTGTATCAATGAATATGTGCCAACCAATTTGAATCCTAATTAGTACCAATTCTTCCTACTCATTTGACACTATAATGTCTCGATCTTCTTCGGGACAACTTGTATTATACTTACTCATCTGAAATAAAAGATAGGATAGATGACCCCTAGATCTGGTCGATTTAGAAATTTTCCTTAACTACTTTATTTATGTTGAGATTTGGCCATTTTTGTCTTTATCTCATCAGTTTGGCATCCACTTTAATATAAAGCTTAGGAATAAATACCAGTAAGTTGATATCTTGAATGTCTATTATAGTTCAACCAATAGTACTTTTATGTTCGGATATAATTTTTCGCAAACAATTTTCATAATCAGAGGTAGGGATGATGTGATGGCAATAGGAAAAGTCTCATCCTCACCAATAAATATATATTTAGTGTGTGCAGTAAGAACTTTTATTGAGGCTTAGGAGCCTCTTTATGTATTGTATTTGGTAAGTGGAAAATGTCATTTTTATTCTATGTGGTGTTAATTTGTTGAGATTTGATTAAATAAATATCCAAAAATAACCTTTACTTTTATACTTTTAATTTTTTAAAATCACGTGTATAATCATATAAATTAGGATGTAATTTATTTGACCTAAGTTTTTACATATGAAATAAAATTAATATTGAAATATAAGTTAGAAATAAAAACATTTGGATGAAATTAAAATTTCTGACTTCCCATTTGAAAAGAAGATACGCATTGGATGCTCCCAAAATCTAAAGAAGCGGGCAATATTAGACCAAATAGAAAGTAAAATTATTCAATTTTTCTATTTATTTTATAGTTGTTTTATGTCTTCAAATTTGAAACATTTTGTCATGTTTTATGACTAATTAAAATTATAAAATAGATTTTATATTTTATATTATGATTCCTATATGAGTATATAATAATAATATTATTATCAAAAATAAAACAAACCAAAATTAAGATTCAAACTAACAATTTGGTCAGACGTTTCGAATCAATACATAAGTAAAATAACTAAATATAAATTCTATGAATGCAGAAATGGCTAAACTGTTCATTTCAGCGTAAACCAACACTGTATTTGCTTAACAAATAATACAATGCAAGAAAAGGAATCTATCCATGATCCAATAGCGAAAATTATACATCAATCTCGGTGGCATGCTAGCTCAAAACCAAGCTACAAAAACTGAAATGCAATTAGCAATGATTAATCCAATGTAGTACTATATCTAAAATATAAACCAAAACATAAACAAAAGTTCCTAATTATCCCCCTCGAATTATTCTTCGTTAAATTTTACAAGAATCTAGACCTACTAATTTGATTCTCAATTAATTTTCAAATTAATTATACACAAGAGTATTGGAGAGGTTCAATTTTTTAATGTCGTCGTGCTCAACAGATTACTTTATATTAAAATTATTTATTTATGTAATTACATTTTTAAAGGATAATTTTATGAGACTATTTCTATAATTAATTAAAGTATTTGACAAAGTCAAGATAGTTTTCTAAGTATGATTGGCACATTAACACTAAGGTTGGCTATAGGTGAATCTTAAAAATAGCATCCATATGAAAATTGAATTGACCAACTTAAATTAGAACATTCTCAACCATTCTTCTAGGGACCTTGATTAACCCATCTATCAATTAGGTTGTAATTAAGTTTGGCCTGAGTACACCTTAATCTGACAGCTGATAAATAGTATATGGCAACAGGCTTACACTAGCCCTAAATCTAAAAATGCTTTCTCGATCCAATATCATGAGTCTTGCTGAAATATCACTAGTCTCTCTAAGATAGAGCTTACTACTTGCCTAGGCATACGTCCTAAACTTGCTATTGGGTGGGTGAATAATGCTCAAGTCCGGTCATCTTTCAACAAAGATTCAAAATACTTATAGGCCTCGTCAAAACTCTTATTAAAAAATCTTTATTTTACATCACACAAACAATTTGACGTATTTTGAAATAAAGTGAATTATAGAAAAAGCAAATAATATGACGTAGGTAAACACTTAATAAATACTTTAATCTTTTCCAATATTGATGAAATGTTTCATTAGAATTTTATGAAAACCCATTATTTGGCATTATTAGGTTTGCATCATATGTGTGTGAAAGTAAATTTTTTAATAACTCTTACACCCATGTCATCTGGTGATAGATTACATCTTTAAAAACTGAACCATATTTTTACTTTATGTTTTAAAGAAAATAGAAATAATTAAAATAAATGGTTTCTATTATACAAGTATAGTACGCTGATATTTCACATATTTTTAAGAAATTTTAATATGTTGATAGATATTTTTCATAGTTGATTTTGAAAATTGAGATAGTAGTTGGATAATCTAAGCTTAAAATTAAAGTTTTGTAGATTTACAAATAACATAATACGTAAAAATGTACTATATTGCGTTGGGTGCAAAAGAGTACCATTATCATTGACAAGGTCCTAAGTCGATCTAAATAAGTCTGTTAACATCTAATTTAATGAACGTAACGAAATAATTGAAGGAAATAAAATAACAAAATCCAACAGATGTAGTTAAATGTTAGATAAAGAACTAAAAGTAATAGATAATAATTTTTTTTCCCAACTCACGTTCTAAGAAAAACAAAAATACTAATTTTATTTTTTGCAGGTTTTGTTTTCTTTTTTCTTAAAAAAACTCTAATCTAAGGAGGGAAACACAAATTTGCATCTTTCTCTTATTTTTTTTTTATTTTTTTTAATTTTTTAAGAAAATAATAAAAAGAATGCTAAATTGAAGGTAATAGAAATGTGAATTTCTCCCTAATTTAGTAGCTGATATGTAGTAGTAAAAGTCTGTAGTGTTACCAACTAAGGAAGATAGTCAACAAATTTTTAAGCAGCGGCTCTAAAAATATGACCGGATTTAAATGGTGTATATTTCCTCTCATTGGTATATGGTAAAATTTTATGTAATAATTAGGGATAATATCTTTAAAGAATTGTGTCATATGTTAATAATTTATTTGATAACTTAAGAAGTAAAAGGGTCTTGCTTCTGCAACTGAAAACACAGACACCTGAATGTTAAATTTTGAGGTATCTTCAGCTAAACCAATGTAAATATAAGATGAAAATAATGGCAATTAGTAAAGGTAACACAATTGACTCGGAAAAAAAAAAAAAACCAATTTGTTTAATTAAAATGGTATGTAAGAAAAAAAATAATTAAAATTTACATAAAATTATATATTTTTTATTAAATTCAAAATTCTTCCTAATAACCCAAAAATAGAAAAAAATGGTAAGGCAAATATAAAAATAAAAACACAAGAAAAACAGTATTTGAAAAAATACAGCAGTGTGTGAAAATTATATATTGAAAAAGTTACCTGGAACACTTTCCTAAAATCAATACGCAGCAATCACAAAAAGTAAATCAAGCAAAGAAAATGAACGATGATGCGAGAACTAAATTGACATAATTACTAAATAACGATGACAACTTGCAAAAAACAATAATGGAGGAAATGATTTTATAATATAAGTAGATGGATGATCATAAGCTTAAATTTTAAGCTATATATAAAATTAAAGTAAAATGAATCTCTTAATTGAAAAAAATAATGAAGAAGAGAGAGAGAGAGAGATTACTAACAAGAAAAAAAATAATGAACACTTTGAATTACATTAAAGAATTTATGATTATACTAACAAGAAAGTCGAGGGAAAGCTCAAAAATAACGGCGACCAAAGAGCAAAGGCGGTGCTGCTTCTTCTCTCCTACTCCCCCCCTTGCCAAAAAAGTAAAGTCGACCCACTAATCAGCTTACTACTGCCAACACCCCCCACCGCCGCCACAAAAGCCCTCATCTTACCTAAGCAAAAGGTGATAGGGTTTGCTTGCTTTATTGTTTTTCTGAGTTGTATTGGCCACATCCCTTGTTTGCTCGATATTATTTCTTAGTCAGTTTGTTTGAATTGGACAGCTGAGGAAAGAAAATATCCCTCTTCATGATTTGTTCAGCTTGATCCTCCTTGAAGTATTTAAATCTTTAGCTTTCTTTTTTTCTTATTTATTGGCTTGTGCGATTGGGCTGATAATTATGGAAAGTAAGCATCCTTACTTTATTTTGAAATTCAGGTTGGTTGATTCTTTTGAGTTTGTTCCTTGGTCCATTTGCAATCCTTATCCCATTTGCGGGCTCTAACCGATCTCATCCGTAATCCCTCAATTTGGACCTGCAAAACAGAGCAATAACATTAAACAAAGCAAATTAATTAGATATACTCATATCAATGGTGCCCTTGACATGAGACTTGAGTAAACCTTCAATAAAATCCATAGAGATATGACTTAATGACTACCATAGCACAGGCAAGGCCTGCAACAATTCATTATAGGCTAGTTGTTCCACCTTATTCTTCTGGCATACTTCACATTCTGATACATTGCTTCATCTGTTTGAAGACATATTGTTGCCAGTGTTTCTACGAGTTCTTTCCAAGTAGAATCATTAAGACATCGTATAATCCTCCATTTGAGATCATTGGCAACTCCCACAGACATTTTGCCCTTGTATCTGAGTAGACCCTTATTGAAATGAGAAAGGAGTTTTCGCACTCGGATCAATCAATAAAATATTAATGAGTTCAGTAGCACACAGATGCGCTGGGCATTAATTAGATTTCATGGATGAAGGTTGAGTCCTATTCTGACATTGTGATCATTTTTTCCTATAAAAATTTATAAGATCTAATGGGAGAGCTAATTTCGTATACTGAAATTGATATACAAAGTTCAAATGTGACCTTACATATCATAGTTAGTTTTAGGTCGAGTTATTATAAATGTGGCTTCATGAATGTGTGAGAGTGACTTCATGTTCTCTTGTAGGAGCTCCTTCGCTAGCTAGTATATAAAGATGTTAGTGAAATGCCTTAGATTTATAACTATGAGTCAATTTTCTTCATATAATTATTTTTTTCAAAATCCTTTCATTGGCATCTTTATTTTTTTTAATAAAATTCTCTTTTTACATATTCCTAATAACCTTTTTTACAAATAATCTTTAAGATCCTAAAATCTTTCCTTATTAGATAAAGGAGAGATGGGTGGCACCACGCTTTGCTGCCTTAGCTGGCTACTCTCCCATGTTAGCAATACTAGATTAGACCAAATAGTTTAGCAACATTTTCATGGACGTCATTAGGTTAATGCCTAAGTTTTTTTATACCATAAACACCTTATTTAGCCCCTAATCCATCAGCGACTGACCTTGAGATATGGATCATTGCAACTCGATATCCCAGATGCCTCATTGGGTGTCTTGGTCCATTTGTAGGCCTTGGCCTCCTGAGATGCCTTGGCCAACTATGGAATATTGTTCTCCTTGAGAACCTTAGCCTCGTTGGACCACAGTTCTTTTGAAAAATCAACCTTATAGAGATACAGTCAATTTTAGTTTTTTTAGCATCGGTCGTCGTGTACCTCAGCTTGTTTGGGCCTCAATATTTTCGTATGAGGTCTTCAACATTGTTTGAGGGAACCCAATACATTTGTAATTAAGGCAATATCCTAATTTAACAAAACCCCATCGATTTCCTCATAGTTGATCGGTCCTGAGAAAAATGACACTTGTAGAATATTTTCTATTCGTACCAAATCCATTACTAAAATGTTTAAAGATTCCTTGGGACTACAATTGATGAAGAAATTTGGAGGCTTGAATTGGTAAAGTTTTAAGCTTATTTGCTTATCTAGACGAACAATGCTCTAACATTTCGTAAGTCTGGCCCTTAACTCTTATGTAGTTAAAAATTTTACCTACTATTAAAACGGGTACCAAACAAAAAGCAAGGAATAAAATTAGGAAATCACAAGTACCCACCCGCATAGCTTGTTGTTTTGCAGCATACACCATCTGTTATCAACACTCCTGTCAATTTGAACAAGCAATAACAAAAATAACTTTTTCTTCAGCGGCAACTCCTTTTTCCTTCAATGGTTCAACACATTAGTCAGAAAATTATGATTTTTAACGAAGGTATATATACAATAACAGAAACGGCATTTTGCTACCACAAAGGTAATCAGCATAAGATTAACACACTGCCAGAGGGCGGGGGAGCATATATAAATAAATACAGAGAAAAATATCCTATCCTATCCTATCCTCCCACACACTCATCAGAGAAGCATAAAAGCCAGAAAATAGTTCTGAAATATTTATCATGTTCTTCCTCTTCCTCTTAACCTTTAGTTAGTAGAAGGAAAACAAATCCTCTGTAGAACCACCGTTAACTGAAGCAGTTTTTCTGCCTTACTGTTTCTTTAAACTCCTGCCTCCCCATCTGTCAGTCTTTTCTCTCCCTTACATTCTCTTTTCCTCTCACTTCACTGTGCTCTGGTTTAATCCACTGTCATGGGTTGTGTCATGCAACACCGGAAACGGGCCTTGCGGACACTGGTCATGATCTCAGTCTCTGCATACTCAAGCATCCTGACGACGTCAGAAAATGATGGCCGGACATCCGGGTTGGCATCCCAGCAACGGGTCATAATTTCAACTAAGACAGGCAGGCAATCGTTGGGTATTGCTGGCCGGACACCCTTGTTGACAACTGCAAAGGCTGCCTGCACCGCTGTCATGTTCGGAAAGGGAAGCATTCCCGTGATTACTTCCCACAGAACAATTCCAAAGCTATATACATCTACCTTCTGAGTATAGGGTCTGTGCTGAATCATCTCCCTGCAATAGTAAAAGAAGGAATGCAACCAAGTGAAATCAACGCATAAAAGGAAATGAAATCAACGCATTCAACAATGGCAGTAACTCAAAAACAAATACAAACAATGAATGCAATATGTATTCTTATTCCAGACAAAGTAGACATTGTCTAATCATAGAATGAGATATCGGCTGATGTATTTCAATATCAAATGCCCCATACAGATATTTCTCAATGCCATAGAAAAATCAAGAAATGTTATTGTATCACCAATATATTGCAACATATCAGCTGCTATTCAAAATAAAGCCCATTATATACCAAATATTTGGCCAATATATCAATCGATATCTTCCTGTTAATTTATAATTTGTATAATTTTTTTTATTTTGATATGTCTGATACCAATACATATTAACCGTTATGTCTTATATGGATATAGTCATAACTGACACCAATATTGATATTTGCAATATCGACATCAGCAAAGTAAAAGGGAGTAGAGGCATTGCAAAAACACTAACTCTACAAATGGGAAAACAACATTTAATTACCTCACCTCAAAAAGTAATAATGTTCCCAGTAGGCCTCTTTTGCATGGTATTTTTTTGGCAAGAATTAAAATTCAATTAAATGTGGCCAGGTAATTCTTAATCATTGATATTCAAGTTATATAGGGACAAGATGCAATAAAGAAATAGCTTTCTCGGTATGGGATGTATAGTTCAGAGAAACATGGAATACGGTTAGCTTTTTGACAAGATTACACCATGTCTTCTTGCTGCAGTCTTGGATAGAGCATCTTTTGCTTGCAAGGTTTCCATCCATCATGGAGCAATGGTAATCTCAAATGTCAAGATCAATATAAAGAGAGACAGACAGTAAAATGGAACAAACCATAAAATAGGTGGCAAAAATATCTTAGTTATCTTTACAACAATGCGGAGAAGGCTGCAATTTAAAAAATTCTAGTAAAAGCACGTTCTTGTCACCTAAACAAAACTTTCTGCAGATCAGCAGAAGCTATTGCCTCCAAATAAAAAAAAAAAAAGTCACAAAGATCACCATGGCTTTGGGGTGGAACTGATTCTAACCCAGGGATTCATGGGTGATTCTAATCAGTAGCATTAAAGTTTTTGTCAGCCATGGAGAATTCGATGAAATATTAAGAATATTTGCGTTGATTTATAGGGCATCTTCAGTTGTGGAAAATTAAGGTTGTTTACGGAATAACGTGTCCAGGAAAGTACAAAATTTTGAAAATCTGTTTAAATTTTTCACTACTCTTCAACGAATTATTAAGAATATTCGTGTTGATTTATAGGAAATCTTCAGTTGTGGAAAACTACAGTTGTTTACTCAATAAGGTCTCCGGGAAAGTATAGTTTCCCAGTTGAAGTAATTATTGAAGTACTTATGGGAGATTATTGTTTCAAGTTGTTTTACAATTGATTGACAGGAAAGTATAGTAGATCCCAGTTGTTTTGCAATATATTGCAGTGGATAATAATTAATGTAATCCCAGCATTGTATCAGTTATGCTCGTCTTAGCTTTGTGTCATCAAGATAGAACTTATATTTCTCCAAAATGTAATGAATTCCTAAAGCAATGAAGCAGGTCTTTCAGTTACCAATTATGAGTTGCTATCATTCGTTAGCTAGTTCAAAGTTCAGCTCCTCAGTTTATTAGACTAGATTAAACTAGCAATAATACATAATCCTCTTTCAAGTTCTTGAAAGTATTGATGAGGAAAATATCGAAGGACTACATCCTATATTAAAGTTTGTCCAAGACAATGACTCTATTTACACCACTAACAGGTTAGTTAGAGCTTTCTTTCCTAATTTTCAGAGCTGCAGAACTCCTGAAAAATGTCAGTGAATCTGGCCCAAAGGACAAAGTACAGATAAGCCCTTTCCCCCTCTAACAATACCACAAATACGTGTTATGCAAATACTCCTCCCCTAATTCTAGATGATGTAGATAAGCATCACCACACATTCCCTTGATGTATAGGTTAATGATGAACAGTATGTAAGACGTAAATTCAGTAAACGAAGGAAGAGAGAGAACTACTCCCTTGAACCAGTCCAACGACTTACCGAAAAGAAATCAATCCCACTATAAGTTTCTCACAGTCATATCAATTACATCAACCCAATCGGATATATTACAGTAGTGTTAAACGAGATATTACAGGAAATGAAATTAATACCACGTACTAATAGCTCTCCAGAATCACATGGGATAACATCCTCAGTAGTCAAGGGACAGCCTCAATCAAATTATTTTCCCTCACCATTACATCTTAACTATATTTTGGGTGTCCGCACAATATTGGTTTTTTATCCCCCATTATCTTTTGTACTTGTTAATTCTAACCTGTTATTATAACAATATGCTTTTGCTTGTCATTTTATCTTTTAGAATTATACCACTCATTCATCATCCGCCACTACATTGAACTTACATGTGTTGTTTTCTGATTCGCAACATTCAAATCTATATATAAAGCCAGTCTCATACCAACCATATAAATTTTCAATTTGAAGTAAAGAAGTATTTGCTGATCACAAAAGACTCCAAAAGCAGTCCCTACAATCTTTACAAAAGAAGAATAACTTTGAATGCGGATGAACAAATTTCACAAGCATTGGTAAAAATCAATATAATATATTAATACCATGACGATACCAATGTTCTCGATTAGTGTTCCTTTTTCCAGTTTGTCATCAACAAAATAATTTCAACAGATTTTGATAGACAAAGTCTGCAAGAGACAATGTGACATTTCGAAAGACAACTAATGGATCAAGGTAGGAATATATTTCTTTTTAACAGTAGATCATTGTAACAATCGCTCACCAATGAAAAGAGAGAACTGGGATTCAACAAAGAAAAACAAGTGTGATATTGGAGGATAATATCCCTTACTGCCGAAGTCATGCTAGAACACTAGAAGCACAACTCTAATGCTGGTAACAGGAGCTGACAAGAACTTGAGCATTTCTAAAGAGAACACAAGTTGCTTGTTAAGGTGGAAGGAGCACCCCACGTAAGCAAACCCAGATTAACACAAATATATCAGAAGATGTAATAAGTGAAAGTATTGATCAGCATTTTACATGATTCTTTTGGCTTAGCATTTGACATCTCCGGATAATTTAAAAGAATATTCAATTCCTAGCATGATTTTGCAACACAAGCAAGGAGATTCAACCCAATGAGCCACAATTTTTTGAGCTTTAAGTGGTTCAGTGGTCATACATGGAAACAATATCATGGTAACAACAATCAAGCCTAGAAAGTACTAAAAAAGCCTACTCTCCCATCCTTTATTTCTCTCATCCACCCTCCACCTTCTCCTATCCACAACTCATCTATTCTTTCTCCTCCTCCTCAGGGAGGAAGGAAGAACCAAGGTTGATCATGGGCAAGCATTTCATTTCTTACTAAGGAAGAAAGTATCTACCAGACTTCCAAATTGAATTTTCTGTAATATGATTTCATAAGGAGACTCTCAATCTAACACTAATACTGTTTTCAAAACCAAATTAAACCCTCAATTAAGTATTCCCTCCATTTAATTTTCTCTGTCTAGACTACCCTTTCTGAATGCCCAATAGTAAAAAAATCGGACCACAGGCCACTTCCCTGCTTAAGACCAGCTACCTCTGATTGAACATTTTATTGCCTAATATTTATAAACCAAGCAAACTGCTATAATTTGATAAACCAAAGAGCATCAAAATTCCAGTTTGCTTCATTTTATAATGACAAAAGAACAAGAAGCAATTAATAAGTGACATGGTAGCAGCCCCTTGAAGTTGTCCAAGTGGCAGAACATTTGGCTTTGATTTGATTAAGCTTTTTGGACTTGCCATCTCACGAACTGACCTCATTTTTTTATAAGAAAATAAGGTCCAGCTCTAAGTGGGTCATGCATATCAATTTACTTACCGATCAAAAAAGGTGCAATAGTAGATTGAATCAGTGATGTAGCCAAAAAAAGAGAGTATATATAATAAAATCTGGTGATTTTGGGTTAACTTCCTTTCCTGCACTTTAGAGGGTAGGTCTTATCAAATTGACTCTACAAATAATGTATTCATCGCATTCATGGAGTAACCAGGTCAGTATAATTCCCACATTCAGATGAGCAAGTAGCAAGTAGGATGGTGTCTGTTGCCAAAATAGTTTGTCAGATAATATTATGCAGCACGGTCTTGCATATGCACAGGAGAGCAATGCTCAGATATATAGTCCTCTTGGTCAGTCTGCTTGCTCAGAATGAGAGTGCAAGTAGATTTGGAAATCAAAAGAGAGTCAGCCAATTCATTGACAAATAAACAGCTGTAAGTCATATTACAGTGAGGCTCATGATGTCTTTTCCTACTTCCTTCTTGCTACACATCGTGTTTTATTTCACAAAATCAACCCATGCCCCCATCATGTGAATATCAAACATTAAGTGATCTTGAGAGTTTTTTTCCCCGTCAAGGGAAAGCAAAAGATAAAAAGAAAACGTCAACTTACTCTATTTTTGTCATTTTATGTTGTGGAAGAGGAGAAGACTATGTGAAGAGTTTTAAATGCCAAAGGCTGCACCATCTATCCACACACATAATGTGCAGAACATGATAATGAAAGGATAAGCACGTGCAGGCAGTACAACTACAACCACAATGAAGATTCTTGGATCTGTTGATTGTGTTATGGCCGGTGTTACTGAAATAATTGTGATACCGGCGACAGTGGTGGGGGCTGTTGGTGATGGCGCCGAGATAATCTTGAAGCAGCAGTTATGAAAATAAAAGTGGTGCCACTATAAGGTTATCCTAGATGTTCTGATCGGTTTCTGAAATTACAGTACAACTCTGAGGCTGAAAACAAGAGCAAGTGCAGACACACATATGGAGAGAAACTTGTCCGTCATTAGAGTATAAATCTGCGGCGGATCATTTGGAATGTTACTAGTGAATTCGGCTATATTGAGCCATTTCAGGATGCGTTTTTTATGTTAAATCCAAATATGAATCAGGTCAACTTCCAGTGGAGATGAAAAATATTGATACTCTAATTCTAATTAAACATAGATTGGACCAGCCTCTGGCATAGGACTGTGGAGCCAAACCATGCCAGAAATGATACCAATAGAATTAGGCAGCCACGAAAAAATTGACCCACAAGCAAAATATGTCAATCCAATATCCACTCTTGGGATAAAGGATATGTATCTAAGCAAACCTAAAATCTCAGACTGACATGCAAAACCAATAGTCAAAAAGTGCATCCCTACAAAAGAGCTTAATGCCTCTATAAGAGCGACTTTAATCAACTTGTGCATCTCCCAGCACAGAAGAATATTATAAGAAGCAACATCATAATCAAAAAATTTGTTTATCTTACCGTGAAACGAATCCACCAATGTCAAAACAATTCCAATCAGATTTAAGTGCCTCCACAGCCTCACAACAAAACATGATTGTGCATTTCAATTACTTGAAAACACGTCTAATATATATCTGTATATTCTATAGAAGAAGTCTTACGGAGCCATCCATCGATATGTTCCGGTTTCTGGTGTCATTCCTTCGGTCTGGACCTCAATTCTAGCAACACCAAAGTCCGCAATCTTAATTGATTTATCTGAGAAAATCAATAAATTATCAGACTTCAGATCTCTGTGTATCAATCCAAGCCCATGCACGTATTCCATCCCCCTTGCAACATCCAATGCTTGCTTGACAGCCAACTTCAAAGGCACTGATCTGCTTTGCCGCTTAATTAAGAACTGTCGAACTGACCCACCCTTCGCAAATTCAGTAACGATGCACCAAACCATAGGCTTCCTACAAGCTCCAATGAATCGAACTATGTTGGGATGCTTCAATGGGGCCAGCATCAAGACTTCCTGCTGAAATTGTTGCTCCATCACCTGAGACTTCTCCGGGTCATTAAGTGGTCTCTCCAAAATCTTAATTGCAACCTCCTCACCCTCGTACGTACCTCGGTACAACTTCCCAAAAGCTCCTTGAGCAAAAGCAGGCCCCATATTAAGCTTCCTCAAATCAATTGTCCACTCTTCAAAGTTCTCAAGCCCTCCTGTGGGAACACTAGTATCCATCAGAGCTCGAGCCAGAGCATCATCACTCAAATGGTGTGTGACTCTACCTTGATGATTGACACTATTCGCAGCAGAGTAATTATTGGCATGCAACAACCCTTGATGATTCAGCATTCTAGTGTGTGAATCATTCGATCCCACACTGCTATCATCAATAGACATTGCCACTGAACTCTCACCATTACAAATTTGCAAGCTTGCATAACTGTCTAAGGACATATTTGAGTTTTCCCCAAGCTTATGGTAGAAATCATAGAACTTGTTATCATTGTTGTTTATGCCTATTAATCCAGTAAATTTGGGACCCTCCAACATTTTTACTGGGCAGCAAGAGACTTCGATCTCCAAATATCTCTACTTCTTCAGCATCAGCATTTCAAAGCTCAAACCCAGTGATGAAACCCTAAACAAAAATCAGCCCAAGAAGGATGTCAGTGTGCAAATCCTACAAGTTTCCTAGGATGTGATCACTGAAAAACATGAAGGAAAAATCCTATATTATAAAACAAGGGTTATTTAACATCAAATCATTCATAGTACCATAATTCACGTTTGTTAACAACGAAAAGGTGGAAAAAGGAAAAGCAGCGGCAAAAAATCTGAGACTCAAACAATCCCATATAAGCTATTTCCCCAAATTAACAACTTCCATGTCCGCCCGAAATTCATACCACTGCCTTAATAATTCATCTATTTCCTAATAGAACCAACCACTAGTAAGAATCAAAACTTAGAAAAACAAAGTAAACCCGAGAAATAAACCCTAAGTTTCTTAATTTACTACACTTCACGGCATCAAAAATCACACTCCACTATCAAAGTCCGTGGGTTCAAAGCTAACTCCACATAACCAAGATACAAAAATCTAAACGAAAGAAAGAGCAGAAACATGAGCACAGAGAGCTCAATAAGCTAGAAAAAAAAAAAAAAAAAATCCATTATTTAACGTTTCTACATGCCCAAATCCCAAACGATATACAAGTCAGCAACAAAACCGTACAAAAATCCCAAGAATCAAACGAATTTCTTGATCTGATGCTTCAATTGTCATAGTATTACAGAAACTCACCCAGATCAACCAAGCTTGATAGCTGGGTAACATCGATTTCGGGTCACATCAACAATTCGGAGCATGAACTAAAAGAATCGACCGGCGTCGGCCCAGAGAGACAGCGAGAGAGAGTAGAGGGTGAGAGTAGGTAGGGGGAGAGAGAACACGAGAGCGCGTAAAATAGATGGTCGTCTCATCTTCCTTGGACAGTTTCCCTTTGTCTTGGACGCGAGAGAATCTGGTATCCAACATTTCGTAACGTCATTGGCACAGTTGATTATGACACGTGGAGCTTTGGTGGGCACCGTCGCAATTGCCGCCGTCGATGCAATATACATCGGATGCTCCTGCGTCGACGGCTATTTCCTCCGTATGGCATTTTGAGAGCACGCGGCTTTGCACAACTTTCAAAACGCCGGAGAAGAATATTCTTTTTTTTTTTCTCTTACTTTCTTTCTGAAGCACAAGTCCAGGCGCTGTTATCGATTTTGTTATGTTATTTAAAGTATTAACTTTTTCTTGGTGGTTAAAATTATTATAAAAGTAATGGATAATAAATATTAAAATGTTATTTAATATATTACCTTAACTCTAATATTTTATATTATAAAAATATATTTCAATTATTAATGCCATTTCTATAATTATTTTATAATTAATTTTAAATGAAGTGATTGAGGTATATATAAATATGTTCTAAAATTTGACTTAAATTATACCTTAATATGAAAAAATATAAAGTCAGTTAGTTAAGATATTATTTCAAACCCAAAACAATAATAAAAAATATAAGCGAGTATGAATTTCTTATTGGAATATGTTGAGTGCTCCCACAAAAGAAGAGTAGAGAGAGTGCCTAGCCGAGAGAAGAAAAAAAAAGCCAAACTCCATATGCAATTTATAATCTACACATGGCTCATTTCAACCTTTATATAAATCTCAACTTCCAATTTTTGATAAAGTGTCTAAGTATGTTTAGGGTTATTGTTAGAAATGAGATTAGGATGAATTAAATGTGGACAAAATTTGTGGTGCATGTGGTAAGTAAATAAGGTGAATGGTGGAGCAAGTTTATGGCTCATGTTGGAAATCTTAAATTGTTAGTGCATGATGATAACAATGGTGATTATGGTTATAATATCATTGATTTTTATAAGAATATGCTACAAGTAAAAATTTATAAAGAATGATATATTGAAGGCATCATGACATATTTGTGAGAAATGGTGGAGAATTTCTTGCTTGGAAAATGAAAAATGTCTAATTAACAAATATGTAATTGAGTGCATATGTTGAAGATGAATTACCATAAATTTATGGTAAGAAAAATCCTTATTGCATTTTAAATATGGGCTAGCCATGAGGTGTTTTAGAGTATATGAAGAATTCTTGGGTAATTTAGTAATAATCAAAGATAGTGATATTAATGTTAGATTATGGAATTGTTGGAAAATAGAGATGAAATCATCTTAAATAGTATTAAGAGATCACGTTGTTATATGTTGAGATGCATGAAGAAAACATGGGATACAGTAGGAATTGTTGAGAATTTCTTGATGTGAATGGGAAAAACAAGTAGACTAATGGGAAAAACAAGTAGACTATGGTGTGTGTGAATATGAAGACTTTAAGTCTTGCATAAATGATGTCAATTTATTTGGTTATTATGATGGTAAGTTAATATTTGAAACTTGTTAGATTATAAAATGCAAGCGGGGTGGTATTATAGGTGGCTAATATAAGTTTGTAATTTATATAATGTTAATGTGAAAAAGTAACTTCTTATTAATCTGTTAATGTATTGGTAACATTGATAATATATTGAAAGATTAATAGTTTAGCTAATCGTATAATTGTTGGATATTATTAGATGATATGATTATATAAATTATGCTAAATAATGATTCAAAAGTAGATTATGCTAATATGATGAGATTTATTTTGATGGTAAGTATTTTACGTATTAATTTAAGTCCATTGACACTAGTTGTTTGATTGTTGGATTGATTTAGTAGTATAATTTTGTCATTTTGATGTTAAGGTACAAATTTAAGAATTTATCTTAGAATATACATAATTTATATAATAATGATGAGATCATTTTCTTTGTCAATTTTTTTTTAATTGTACTTTCACATGGAGCATTCTTTTAGACATAATTGTAGTGTCATGGGATTTTATATTTTAATCATCCATTTCGACACGCTATGGAGTTGTTAAACTTGTTGCTATACTCTTTCTTTATCCTTTGTATGTTGTAGTTAACATGAGTTCAAGATAATGTGTAAAACTATAAGTGAATCCCGGAATATAAAATTTAGTATAATCTATATTGTACAAAGTCTATTTTATTCTTAGTAGGTTGTGATGATTATTATATTTTCATCTAAATCGTGGCATATTCTTAGTATGAATTATCATATGAGAATTAATAGATGATTTCAATAATTATGAGTTGAATGGAGACATGTCTAATTGTGAGCATATAAAAACAATGGCATATATTGTTTAGTTATGCAAATGGTAGGTGGAAATACATCAGCAAACGTTAGAGGAATAAGGTTTGAAAACATATGCATTTTATTTTCAATTTTATTTTGTTTGATTTTTTATTTTGATTATCAAATGGCTTGTAATTTTTTTTTTTTTTTGTAAAATTTACTTGATTTATATTGTTTCCACCATTTGAATTACGAATTATTTATCACTATGTTATATAAAATTTAGTCTCTCTTGTAGATGTCTATTTAGAGATAGATTATTTAGCATAATATACTTTGTCTGAATCATAGACATTTTATTTGTCTTTGTAATTGGACCATAGACTGTTAAAACATTGAAAATTAGTGTTTATTCTCCATTGTTTCCTAAAGATGGATATTTTTAGGTATCAATGTTTTTTATTTTCATTTTGAATAGATGGTTTTAATTATGAACGTCTTTACGTAAACAGACTGAATGATGAATTATATCAATGTTGATGTATTTTTTAATAAAATAATTTTTTATTATTATCTAAAAATTTTTAGATAATTCTCACAAGAAAACTGAATTGTAGAAAAAAAAATTGTGCTAATTTGGAATATATTTTGGCACCGGAGGGGGCGTTCAATATACTGGAGAGGTTCAAAAGCTAAAACAGATATCCGAAGTGTGCAAATGAGTGACGTAGCTATAAACCCCGACTAACACCTGAAGTAGAAAATAGATGCTACCTGAGGCACCTCCATCTTCAGGCAACAAGGGGAATTGCCAAAGACAGTCTCGAGAGAGTTCCAAAACCATCTTCACGTCTGACTTCACTTACAGCACCACGTCAAGGTAAGTTGACTGCTCGTGCCGTAAACCCTTTCTCAATATAGGCTGCATAGATGTGTTTCTTTCTCTGTTTTTTCCCTGCTAGACAACAGTCTTTTCTCTTACCTATTCTATCTATACACCCCCTGAAATAATTTCTCCAGCTTGCCTTCCTTCCCGACTGGTTGGCAACAGCTAGGAAAATTTTGTCATTGGTCTTCCGTGATTTTGATTTATTTGTGATGAGGAAACACGGTCATCTATGTCTTGATTAAGAAATCAAGCCCAAGGACAACATTGAAATCGTCCTAGAAAATTGGAATTAGATCCACAGCCCCATTGAACTTCCAATAACAATTGCACATCATGAGTACCCATAGCTGCATGTGCTTGTGCAGTCTTCTTCTTTATGTTGCTCTAGCTTGGGACCACCGTCAAGCCATGTTTACTCACCATCCAATCAATAATGAATGTGTTAGTCCCACCCTTAATCCGACATAGCTAGGATGTCCAAGCCATTCACCTTGGCAGGAGATACATCAACCCAGACACAACGTATTAATATCTGCAGCGGATTCACTGGAATAGCAAACCTCTTGTTCACCACCGCTCTGCCTTTGTTTGCAACCCTCTTTCTTAGCCTCACTTGTGACAATCTTTGGTCTGTGAGGCAACTGCAGATGAAGCAATTGTAGTGCATCCTAGGGTTTTCCCTTCAATAAAAGGTATTTGACCATCCCTCGTTGTCTTGCCCTTGCCACAATAAAGCCTTTGCTCATCCTCCTGTAGTTTGAACTCTCCTTTGTTATCTTTATATTTAGACTCGCTTTTAAAGGCAATGGGATCCTTGGCATTGCGATAATATATGAACAAATCAGCCGTAACGATGGCACACACAAATCCTCACATTCTGTCACCATAGCTCTACTTGCGCCCAGGACTATTGACTCAAGAAAAAATTTAGACAGGTAATCTTCCTTACACATTTAATATCAAGGATCTAAAGTCATTCACATACTCCGACACTTACCACCATGTTTCAAGCATATTAGCGTGTCACTTACAGTCCATGATGCGTTGCAAAGCATGGAATTGATCATTCAACTCCTTAAGTTGATCCCACATCACAATAAAGTGTCTCCCAGCACTCACATAAGCTAACAGATGCTTACATTGCCATAGTTTGGCGTCTTCCACCAGGTACATACCATCAAACTGTCTGGTCCAACTCCAACAATGGAGAAACGTCAAAATATCATTTCATGTCCCAAAGAAAAAAATTTCAACTTTATCATATTTCGTTTGCCTTGGAATTGCTTAGACGTGGATACTTTTATTGATAACTAGTGCTCAATAACTGTCTTCACAGTAGGCTATGGATCAATATTGTTCTATTTATGTGTCTTTTGAATTCAGTTATGGATCACCACATCTCAGCAAAACTGTCATGAGACAGATATTACAGCAAGAAATTAAGTTGATTCAGTTGAAAGGATAGATATGTTACCAAGGATATTTCCAAATCTATACACGCTTGACCTGATTTCCCTCCAAGAAGTTCACAAATCTGCAGCTCCTTGATAGGCTGGAAAAAGTCTTGTATCAGTTCACTGGCTGAGTCATCTTGTATGGTTCAAATTTCATTTTACATATTCCATCAGATGGATGAGAATTAGTTTAGTTTTCTATGTATGTTGTTTATGTTTTCTAACATTAAGAGAGATGAAGTTTCCTTAATTAAAGAAATATGGATGTAAGAAACATTGATGAGATAATACTCTAATTCACATGATCTTAGTTGTCATATTCCATCACTAATTACTTGAGTATAAAATTATATTTGTATACATGAATCCATTAGCGTTTAAACTTTTATACACAACTGTAATTGTTCTTATATCGAAGAACTACGAGATGATTTCTCTTTCTTATCCTTATGATTTGTAGAACTTTAATAAATCTTGTGTGTCCCAAAATAATGGCTAATGATGTCCTTTTATAGAGGGAGAAATGATCATTCCCAAATTACCAAAATGCCCATTCTTTTGCTCAAGAGATGTGTCATGAACAGATATAATCGTTGAGAAGTGATATCCATTCACTGAACGGGTATGCCTCAAGAGATATATCTATTCACCAAAGGACATATTTATTGAGGAATAATATATCATTTTCATCAAAGAATACGTATTGAACAGGCGTGTCTTTTAAAAAATTTATTATTATTATTATATATATAAACAAATAAGATTATTTAATTAATTCAATAAATTAATAATTTATATGTCTCGTCATGTGAGACACATTTCTAATATTCTCCCACTTGGCCCATATGACAATAATATTTATCTGAATTAATTAAAATAAACTTTAAACGCGCAACATTGCAATCCATTAATAGTTTATATGTTATAATACTATAATCAAGTAATCGACAAATGCGAGTCATGACGGTTCCATATCATTATGGGATATAGTTCCTTTCATATACCACAACACCTGTAAATTACATGATTAAGTCTTAAATGAGAAATATCATACGGTTGAACTATAATATCTTAGTGAGTGACTATTCCTATTATCATCAATCCAAAAATTTAAGTTCGAACAATATAGAATAAATAGGATATATTAGAAACACATTATGTGAGATCTCAAATGTCAGAGCAAATATCGTATACTATGGGTAACGATAAAGACCTATATTGTCAACATGATCTTTAAATATTTTTGGAGGTAAACCTTAAGTTAATGGATTTGCAATTATAAATTTGGTGCTAATATGCTCTATTGATATATTTTATTTCTGAACTTCATTTTTAACGGCAAGATATTCAATTTTCATATGCTTAGCACCCTTTGAATACTTGTCGTTCTTTGAGAAGGAAACTGTTGTAGAATTATCACAATAAATTTTTAGTGGTCTGGCTATACTATCAACAATTTCAAGTCTTGAAATAAAATTTTGTAGCCATAATATATGTATAGTGGCTTCAAAGCATGCCACAAACTTTGCTTCTATCGTGGACACAGTAATCATAGATTGCTTGGCACTTTTCCATGAAATAGCTCTTCCAACAAAAAGAAAAATATATCTAGATGTGAATTTTTTGGCATTTGAACATCCAGCATAATCTGAATCTGAATATTCTATCACCTCCAAATGATCGGACTTCTTATAGGTAAGCATGTAGTTTTTAGTTTCTTACAAGTATTTCATCACTTTCTTTGCAACTTTTCAGTGATTCATACCAGGATTGCTTTGATATCGCCTGAGCATACCAACTGCAAAACTTATATCTGGCCTGGTGTAAGTCTATGCATATATTAAACTTCCTACAACAGACGCATAAGAAATATCTTTCATTTGATTACGTTCTTATTCATTTTGTGGACATTGTATTAAATTGAATTTATTGCCTTTTTGGATTGGAGCAATATTGGCTGCACAGTTTTTCATCCCTAATCTCTCTAAAATTTTCTTGATATATCCTTTCTGAGATAACCCCAATAATTCATGTGATCTATTTTGAAATATTTTTATTCATATCATGTAAGTTGCCTCACCCATATCTTTCATATCAAAATTTTTAGAAAGATAGCCCTTAATCTCATGTAACAACCCAAGATCATTGCTCGCAAGCAATATATCATCAACATATAGAATCAAAAATATAAACTTGCTTCCACTGACCTTCAAATATATATACCGATTAACAGTATTTTCTATAAAATCGAAGGATAAAATAGTATCATAAAACTTAAGATACCATTGTCGTGAGGCTTGTTTAAATCCATATATTGATTTTTTTAATTTACAAACTAAGTTCTTTTATCATTTGATTGAGAACCCTTCAGGTTGTTTCATGTAAATTTATTCATCTAAGCTTCCATTTAGAAAAACAGTCTTTACATCTATTTGGTGCAACTCTAAATTAAAATGTGCTATCCATGCCATTATGATTCTTAAGAAGTCCTTCTTGAAAATTGGAGCAATGGTCTTCTTATAATCAATGCCATCTTTCTAAGTATAACCTTTAACTATAAGTTTGGTTTTATATCGTTCGATATTACCTTTGGAGTCACGTTTGATTTTAAATACTCATTTACAACCAACTGTTCTGTAACCCTCAGTCAAGTTGACAATATCCCAAACTCCATTATGTGTTATTAATTTTAACTCATTTTTATGGTATCAATCCATTTAGAAGAATTATTTCTTTCTATGGCTTGTTGGAAAAAAAATCGGATTATCATATATCCCTATATCATACTCAGATTCTTGTAAATAAACCAAATAATCATTTGAAATAGCAGATCTCATTTCTCTATGAGATCTTCTTAATGCTACTTCTCGTGATTGTTCTACATTATGTTCAATGATGATATTATCATTATGGAGGATAGAATTATCAATCTGTTGTTCAATAACATTTTGAATAATAATTTCTTTAAAAATTATGGGTATAGAAACTTGTACCCTAATTTTTTTTATCTCCACATTTTGTAAAATATCACTCCCATAATTTTATCATTCTCAAGGAATCTAGTATTACCGATTTTTATTATTCTCGTATTATAATTATGATAGTAAAATCTATATCCTTTAGATTTTTCTAGATAACCAATAAAGTATCCACTAACAGTTCTGAAATCTAATTTCTTTTCTTGTGAATTGTACATTCTAACCTCTATTGGACACCCCCAAATATATAGGTGCTGAATACTCGATTTTCTTCCAGTCTATAACTTGAAAGGAGTTTTTGAAATTGTTTTATTAGGAACCCGGTTAAAAATATAAATAGTAGTCTTAAAGGCTTTCATCCACAAAAATTTAAGTAAAGATGAATAACTCAATATACTACTAACCGTATCTATTAATGTACGATTACGCCGTTCAGTAAGACCATTTTACTGTGGCATACCTGGCATAGTATATTGTGCACATATACTATGTTTTTCTAACAGCTAAGCAAAATGGCCAAGACATTATTCTAATACATCATATTTACCATAATATTCACCACCTCTATCAGATCGAATGATTTTTACACTTTTATTTAATTGCCTCTTAACCTCAGAAATATATATTTCTAAAATATTTACAACTTGAGATTTTTCATATAATAAATAAATATAACAATAACGTAAAAATTTTTAATAAATGTGATAAAATATTTTTTTCCTCCTAAAGATAGAAAATCAAAAGGTCCAAAAATGTCTCTATGGATAATCTCTAAAAGTTCTGAACTTTTTATAATACCATTCTTTGTATGTTTGGTTTGTTTTCCTTTAATACAATCCACACATATATCAAAATCGAAAAAATTAAGATTAGGTAAGATTCATTCATTTACCAATCTTTTCAAATGATCTTTAGATATATGACATAATCTTTTATATTATAAGAAAGAATAGTTCACATTCATACATTTACGTTTTGTTCCAACATTATGATGTAGGGTCATGAGAGTTTCAACAAATTTTTTGTCAATGTTTATTTTGTAAATATCATCAGAAAGAATTTTCGAACCAAAAAAATTTTTATTTTTATATATGCTTACTCTTTTATTTTTAAACTTTAAAGAGTAGCCTTGAAGATCAAGTTTGAAAATAAAAATGAGATTTCTAGAAATTGAAGGTATATAAAGTGTCTCCAATAAATCTAAATATATTCTAGTATCAAGAAATAAATGAAAAGTTCTAACAGCAGAAATAAAAACTTTGACACCATTTTTTAGGATATTAAAATTCTCATTTTGGTTTAGAATTTGGGTTGTAAGGAATCCCTGCATCGATTTAAAAATATGAACGCTAGAGGTTGAATCAAACCACTAGGTATTAAAAGGTACTTCAATTATTAGACACTTGATAAGTGGCTGGGGTGTTCTTGAAGGATTATCAGACACTTGAGAGGAGGAGAGAGAGATTTTGGGAGGACTTAAGGGGCAGTGCCCTCTGAGTCTCTTTTCCCATTTTCTTCTCTTCCTTCTTTGGCCTCTTTCCCCTGAACACTCTCCTTTTTTCACTTCTCCCCCTTTTTTCTTTGCTAGATGGAAGGGATATTTATAAAATAGGCGGGCGGTTTTAACCGCCCGCTGAATTGTCCTTAACTCACAACCGCCAGAATCTATTTTGTGGATAAGGCAGAACAGTTGGGCGATTTTTCTTCCCAAGTTGGGTTTACTGAGCCTATCACTAGCCCCCCATGTCAGGTGGTTCAAAATTTTTAACCCCCAACATACTTCGATGGAATATTTGCCTGATTGGCTTTATTGGTTTACCATCTTTGAGAAATAGTGTGCCTTGATTGGTCATACTCGCCTTTGCTAAGGTCATGACGATGAGAATGGGTGGTTATCGGCGAAACCTTGAGGCTATTGTTGCCGAGTTTTTACTAGCCTAGACCGTCGTCCGCATGTACCCGTCAGTGTTCAATCCTATTAAATGACGTTGTGGCTTTTATGCGTTTGGTCCTAGTCTGTTGACCATTGTTGACTAATGGTGCTTGTTCCTTTGGGAGGGAGTTGTCACACGTATGCTAAATAGCCCTTTAGAGTTTTGAATTCGACTATGCATGGGCCACTCGGTGACGGGACCAAGTTTTAAATCCAACCTTATAAGGGCCACTCGGTGATGTAATTGAGTTTTAAAATCTGACATCTTCTGGGCCGCTCGGTGATGTAACGAGTTTTAGAATTCGACCTCTTCTATATTGTTCGGTAATATAACCGAGTTTTTGTAACAGATGAATGGAAATTCACCAAATTTAGGGGCAGTCTAGGTCAATCGATGATATGCAATGATACATAAGCATTCATTTGAATAAATTAAAGTATGATTCAGGCAATCGGTATGATTCATGTATGACTTACCTTGATTCGACTTGGAATCACTGTTGGCATTTAGGGTAGACGGCGTTTTGTGCCATTGGAACCAGTTGACCGTCTTGGGTGCATGGCTTGCATGTATTGTTGCAGTTGGTCTTCCAAGTACTACTTGCTGATTCTCTAGTCTGTTGCCTCTATATTTCGCGTGACTCGGTCCTCAATTATGGTCTGGTTGGTCAGCATCTTACTAGTCCGAATTTCTATGACTCATGCTCCATCACTATTCAGTAAAAATTGAGGTTGTCATGGAATTTAGATGGATAATGCTTATTGCGGTGTGATAGGTAGTGGGCTGCTCATGCCCAGCCCCCATCGTGAAATCCATGGTAGCTTTTGTAAAGTCTTCATCGTCGGGCCGATGAGGGACGTTGCTTCAGGACTAGGCTTAGTGCTGTTCTTAAACAGATTTTAAACAAAAGCTTGTTTCTGTCCTTTGGATGGAAGTTTATCTCCTGTCCTTTGGCAGATTTTGGATAGAAATTCATCTCATGTCCTTCGATAAATTTTATCAGAATGCTTTTTTCTTGTCCTCGGATGGAAACTTTTCCTTTCTTCCTCAGATATACTGAAGCTTGTCCATATCCTTAGACAAATTATGGACAAAAGCCTGTCCCATGTCCTTAGACATATTCTAGACAGAAACTTATCCAATGTCCTCAGACAAATTTTGGACAAAAGCCTATCCCATGTCTTCGGACATATTCTGGACAGAGACTTCTCTTTCGCTCTCGGATAGATTTGGGATAGAATCTTCACTTCTGTCTTTGGACCTATTTGTTCCTGTCCTCTGATTTAGCCACCGAAATTGAAATGGGCAAGTTGACTGATGAAGTTGAGTTTATACCGTCAGAGTATAGGAAACAAGTTTTTGCACGAGCACTTGGAACCGTGCAATGTTGCGACCGGCGAAAATTGAAGCAGTTGAAACTGTTAGAAAACTGTCATCAAAGGTCGTTGCATCTGGTTTGTGTTGGGTTTGGCCACTTCTTATGGGTGATTCAACAAACGTTTTCGCCACGTCGGAGGATTTGCAGCAAATTGTGATCAGGCTGTACGAAGGCAAAGTGGCCGGTCAACGGAGGTTGACCGACCAAGATCAAAAATGGCTGGTCAACTCATTGACTGGCTGAAGATGCAAAATGACTAGTCAACAAATTGTTCGGTTGAAGGCGCGAAATGCACTTTTCCAATATGAGGCAAAGTGGCCGGTCAACTTGTTGATTGGCTGAGGAGGTAAAATTACCGGTCAACGAGTTGATCGGTATACTAGGATGAATTTTTTTAGCCGGTTCACATTTAAACCTGAATGGATTTCATCCCAGTCATTTTGGATTTTATTCTAGAATGGTTTTTGACCGGCTGCTTATGAGAGAGAATTTCGGAATGCTTTTTGGCCCCAAAGTGGACAATTATCGGCGTGCCTTTTGCAACTTGCATTTTGAGAGAGGGAATAACGGTTTGAATCATCGTTCGGCATTTTCAGAGAGAAAATACCGGTTTGAATCAACTCTGGGAATTTTCAAAGAGAACATACCGGTATGCTTGAGCGTCTGGCTTTGTCAGAGAGGAAATGCCAGTTTCAATCAGCGCCCGACATTTTTAGAGAGGAAATGCCGGTATGCTTGAGCGCTGACTTTGTTAGAGACGAAATGCCTATTTGAATCAGCGCCCGGCATTTTTAGAGAGGAAATGCTGGTTTCAATTAGCGCCTAGCATTTCTCTCTTTTCTCTCTTCTTCTCTTCACATCGCTCTGTGCCTTGCCCTTTCTTTCATCTTTTCTTTTCCTTGCCTTTCTGTCTTTCTCCGTGTGAGAGAAAAAATACTGGTTGTAATTTTTAGCGAAATGATCGATTGGTATTTTGGTGTGAAAATGACTGATTGAAGCAAAATGACAGGTATGCTTGGCGCAAAATGGCCGGTATTTTTCAGTGCAAAATGACCGGTATGAATAATGACCGGTATTTTTCAGCACAAAATGGCCGGTATGCAAATGACTGATTTTTTCGGCGCAAAATGACCAATATGCAAATGACCGGTATTTTTCAGAGTAAAATGACTGGTATTTTTTAGCGCAAAATGACCGGTATGCATAATGACCGGTCGAACGATTTCTTTATTAGCTATCCTTTTTGAAGTCGGAGTGTGGGCATTTGAAGAAAGAGGCCCCAGTCTTTGATGACCACATCGGGTGCAAAGACCTGGAATGGATGTATTGTATATTCGAGTATTGACCTCTTTCATAATGGCCAATTGCCGGTCTCATTTATGGCTATTTGCGAGACGGTCAGGAGTGGTGGGTGGCTTTATTGTGTCCCAATACGGAATAGAAGCGAACCCAGAGAAAACCAAAGACATCCTTGATATGAACCCCTGCGGACCGTGAAGGAAGTTCAGAAACTTACATGGCGGCTGGCAGCCCTATCGCGGTTTCTAGTCAAGTTCGCGGAGAAGTACCTGCCCTTCTTCAGGGCGCTCAGAGGAACAAAAGGGTCTGGATTTCGGTGGACAGATGAATGCGAGGAGGGATTTCGAGAGCTCAAGGCGTACCTCATCAATCCACCTCTCCTAAGCTCACCATCCACAAGTGAAGACTTGTACCTCTACCTGGCCACGTCAGACACGGTGCTCAGCTCAATACTCATCAAAGAGCATGAGGGCACACAGCGACCAATGTACTACTTGAGTAGGGTGTTGACGGACATGGAGACTCTATACCCGCATGTGAAGAGGATTGTGCTAACCTTCATCTATTCCTTGCGAAAGTTGAGGCCCTACTTCCAAGCGCACCGGATCGTCATGCTGATGAATCAACCTCTAAAGTCAATCCTCCAGAAGCCAGAGACCTCTGGGTAGCCGATCAAGTGGGCAATAGAGTTGAGCGTGTTCCACGTGGAGTTCCGGCCACGACTAGCCCTTAAGGGCCAGGCTCTGGCGGATTTCATCATCAAGGTGGTGACCCCAACTCTAGACGCCCCATGCAGCCCAAAGAGCCCGGACGCATCGCATGTTCCCTTATGGATCCTAAACGTCGACGAGTTGTCGACCTAGACAGGCAACGGAGTTGGAGTTGTGCTCAGAACTCCGAGAGGGACAGAGATCAAGTATTCTGTTATGCTGACTTTCCCAGCCACCAATAACGTGGTTGAATACGAAACCCTTCTTGTGAAACTTCATCTGGCAAAGGAGTGCTCCGTAAAGTCGCTGGTCGTGTGCAACGACTCGGAACTAGTGGTCAATCAGATCCAAAGAGCCTTCGAGGCATTAGACCCTCAGCTCACAAAATACTTGGCGAAAGCAAAAACCCAGATCCAGGCGTTCGAAAGCTTCGAGATTGAACACATTCCCAAAGTCAAAAACTGGAAAGCTGACCAATTGGCAAGGGATGCAACTGCAGGATCTCCGGAGCAGTATGCCAGGAGCATGCAGGAAATCCTGACTGCACAAAGTGTGAACGGTTCGGACCAGGAAGTGCTGTAGGTCAGCGAGGACGACAATTCGATGACCCTGTACCATAAGTATCTGACGGACAGGACATTGCCTGCAAACACTGACGAGGCCAAGCGAATCAAGAAGACAGTGGACTGGTACGTGATCATTGATGGTAAGTTATACCAGAGGGGGTATTCCACTCCCTACCTAAAATGCCTAACTTCTAAGAAAGTTGAGTACGCGCTGAGTGAGGTCCACCTTGGCATATGCGGCTCGTACATCAGAGGAAAAAACCTCATGCTCAAGATCATGCGATAAGATCTTTTCTGGCCCAAGATGAAGCGGGACGCCCTAGAATTCTTGAAGAAGTGTGAAAGCTGTTAGGTTCATGGGCCCATGGCTCATCTGCCTCACAGCGAGCTGCACAATCTTCAGTCCCCGTGGCCATTCGCACAATTGGGGCTCGATATTTTTCGACCTATACCCTTGGCCTTCGGATAAAAGTAGTTCCTTATCGTCGGTATTAATTACTTCACCAAGTGGGTAGAAGCAGTTCCCATTACATAGATCACCGAGCAGAACGTAGAGAGTTCCTCCGCCAGAATATCGTTTGTCGTTTCAGAATTTCCAAGGTCGTAGTAACTGACAACGGAACCTAATTCACCAGCAAAATGATTCACAAGTACTGTGTAAGCTTGCGCATCCGGCTAGTCCATACATCTGTGGCATACCCTCAGGTAAACAGGCAAATTGAAGTTACCAACCACACACCGTTGCACGGGCTAAAGACCAAACTGGAAAATGTAAGGGGCTCATGGGTCGACGAGTTGCCCTTCCTGCTCTGGTAGTTCTATACGACCCCACGAGAATTAACGAGGAAGACGCCCTTCAATCTCTACTACGGAGTCAAAGCAGTCGTCCCCATCGAAGTGGGATTTTCCTGCCTACGGGTTGAGTGCTTCAATCTAGGCACCAACTCCCAGAGACTCAGGGAGTGCCTAGACTTGCTTTCGGAAGTCTGTGATGCGGCCCGCCTGAGAACAGGGACCAACTAGCAACGTATCGCACGGTATTATAATAAACGGGTGAAGGCACGCCCGCTCGAGGTTGAAGACTTGGTTCTCCGAAGTGTAGAGATAGCGGGATAGGCCGCAAGCAGAAACAAGCTCTCCCCATGATAGGAGGGCCTGTACCTTGTCTCGACAATCCTCTGGAAAGAAGCGTACAAGCTACGCACCCAGGATGACAAGTTGATCCCGCGGACCTGGAACGCCACCAACTTCTAGAAGTACTATCAGTAGGCTAACGCCAAGCCTCGGTAAGGCATACACACGCACCATATGGAATGCTTGTACGTGTATTGTGTTTCTATTTAATAAAATTGATTATTTTTACAATTTTGTGTGTTCATTCATACGAGTGTTTGCATACATGACATTTCAAAATGTGAAAACGATCTAGACTACCCCTAAGTTGGGAGGGTCTTCATCCTTCCGTAAAATAAAACATTGGCTCTATGCCAAACGGCCCAGAAGCGGCCATTTTTGAACCCCGACTCCGTGTCGAGAGACCCTAAATGACCCTTAAAACCTTGGCTCCGTGCCAAGCGGCTCAGAAGCGACCATTTTCAAACCTCGACTCTGCATCGAGAGGCCTTAAGCGGCAATTAAAACCTTGGTTCCATGCTAAGTAGTCCAGAAGCAGCCATTTTCGAACCTCGACTCCACGTCGGGAGGCCTGAAGGGCCCAAAAACCATGATCCTGTACCAGGCGACCCTTGTGGTTGGAATATCAGGCTCGGGAGCTTTTAAAATCCCCAACACGCAGTTACCAAAACCTTAGGGGTAAGAATGATAGGCGTGTGTTGACCTTCTCCCAGAGAAGAGAGTACTCTCAGTCTACGATGGTCGTGGGCTAGGTGGTACACACGAGAGCGACGACGCCATGAGCGGGGCTGAGCACCTAAGACAGGTATCGTGTGCAAAAATATCTAAGACCCGGTGTCCGACTGTTGTGGCCTGAAAACCAAGCTGTCCCTTGGTGTGGCTCCACCTGGCTTGCGATGACATCTACTTCATTAGACCGAGCTTCCCACTAAACGCGCAACATGCAACGACATCCTCTGATGAAGGAAATGTACAGCGCAAGAAGGCACCTGATCAGAGCCTTAGGTGACAATAGCTTCACAGCTTAGCCATCAAAACAAGAGTCACGATTCCAAAAATTACATCGTGCACTCAGGGACATCAAATGTAAGAAAAATAACTGCCCTTCATTTGTCATGTATATACACGGATACAAGGTGATGCTGAACAACAAAAAAGGAAAAGGAGCTACACAAAAGTCATGTTGGCCCTACGGATCTGACGAGCCAGCTTCTCCTAGGAAGTCTCTCAAGCGGGAGCTGTCACGGATGTCGGTGTTCCCTGGATAGAAGATGCCCATGGAGATACCAGGAAACACAACGGAGGCAATCTGATGACACATATGGACACCATTATAGAACCTGGAATCGAGTACGAGGTGCATCTCCTCTTAAGTGAGCCACAGCCTAAGGCCTGTGGAAAGGCGAGAGATGTCGTCCTCCAGACTGGAGGTCAATCCCCTCGGTTGCTCAGCCTCCTGCCTCAGGCACCTGTTCTCTTCTCTCAGCTAGTCGATTTCCTCCCTGAGCGCACTAATTTTAACTCCCATGCGCCGAGCTGTCTCCTACTCGAACTCTTCCCTGACACGGCGAAAGTATCCGCGCAGTTGAGCAAACTTTGCGTCAAGGGAGTTGGGTGCCGCAGGGACCTGCAAGAGAAAGAGAGAAGTCAAAATTTCTCAAAGTTCTGGTTAGCAAAGGAATGCGCAATCTAGCACGGTCATACCTAAACAAGGGACGCATCCGTGCGATGAGGATCACCTCCTGAGGCTGACAGGCTCGGGGATTCTATATGTTCAACAATGACCTCCGTGGAGCTGGGAACGTCTAGAGCAACGGGTGACGCAGGAATGCTTGGGGGTTCCGGCTCCTTAATCATCCCCGCTGCGACAATCACTAGAGCCAAGTCAACGTTAGGCGGACTAGCAACCCATCCGTCTCCGACTTCCACCTTGACGGCAACCTCTCCCGGGCGCACGCCTCTGAAGGCGCACTATCAGGTGATCTGGTGGGCTCTGGAGTCCCTGCTGACTCCGGCACAGGCTCCAGAGCACCAGCTTCCTCGGCCTCCTCAAAATCTGGCGCGTCGAACTCCATGATCAGTGTGCCCTTAGTAGTCGCCTCCTGCGGCTCTAGATCAACAAAGGGACCCATGGGGGACTCTCCACCGGAAGGAAGCTCCATCATGAGAATGCCATATTCAGCCAACGCTGCGGCAGGAATCGGCAAATGCTCGGCCGCTCCCTCCTGCGGCTCTGTATCCAATGCCCGCTCTAGAGTGGGGCTCACGGCACATGTGGATGGCCCCTCAGCAAGCCTCTGCAACCTCCGAGTGGAGGTGCCTCTGGTCTCTCTTAGCCTCTTCAGCAGGACCTCCACCTCTTCATCTGAAGAAGTCTTCAACAGTGAGCAACTCTCCCCCGCGTCTTCACCCAATAGCTCCCGGAGAACGATGGCCCCAAGCTTATTCTTCTCTTGGCCAGCGATGGCCCAACTAGACTCCGGACCCCACTTGGCGGCAGCAAGAGTATAGGAGGTCAAATAGTAACCTTGGGCGGAAAACATCTTCATCTTCGAATGGATGGTAGTAACTAGCTCCGCCGCCTCACTTACCTCCTCAGTGGCCACGTCTACGCGAAAGAACTTCGGGATTGGACCCCACTCGCGAGAGATCTCTGAATCCGAGGGCTCTTGCAGGAAGAAAATTGGTTCTTTCCAGTTCTTTACCGAGTCCAAAATGGTCCCCCGAAAGTGGAAGCCGGTGTGGGGAGATATTGAAATTCAATCCTCAGACTCCGTGAAGCGAAAGATGACCTTTGCCGCGTTAGCATCAAACACGCAAGAATGAAGACGGGCGAAGACCCATAGAGTAACCAAATAGCGCACGACATTAGGGTGGAGCCTTGCGGCAGGATCGCCCAATGCATTGACAAGTGCATATAGATCGCACGACATGGGGTAGCAAAGCCCTCCATTCAGATGGTGCTTGTACATGGCGATAAAGCCCTCTGGAGGGGCGTCGGCCCTATCAGTCGGGCCAGGAGTGCGGTAAGCCGTACCACTGGGGACCTCGTAGTCCACAATCAACGCGGCAATGACGCTCCCTGTCAAAACAGATCCAGTGTTGTTCACCCCATGGCGAACTATGCGAGAAACTCGGAAGGAGGAGGGAGAACTCTTCCTCACCATCTTTTTCTCTTGAGAAAATATCAAAAGCTCTCAGTGCAAGGAAGCGCAAAGAATGGAACCTGTCAAGGCCCCACTTAAATAGGCAGGAGGGTGCCATTGCATGGGAAACTTAATCAGCGTTTTGCTTGGTGGCCAGGCCACGCATCCATTCAGCAGAAGCCCCGTGAGTTCCCAAACGGCAGCCAATCATGGCCCCTGCCAAATTGCAGATCGCAATCGCCTCAGTTGTCTGCCCAAATTTCGACTGTCACACCTGCATTTAATGCGGGGATTCTGATCGCCTAGACTGGCGGTGGCATGGCATCCAGGGCACATACCCAAAAGAAAAAATAAACCACTCCAGCATAACAAATGACAACAAATAAACCGCACGGTTAAGTTAAAAGTTTTATTATATAATCTACTAATAAACTCTTTTTTACAGCAGGAGGCAGCCAACGGCCGCAAATTACAGTTAACTACCCTCACCGGGCCCTGAAGGATCCGAGGCCCTATACTGCATCAGATCCGCTCGCGATAGGGCACCTGAGTTTTGAGAGTCTAGGACGCTGATGTGAAAGTTTGGCTCCTCCAACGAGACTGTCCTCCGACTAGATGGATACCGTCATAGAACCTCCTTTCTAGTGCAGGAGTCACCTCTTCTAGCTTGAGCCTTGACCTCAACTCAGCATCCATTCGCGCACGTTCCTCTTCACAGTGTGCCCAAAACTGCTCAAACTCCTCCTAAAGAGCTGAAATGCGGTCCCAAGCCTGCATGTTAGCACCGGCAAGCCTCGACGCCCTTTCTTCTGATTCCGTCCATGCCCACTCAAAGTGTGCTGCATGAGCCTGAGCCTATTTGATCGCGCTGGCAGTGGCTCGAACAAGGGCCTCTATGTCTTCCATGGCCCTAGCAACTTGACGGAGCACGGGGTCCACTCGCTGAGGCCTACCGTGCCACGAGGAAGTGGACGCCCCTCTATCTCAATGCCCGGTGGCACCCTCAGAAATCTCATCGGTCCCACCACAGTGGCCTCAAAGTGGTAGCCTTCTGCTACCGCAGCACCAGGTGTAGCCTTGCTATGGATCCCTGAGGTGTGCGTACCCCTCTTAGATTCCCCAGAGGACGGCACAGATTCTGATGAAGAAGACGAACTTTCCACTGGTGTCGAGACGAAAGGAGTCAAAAATGATGCACGTTTCATGCTCTCGAAGCCGCTAAAGGATGCAAAGGCCTTGGAGGGAACTTAGGTGTTTAAATAGTTAGAAACCCCCTAGCGAAACGGCATCGCCCCAAAGAAGTGTATCCAAAGAGAGCCAACAATCTCCTTCCACGTGGCGGATCCCAAAAGCGTTGCGCCTTTCCAAAGCAAGTCATTATGACGCGACGCCCCAAAGCCTCCCATGCAATCAATGCGTTTGAATATCCGACGGATGTCATGTCCGCCAGCAGCGTTTAGTCTCCCCAAGCGGCATACGTAAGCGATCTTTTCTCGCCATGTCATCCCATCGACAATCCGCATGAGGATTCGAGAGATGATGCTAGTGGAACAGACCGCGGGTGACTGGGAATGCTCAAGCGCACGGATTGGTGTGTGCGACAGTGAATGGGCCCCGTAGCCCTTGGAAGGTAACGCACAAAGCAACAAAAATGAGATGGCGCATGCGACAAGACAGAAGAATAAAGACAACAGTTACTACTTTTATTAATTAAAATTTTCTTTACAAAGTATAAGGCTTGCGACAGCGAAAGTATAAAAAAGGAAAAGATACAACATGGAGTATAAAGCCCGAAATAGCAGCTTCGGATGCTTGAAGCCTTATCGGGGAGGGTGATCTACATCAGATCTCTCCGGTCGAGCCACCAGAACCCAGATCTGCCCAAACATCCAAGCCGCCAGTGCTAGCAAGACCCTGAAGGTTCATCAAATGTTAACCGTAGTGACAGAACCAGTACTCATAGCAACAGTCCCAGCGGGAACGCGGCTAGCCCGCACTCCCCCTACAGAGACTCCACCTTCCACCTCCTCTTGCGGATGGCACATATGATGAACCCGGCATAGTGGAGGTCATTAGCGACGCGCTATCCCGAGGACAAAAAGCCCTGTGATAGTTCCGCAAGAACCCTCTCACACACTGGGAACCATGCCACCCGCAAGGAAGGCATATAACGGCGGTAGAGTGGCCAAGCTACCCTCATTAGTATGAGGAATGACCTGCGATTGGTGCGTGAAGACAGTCTTCGGCGGAAGCTCCGGGTCTCCAACAAGTCCAACTCCTTTGCGAATTCCTGCTGGGAGCGAGGCAAGCCAAGGGCCTCACATCACTCCTCCGAGAATTAGCTAAGGCATGTGTCTCTCCAGTCTGGAACTCCCCTATTTATAGGTAAGCTAACACCTTGTCCGCGCATAGTAGAGTACACTGCCGATAGCCGTTATTCACAAGATAGGAAAGTCCTCGATGCAGGCGCGGATTCTTGCATGCGAACCCTTCCTTTTAGAGTACCGAATCTCTGTGGGGTCTGAAAAGCTTGCGTGATTGCTTGGGGAAGACGTGACGTCAGAAGAGGACAAGGTCTAGCGTGTCTTAAAGAAGGACACGCGGTGGCAAGTAGGACCCTCAGAAGACATGCCAGGCCTTGACTATTAGTCGGTCCAGGCATGGGGGGCTAGTGTTGGGTCCAGTATCGGTAAGGCTCAGGGATCACAAAGCCCAATCGAGAAAGCAACAGCCCAGACAATCAACTCGCCCAAAACTCGCCAAGAACCTACGTGGTAGCCCAATACCTGTAGCTAATAGGCACCTCCTGCAACTCATTAATGCGGTTGCAGGCACCAGGTACAGCGCAGAAGGAGCGAGCCAATGGGGGAAGGCAATCCTACCAGTCGCGGCTCGCACCGTTCTCTATAACTGGCCAGCCAATCCTCAAGCGAGAAGCAGGCCAAGTGTGGTTAATGACCCATGACGGTCTCCTCACTGCCGCAAGACAACAATTGACATCACCGACTGCCACTAGCAATCAACGGCCGGCGAATCCCTACTGAGAGGATTCTCGTGCCAAAAGCTCCACTCTAGAGAGCCTATAAACGCCCTCTTCTTTGATAGGAGAAGGGATGCTTGATCCTCGATCTCAAACCCCCCCAATTCAATTCTTAGTCTGAACCTGAATCGCTAATCTGAGCTTGGGCATTGAGACGAGCACCCTACGAGTTCTTGCTCTCAGACTTACGTCCAGCGCCAACTTCCCACAGCCTTTCTTAGGCTACCAAAGTGAGCTACCCGTTGCGATGCATTTAGGGAGCAAGGCCTCCCACACAACGCCCAACGAGTCCCATACTCTCATATTCATACATTTTCACCGTACAATCAGTATATTTTCGCGCACCTCTAAGCATATGTCCCTTTCCGTTCATTGTGGAAGGTTACTGATTTGAGCGATGGAGTATTTTCGGTAGAAAAAATTTCGCCGACCTCTGACCTTCTGTTTATGGTTTGTATTGTGCAGGTTCCAGGTTAATAGCGACGGAGACCAAACCCGCTCGTGATCCTGTCCAGATGACGACAAATTCGAAGGCTCCCTAATTCATACGACAACCACAGACCCGGGACGCAACACTTCTATTTATAATGAATAAATTCCACTTTTTTAGGTTTGAGCTAAATTTTGAATATATAATTTACATATAGAGATTTATATTAAATAAATTCATTATAAAATAATAAATATTTAAATGGTAATTAGAGATAAAATTGTAATATCCCAACTCATTTTCATCAAATAATAAATAGGGTTAAAATTTACATCAATTTATTGTAATAACTTCGTTGCCCAACGACCAATTATCAAAATGGGCAACATTAGTTTTGGCAACCAACGTCGATTAGGTTGCCTGAACTCACTAAATTTCCCAGCCCTACCAAATGCTGATGAGGTGGACACACCCAAATACAATAAATAGGGTAGCGGCCGATTTACCCGAAACGACCGAGAAGACTTCCAACTGCTGGCAAACGGAAGAGGGAGTGAGAGGAAGATCGGAAGAGAAAGTGAGAAGTCAATCGACTTCTTCATCCTATTCCGCATCTCTACTGCCTGGTACATTGTTTCAACAAATTATAAATAAATACCTCTTCTCTCTCCCGTCTTTTTCTTCTTTCCGTGCCCCTAAAATCGGTCGCGGAAGGGGAATTCATCCGTTCTGCACATACGCTCCGAGAAATATCTCTTGCCGATTATTAGAACCCTGATTGGTTCTTACCGTGCGGGTACCGATTCGCTTGAAACTAGTCATTTTTGTTTCGTCTGCACTTGCTCCTTTCAATATGTTGTTTTTTATTATATATATTGCGTTCTAACAATGCCCCTTTTGTGGATTTTCGAAATTCTCTGTTTACTGTTTTCTTTATAAGGAAAGCAATTGATTCGAGGCGATTATGGAATCGATATCGGAGACTTCTAATGGCTTGCAGGTACTCTCTCTCCGTCTCTCAAATATGTATAAATAAAACCGCTAAGAATGCTGAATTTTTTTATGAAAAGATTATCAATGCTATGTGCAAGTAGATAAAATCAGAACCTTTATTTCAAATAAAAAAGGAGAAGAATGGATTAAAGTAGTTTGAGTTGCAATTTTGTGTAAATTGCTGCTTATTTTTTGAAAGGGAATTAGTTGGAACCTTCAACACTGTCACCGGACATATTCCAATCCTTCAACATTGTCATCAGGCATATACCGATTCTTATGCTTTCTGTTCGTCTGTCCCTTGTAAGCAATCACCCTCAGTCTTTTTTTTTTTTTTTTTGAATAGACAAATGAAACCTGAACAAAATTAATAATTTTTGCTGTCTAGAATTTTTGTTTCTGTCTATGTAATCAAAACTAAAATAGGAATGCTGGAATGAGAATATACTCTCTACAAACACTTTCTTCATGTTAAATTTAATATGGAATCTGTGATGAATGAGATGACAAATGTATGGTTATATAGTTTTTTTTCCCTTGTGACCGATCCCAATAACCCTTTGGTTGTCCTCAAAAGTATACGAGAATTTGGTGTAGTTTTTCAAGTAAGGTGGCATATTGTATCCACAAGGAGTCTACAATTCTATGCAAAAATAATTCTGTGACAACTGAGTAACCTGAAAAGAAAAGTATAAAACATTGAAGTTGTGGACAATGGGAACCAGGTAATCTCTTAACGAAACCTTATGGGAAGTAAAAAGCTGGTAAATGAAGATTTATTAAGATTAACTTTCAAGAAACAACTTAAACAAATTAAAAGAGCTTCAGCTTAAAGGTGTGAACAACATGGAACTTTAAGTTAAATAAACTTTACACAACAAGGTATAAAAATTCAAAAACTTAAACTAATACAAAATTAAAACCCAAACAACTACTAAATAGCATAATTAATCGAGTGGCTCATCTAGGAACTTTCTCTGCCTCTCGGCCAGCAATGCAGCATCACTGGTTGCACAAAGTAAAAGCAGCAGCAGCTCCTGGCAGCTCCAGCAGCAGTAAGGCAGCAAGCTGGGAAAACCAGCAGGGAAGAAAAATGCAGCACCAGCAGCAGCAGGGGTTTGTTGCAGCAGCGGCAAGGAAAAAAAACCATGAGCAGCAAGGAAACTGGCAAGCAGTGGTAGTTCTTCCGGGTTGCAATAGCTCGGGAAAGTAATACAGTGAAGAAATAGTAAAGACAATACAATAAATTGACTTACCGAATTTATGGTGGCTTGGCCAACTGGTTGCTTGATAAATTAAATTGTGGAAAATAAATTGCAAGAAATTAAAGTGTGGGAAGTAAAATTGTGGTGGATTTCCCAACCGGTAACAGATGGAATTAAAATATAGAAATTTAAATGTGGGTAATGAAGTTGCAGAAATTAAAGTTTGAAGCTATGTTAGCCAGTTGATCGATTAGTAAACTGATGTATGTAATGAAACTGTGGGAAATTAAATTGTGGGCAATTAAATTGCAAGACAGCTAGTTGGTTAGCCCGTAATATATTAACATCCACAACTAAGTGCAATTGCAATACTCCAGAATCACTACAAAACTAAACTAGTCCTGGTAGACAACAGTCGTATGGTAAAGAGATTGAAGTAACAAACTAATGAAGCCATACTTGAACCAAACCCTCACAACATTAAATTAAAAAATTACAATACAATAAACCTGGAGAAGAGAATTTGCTACACTACTAAACCAAAACAAGACTTGAAAAGAAGACTAGCGAAACAAAGTACCTTCCTAAACCATCTCTTGGTCTTGTAAGCTAGTATTCATAAGGGATAATTTGGAGGGAAATAAAAAGAAGAGGGAGGGGAAGCCTGTAAAGAAAGAAAAAAAGGTTAAGAAGTGACTATGTGGGTGTATTGGACACAAGGCAACCTTTTTGATATCTTTGTTTTGGTCAAAAGTTCTTATCTCCACTTTTCATTCTTGAAGAGTTTCAAGACAACTTCTATTCCTTTCTTTTGCTTCTGTGCCTTCTAAATAAGAAGTTGACTTCCTTTTTGCTTCATGAGTTGGCTTGTATTTTCTCTTTTTTTTTTTTCCTTTTCTTCTTTCTTTTTCACAAGGTTCCGCCCCCCTATGGTGAGGTATCAGAACCTACGTGGTTGGCCCATCTTCTTTGGATATGGATCTTGATGCGTCTTGTGCCAATCTCTTCCTTGTTGTGTCCAAAATTCTCCTCTTTGGTCTTTAAATCCTTCAAAATTACAATGACAAGATTATCAATTAAACTACGTAATTTAATATTATTCTCTAAGGAATAATAATAAACCAGTTGGAATAAAAATGTTATTTTCAGTGCTTATCACCTTTTGGGAGATGTTATTATTTTGAAGATATAATAGAATCGGATTGAGTACAAAATACAAATCATCTTAATTTTCCTCTAAAAATTGTGATATGCTAATGATGGTGGTGGTGTGGTAGGGAATTGGGTGGTTGTGGTGCAATGATGAGGGTTACTTCATGATGTGGAAGTGGGCTGTAATTTGGTGTTGTTGGTGATTGTGTGAGAGACGATTGTGCTGGGATGCGTTGTTGACAGGTGGTTGTGGTGATTGAGCATTTGTGGTTAGTGTTATTGTGGAGGTTAGATGATAATTGTTAGCGATTGGGTGTGGTGGTGGTGGCATTGGCAATGGTGGCAATCGGGGGAGAAGAGGTGGTTTTTTGATAAATGGTGCTAGTAGTAGTGTGCTTGATTGTAGTTGGTGACATTGGAGGGAGATGGGTGGTGTGTTGTGGTGGTTGTGAATTTATGTTGGGTTTGTTTGTGGCAGGTATGGTGGATTGTAAGCAGTGGTGGTGTTGGGCAATGGCAGTGGGTGTGGTATTGGTAATTTAAAGACAATATTTCTTGGGGGACTGATTCCATCCTTGTGTAAGAATGAAAACTAGGGAATCCCAATACTAGGCAGAGGTTCTAATCAACCTAAGCCATTTGTCTAAATATTAGGCTGTCTCCTCATCTCAATCCCAATGTCTAAGATGGTTTTGTTCAAATTCTTGTATTAGACTGTCTTGTCATCTCAATCCCAATGTCTAAGATGGTTTTGTTCAAATTCTTGTTTGCTTTTCATTTGCCTGTCCTATAATGAGCATCTTCTGAGCTTCCACGTTTTCCAACAAGTGCACTTGTGGCCTGCTTTTCATAACCAAACCAGCTCAGGCATCTCTAGCATTTTTCTTCTATGGTTGTCATCCATCTTTTTCTTATATGACTATCATTTTGAGTCCTTTCTGTTCTTATATTTTCACACCTTTATTTCAACATCTTCATTGTGAATACTGCTATTTCTTGTCCGTGTTGTTTAATTACTGAACTTCCCTCCATATAACATGGTGACATCATAGCCACCTTTATAGCATTTTCCTTTAGGTTGAGCTATATTCTCCAATCAGACAAAAAAGGATCCTCGAAGCACTTCTGCACTTCATTAAACTTGTTTTGATTTGATGAATAATATCCTGATAGATTGCCTTGTCTTTATGGACAGTGATTCAAGATACTAAAAATAATTCCTCTATGATAGGCTTTCAGTTGCCTTCTTCCTCTCCCCATCATTTTCTTTCCTTTGTTAGTAAACATACATTCTATATATTCAGTTTTATTTTTACTGATTCTAAAACCTTTGCCTTTTAACGTCATTCTTCAAACTTTCAATCTAGAGTTGGCACCCTCTTATGTTTATTCCACAAAAAAACTATCATATGAAAAATGCATGCACCAGGTACATAATTTTGAATTCATTTGTCAATTAAATCCATAGATAAGGCAAATAGTAGATAAGTGTTTATAGTTGACATTATGGTAAACCAATCTTAACGAAAAACATTGGTCTCCCCTGCTTGTGTCCTCACACAAGTCATCTATTTGTTATATATTTTATAATAACTTAAATATATGCAATATAAGCTCCTTTTTCTTTTAAAATTCTCCATAGTTATTCTCCCTGGGAATGGATTTTATGCTTTCTCAAAATTGATAAATGCCATATCAAGGTTCTTTCTTTCCTTAAATTACTTCATCAAGCATCTTGATAAATTGATAGTTTCTATAGTAGACCTGGCTGGATTGAATCCAAATTTGTTCTATGATGTCTTTATATCTTTCCCTAGCCTCCTTTCAATCACCATTTCTGGCAACTTCTTCTTATGGCTTATCAACTTAATGCCTTTGCAGTTGGCATACCTCTTGGTTTCACCATTGTTCTTGTATATGGGTACTAATATGCTCTTTCTCTATTCATTTGAAATCTTCTTAATACTCAGAATTTATTAAACAATCTAGCTACTCTTGAATTTCCCTCCTCCCCAAAATATTTCCAAGCCTCCATCGGGACAGCTTATTGTCCAACTACCTCCCTTATATTTATTATCTTCAATGATTCCTTTACATAATGCATAGCAAGTGAAGTCCTTGTCATAATGTGATTATAATGTATTTGTAATCTATAAATCTATGAGAATCAAATAATCTAAGCCAACCATCCATTTTGAAATTATCATGACAATTAAATAAGCTGCTATGGACCACATCAATTAGGTTTGAATTTTGATAAAAAAAACTTAGAGCCATCAACACTTGCCGTTATTACAAATGTAGCTTAAGTGACACAAGTAATCGAGCCCTCATAATGCTCGACCATGTTAAAGATATTTGTTGACATAGATAGCCTTGTTGTATGACCTGGAGTCCCAGATAATCTAGTAACGTCAATCTTATTTAGAACAGAGATTTCTTTATAAAAGATTTAACATCAATGAATTAGTTAGAAGGTTTTCCATTGGAAAAGGGTGCTTGTTTAGGACATTGAGAATATTAACTCACTTGATCAAATTGCCTTGTTTATCAGAAGTTCTAGAACTCCTATCAAAATGGAGGAGAATAGATAAACAAGATAAATGGGGCAGACTTGGTAAGGATGCTGGATTCTGTGAATAATGACATCAATGAAGAAGAGGATATAATATAAAATTGTGATCATGACATCCCAAATGTTAAGTTGTGGTTAATGCCATTTTTATGAATAATGTTTGGTGCCTTCTGAAGCAAGGCTTTTGCCTGGGCAAAAAGTTATTATAGGTTTTTCAATGATGACTTTGGATCAGATAAAGATGCTCTATTGTGTTTTTGAGGTTACAGGATCGTGCCACAGAAATATCCACCTTGCATACATGGGTAAAGCTGTGTATATATAATCCTCCTTGAAGCTCCACGATGTCGGATTGTCGAACCATAGGCCTCATTTTAGGGTTTTTTGAGCTGATTGGCTGGGGGAATAAGAGTAAAAAAGAATGAGGCTTCTGTCGCTTGTGGCATAGTGGGCCTCACATTGGAGTTGGGCTCAATGGCCTATTGGCTCAAACTTGGAGTGCTCCCTTGATGATTCTTTCATTGTTTGTAGGCTGTGATGGATATCAATGACCTGGGACATAAAAGGGCTAGTCTTGGTAAACTGAAATTGCCTTAAAAGTTTTTGTGAGAGATGATTTAGAATTTAGACAATCAGAACTGAAAATTTGAGATTTAGGGCTCTCAATATAGGGAAAGCAATTAAAAGGTAAAGAAAATTCGGGAATAGCTCCCAGTTGGATTGAAAAAACTACTCTAATAAAGCAAACAGAGGATACAGTTGTTTACGTAGGTTACTAGTTGCTTCCTTCCCAATGACTCCTATTTATGAAACCCAAATAACTCTTGGAAAATATTTAACTATAAACTGCTAGTACTCAGAAGACAATTCATATTCTTAAACTATGCCCAAAAATGAATAAAACAAGATCATATTGACTCATTCCAGCAAACTGAAAACTATAAACATATCCAACTAAGAAATTTCTAAAAACAGGAAGGAAGCTTGATGTACTCCTCAATCAGATTGACCAGCGCCATGTTCTGACCATTGTAAAGTTTGGGGTTAAGAAATTTTCTCGTCGTTTTTTTATATACTTTAAGCGGATTCCTATCAATCTCTCTCCTAGGTAGTTTAATCTGCCCATCAACGCCTTACTGATGTGGGACTATTAATTCATGAAATAGGTGCAAGCCTGTAACTTAGTAACATCAGAAAATTATAGGAGCAGATGAGGATGCTAGATGTGGGAGAAGATCAAAGAAAATAGTACATGCAGGCCTTGCATAAAACTTGATAATCAATGAAATAGCATATGGAAAATGAATAATAGTAGTGATTGCCCGAGTGATAATGAGGATAAAATCTACTAAAATATGCTTCCAAAAGTTACTACTGGAAAAAACTGAAAAATAGAATTATACTGGAAAATTAGGAAGTAAAGACAAATTCCCACTTCCTTTCATTTTCAGAAGCAACTGTATGAAGATGGTGACATGCATATGTCACATGTACATGCATGCATTTGACATTTTATTTTCTTCGTTTATAATCGAGTTTTGTTTTCCTCTTCTTTGTTCCACTTCTTGTTTTTATTTTTTTTTTCCTGAGTTGCATAATAGAAAGTTCAGTCATCTTCTTTTTGGTCTTTGGCATTACTAGGGAAAAAAGTGATAAATGGCTATCTGGTAAGCATTCTGATATGGTTCCATGATTTTGTCTGATTATGCAATTTTAGCAGGAGATTATGCTGGAGTTTCGTGCTGGCAAAATGTTTTTGGAAGGAAAACATGTCATCCCAGATACACGTAAAGGACTTATTCGCATAGCAAAGGTATGGTGATTAATGTACATCACTATCTCTGGTGAAGCATTTTCTGGGTAATGTTGTCCTGGAAACTGCAATGGAGATAATTTCTGAGTGTATTGTTGATATTTGATTCTGGATACTTGTAAACTAATCTAGTTTATCAATTTTGTTAGGGTGAAGAAGGATTAATCCACTTTATGTGGCTTGATCGGATGCAAAATGTGGTTGAGGATGTATCCTTTGTTACTCCCTCCCTACTGTAGTTTTCATCAACAGAGCTTTGATCATTGTTATATGACATTGACTTTCAACAAAATTAAGTTACTTTTGTTAGCATGGAAGAAAATATGGTAGATATGTATAGGTATTAGGAGTCCCCAATATTGAAAATTTTCATACCGGGAAATATCTTGTTATGTCACCTTATAGGAGATATATCATGATATATTGGTTGATATGTTTTGGTATTATGAGGCCCTAATATTAAAATTTTTGATACTAGAAAAATATCTCGATATGTCTTGATATATTAACTGATATATCAGCCAAAATATTATTTTTATTTTTATTTATTTATTTGTTTGCTTTGCTTCACTTTTAGAAGCTTATATTCATAAATTTTAAATATACCTAAATATCTTAAGAAGCCTAAACTCACGTGTTTTAGACATATGAAGTTTTGAGATCTTATTCAATTAACCTCGAAGGATATCAAGATTAATTTCGATAAAAAATTGACTAAAAGTCTTGAAATATGTAAAGAGATATTATAGATAGTCAAATTTTGTATATAACTCTATTTTGTTGTGGTCATGATAGTTTTTTTGAGTCAGTATGTCTAATACCCATATGACCAATACCAATGACAATACGGCCACAACCGATACCAATACTAATATTGACACCGATACAGACACCATTGTTTTCATCCATGGTTGTTAGACATTGTAAGACCTTTTCATTTTGGTCTCTTTTACTACTCTGGTAAAAGTTTTAGTTTGAAATAATATATAAGAGTTTCCTTTCAAGTATCCATTTGGAGTCTGACTTTTTCAAGTATTGCTTCTTTAGTTGGATGTGGGCTTGAGTGGTCATGGACTTACCTAACTTTTTTTGTTGTGTAACTAATATTTATATCTTCTTGGGAACCTGTGGTTTAGAAGAATTTAAGCTATTAAGTGTGTGAACATGATGGTCCTGTATTGTCATCCATCCTTATTATTCTAGAATTCTTTTTTAAATTTTCTACCTTTGTTCTGGATTCTTGTTTGGTTAGCTGAGAGAATTGAGAAGATGATGGTGAATTCCCTTGTTTTGTTTTGTTTTGTTTTTTGTTTTTTTTTTTCCCTCCAGTGGGGATAGTATGCAGTAGATTTTGGTTAGTGGGATAATCTGTTGGGATCCAAAAGTTTGAAGGGTTTCTCAGTTTTCACTGTAATGACCAACATGTTTGCCGCCATGGGAATTCCAATTGTTGTCACCTTCTTTCCAAATTCTCTTTGAAATGAGGTGATTAGAAGTATCAACTATAATGTAATGTGATGATGTAGTGACTACAATTGATGTCATTGATGTGATCTTTTGAAATCTCACATTTTTTCCCTTTCCTATTCCACGAGCAAATTTAGAATGTTATGTTCTTTGTTCATTTTTTAGAGGATTTGTGTAAAATCATAGGGATATTCCTAGTTTTTATAACCTCTTTTGGTTGTGATCTCTTAATCTTCACAATGCTCCAATTATCTTTTCCTTTTAATTCTCTTAGAATCTTAATCATTTCTTGCCACGTAGCATCTTTGATTCCTTTTCTTTTCTCAACAGGTTATAGGCTATAGAACATATTGTAATTGTATTTGTCATATTTTGGGACATTAGCATGCAATCCCTTATTCCACATGTAAATATGGATTTGCAATGTTGGGCCATTCCAAATTTTTTTCTGGGATTGTGGTATTGTTCCTGCTGCTATTTAAATCAAAGAGAGTTCAATGGTGGCCATTATTTTTGTTAAAATGATTACCATCGCAGAATAATTGTATGAGAAACAATTTTACTTTCAAATTGTATAATATTTTCGATAGAAAAACAATAGCCTATTCCTATTGTTTTGCCCTGGGTCCAATTTTCATTCGTGGCTAGTTCCTATGGGATGGAGGGAGTAGCATTTGAGGGTTAGTTGCTTGCTTGTGCCTTGGTGTAACCAAGCTTCTAAACACACTTTCATCTCTTTATTTGTGTCAGATTTTCTTTTCTTCTAATCATTTAACCTTCTTTTCATATTCTGCTAAACTTCGTCCTTTTTTTTTTTTTTTTTACTATGACATCTTTTAGCTTGCCTTGACAAAAGTTATTGTAGGACCAGATTATTTTTCCTGATGAAGCAGTGTTTGAGAAGGTACCTCAATTTTTTTTTTTTTTTTCCTGGGCATAATTGTTTGTTCTGATTTCCCACTCAATTTTTTTGATTCTCTTGTTATCCATGTTGGATACTTAGGTTGACCAAACATCTGGAAGGGTTTACATACTGAAGTTCAGCACAGATGATAGGAAATTCTTCTTCTGGATGCAGGTCTGATTCCCTGGCCATTCTTTTCTGTAGTTTGTGTAAGCTAGACATGCTGTTTTGTCCTTCTTCCTGGTAATAGAATTTCATCTGAATAATTTTCAGGAGCCAAAAGCTGATGATGATCTACATTTATGTCTCTCAGTCAACTACTATATTAATCGGCCACTAGGTAATGTAGCATTTTTAGGCCAATTATTTGATGTATAGTGTATTGATAGAATTTAAATTCTTGGTGCCTTAAAGTATTTATTGTCATTTTTTTTTTTCAGAAACAGCTAGTTTTGCAGTTATTACTATCGTATGTTACTGTGTTTGTATATTTGGGTTCCAATAGATACATAGGACTCCTTTTCCTGTCTTCTAGATGGACTGTTTTGTTTAAGTTAGAACTCATAAGCTTGGTGTTCTCATAAAAATTAAAGAGAGAAGTTTGTCAAAAAAATCATAAAGATTAAAAAAATGAAAGGATTTAGTTTTACAAAAATATTTATTGTCATTTTTTTCAGAAATAGCTAGCTTTACAATTGCTGCTATCATGTACTGCTGTTTTTTTCTCTATTTGGGTTCTAGTGGATACATAGTAACTCATTTTCCTGTCTTTCTAGATAAACTGTTTTGTTTAAGCTATGACGCATAAGCTTGGTGTTCTCATAAAGATTAAACAGAAAAGTTTGTCAAAAAATCATAAAGATTAAAAGGATGAAAGGATCTAGTTTTGTAGAAATATTTATTTTCATTTTTTTCCAAAAATATCTAGTTTTGCAGTTACTGCTATCGTGTACTATTGTTTGTATATTTGGGTTTCAGTGGATACATAGTGACTCATTTTCCTATCTTTCTAGATAGATTGTTTTGTTTAAGTTCGGACTCACTATATGAGTGAGGTCTGGTGGTTTGATTGTCAAAGACACTTTCATTAGTTGCAACGGTGCGCACTTGAAGTTCACCTTACCGCTAAGTGTGGCATTCTCTTCTTGCAATATTCTTATTGAGTTATAGACATCCTTAGGTTCTTGACCACTTCTTCAAGGACTTTAGTTGATCGGTGAGGCTATCCGTCCACCTTTTTATCCTATCAAAAGATTCATCTCGGACTTGTAGCTCAATCACTGTTCTTTTAAGAATTTCAAGACTAGCCATTTCGGTTAGATGAACAGCAGGAGTCGTTTGAATAGCCGGTTGTGGTCTTGCTTGGGCTATTATGATCACACCATTTGAGCTTTTCCCCAAATCAAGGTATTTTTTACTGCTTCTCTTAAGTCAATTTTTGATACTTGTTTTCACGGTCCAAATTTTGTAGTCACAAAACTATGCAGCACGTCCATTCTCGTTGGGAGTCGAAGGCCAGCAAAGTTAACTCCCAAGAACATATGAGGGTTGATCCTCATACACAAACATGAGAAATCCATCAATGTTGACCACATTGATTGTAAGTGTGTCGTTAGTTGAAAGTGTAGAAATACAAGTAAGTAATTAATAATAACAGTTAATAATTTGATTTGGAAGAATATTTCTTAAATCCATTCCTCCATATTGAGTTTGTTCGGGCCTTTAGCCTCTATTACTAGTATATATTAAAAGTTTTTAATTTTTATAATGGGGTATCTAATTTTTCTATGATACTAAAATTTAAACTAAAATTTACCTAAATTCTTATAAAAATTCTAGGATGTGAGAAAAATTATGTAAAACTTTACGTGACTTGGTTTGGATTTTAACACCTAGCAGGGTTAGCAGTCTTTTAGGACGTTTAAGGAATTCAGTTAAGTCAAGTTGTGTTTGTTTGATGGGATGGAATCCCCTCTGACCATTACATTTCTTACATTGTCATTTTTAGTGGATATACTACTATTTTATTGAAGCAAACATCTCCAATTGGTACAGTTGGAGTGGGACACGGTTTTTCATTTCACTTTCCATCAAACAATCATGGCCTTGGCATTTAACCTTTTTTACTTTCATATTTATCATTATATTTTCAGGTTCCTTTTTCTGACAACGTTTGGTAGATTGGGGATAATTATGCTGAAATTTAGATTGCCTCATGATAAGTATTAGAGCTCTCCATCAGTTCATAGAAGTCTGCAACTAGCCGCTTGTAATCTGAATGTTAGGATTAATCGTTTCCTGGGAAATTGCACATGTTTTTGGCATCTAATAGATTCAGTTTATTGTTAGGATAATTATTACGCAAATGGCAATGAGAGATCTAGAGGGGTTATTAACCTGCAGTGACTAGATGTTATGTATCTGCCATTAAAGTAGGATCCACACCATCATCTTACATGAGCCTTTTTCTTTTTGTTTTTATTGGGGGATTTCCCTATTCTAGGGAGTTTTGGAGTAGGGGAAGGATGATTCCTCGCCTAAACCCAATGACACTAATCCTTTCCCACAAAGTGGGATCAACTACATGAAATTTTTACTCTGTTCAACTTATTGTATGCTGTGTCCTTTACTTATTCCAAATTTGGTGGATATGGTTTCTTTCAAACTTTTCTTTGGTCTTCTTCAGTCTCTTAAATAAGGAGCCTCTTTTAAACCTTTACATCTTCTAATCTGCATATTAGGCAGTTTTATCTTCATTGGTCAAACCGCCTCAAATGCATTTCTTATGGCTTCTCTTTTTGGGGCGCCACCCCTCTGTTCTCCATATAACATCATTTGTAATTGTATCTTATTATGTATGACCACACATCTATCTCAACATCTTTATGCCCATTATTTCCACTGAAGAATAATTGAGACTGATTTGGTGAATAATTGAATGGGTGAATCCCTTGTTTTCTCATGATCATACTCGGACAAACCAAGGATAAATAGAGGAACTAGAGGAGCCGAGGCAACAAGATCTGCCACTGATTGTCCTCAAATTCTCATTGATTCTAGTAAATAATATGTATGCTTACATTAAGTGTTAGACAGGGGAAAATTTAGGAAAAATAATATAGGGATATTAATAAAACAAGAATAAGATTACTACGGAATCATAAATTAATTACTAAAATGATCGAAATAATCCCACGGTTTTTTAGAGATCTTTATATGATATTCCTAATTTTTTAGATTCAATCCCCCCTCAAGCTGGTGAAAATATATTGATTATTCCTAGCTTGGAAGTAAATCTTCAACGTTTATTCTAGAGCCTTTATTAAAATCCGTCACTTGAAGATGAGTTTGTATGTAGATCAGATTTAGAATTCCTGCATCAGTTTCCTCTTTAATGAAATGCCAATCTATCTCCACTTGTTGAGTACTTTCATGGTGAATGAGATTTTTAGCTATACTTTTAGCCGCCAAATTATCATAGAACACCTTCATTGACTTTTTAATTGAAATCCTTAACCCATTAGGTAACCTTTTTAGCCATAGTTCGTCACATATGCTTTGCGCTAAAGCCTTATATTTTGCTTCGGCACTGCTTCTATCATCAATTGATTATTTCTTGCTATGTCAAGTTACCCAATATATCAGTTTAATAGCTTGTAGTTGATCTTTGTTCTATAATTGATTTGGCTTAGTTTACATTAACACTTTTATTGCTCTCCTTTGCCAAGAATCATCTTTGGGTATCGAAGAATTCGATAAACTGCATCAAAGTGTTCTTCATTTAGCTCACTCACAAATTGTCTTACAATGCTAATTGGGAAGCCTATGTCTAACCTTGTGTTAGAGAGATGGATTAGTTTTTCCACACCCCTCTGGTATCTCCCTTTGTCCGCCTTTGGACTGTCTTCTTGAAACCAATTTTATAATTTGTGTCCATTGGTGTGTCTATTGGCTTACATCCCAATATTCTGGCTTCTTTTAGCAAGTTTGGGGTAAATTTGCATTGTGAGACCACAGTACCCTTCTTCGAGCGAGCAACCCCACACCTAGGAAATATTTTAGTGATCCTAGATCATTGACTTTAAATTCCGTCATTAATATTATGTTTAAGATGTACATTTCTTTAGTGTAGTTTCCTGTCAAAATTATATTATCAATAATGACCGATTAGAATAATAATTTTTCTATAAGATAAAATTTTGTGAGTAGGATATGATCGGCTTGACCCTGAGAGCACCCGTGCTTTTTAATTGCCTTTGTGATCTACTCAAACCATTTTCTAGGAGATTGCTTGAGACCATATAGGGATTTCGGAGCTTACAATCCTTGTTATCATTGATTTCGATTTTAAAACCGTATGGTATTCTATGTAGTTCCTCTTCTTGGTCACCATTGAGCAAAGCATTTTTCAAATCGTGTAGAGCTCTGTCTTGATTTGTAGCTAAAGATAGCAAAACCTGAATTGTATTATGTTTGCAACAGGAGTGAAAGTTTCTTGGTAGTTGAAGTCGTAGGTGTGAGTGAATCTTTTTCCTACAAGTCTTACTTTCTAATGACTAATGCTCCCATCTGGATTATATTTGATAGTAAAGGTGCACTTACATCATACTGATCCGCTAGCTAGATCTGACAGTTCTCATGTGCCATTTCTTTTTATAGCGTTCATCTCTGTTTTGAATAGCTGCTTTCCATTCTAAATTTTCTAAAGCATCAAGAATACTTCATGGGGTTTGTAATTGGACAGAATAGTAGCAAATGCTTGTTATTTTGATGATAGACCATCATGGGAAACAAAGTTAGATATAGGATGTTGAGTACAAGATCTCACACCTTTCCTTAAAACAATAGAAATGTCAAGATCACCACTAATTATAATATTAGTCTTGAAGGGCATGACCTGGAATTTCAGATCTTAGGCTCGGAAGGGATTCATGGTTATCCTTAGGGAGTGAGTGATCCTCTATCTCTTCGATGGCCCTTTTTGTATCTAGTGTCATCTGTAGGGCAGTCCCAATGATTTGCTCCAAACATATCCAATTATTGCGAATGTTGAGTTAGGAGATTAAAGTATTGAGTGACTTAGAGATCACCTTGACACAAATCATGGAGAATGCCTTTGCCTTCAAATAGGTCCAATGAATTTTCATTGGCTGAGTATGTCTCTCTTTTGTTGTGGTTTCATGGAGGAGAAAATTTTCTGACATCATTGTTCATGGAATTTATTAACCATGATATGACCATGTTGTTTTCTACCTTTCCAACTCTTGAATTTGGGATTTAGTTCCAGTTAATCATCCTTGCCTATGACGCATATGAACAACATGACAAAGTGAGACCATTAAAGGATGTTTTACTTATTCAGTATATGTCTTGTAACGGGAAGATGAGAGTTGTCAGATGCTCTATGGCTGATTAGCGTTGTGATTTCAGATTTTGGTTTTAGGTTTTCCGTAGCTATTTTGGTGGCTGGGTCATATTTTGGAATAAGACTTTGGGTAGAGTTTACACAGAAGGGAGGCTAGGGTTCTATTCTTCTATCAGCGATACCATGAAGAATATTTGAGACAGATTTGGAGAATACTTGAATGGGTGAATCCCCTGTTTTCTCATTATTACACTCGGACAAACCAAGAATAAATAGAGGAACTAGTGAAGCTGAGGCAACAAGATCTGCCACTAATTCTCCTCAAATCCTCCTTAATTCCTGTAGATAATATGTTGAAGAAAGGCTTAAAGTAAAGCTTTCTCGCTAACTCAAAAAATGCTTAATCATCAGAAATAGTTCGAGGAGAGCTTCAGTGTAAAAAATCCTACTTATTTTACTCAGAAACTCTATTAGGCAATAGTGGCAAGCATAGCTCCTCACTAACTCTTACTCCAAGTAGTACTTTTCCATCCTAGGGGGATGGGGATAATGAATGCAAGTAGATGAGTGACCTTTGGGGACATCCTTAAATTAAGTGATTAGGCAAGAGAGAATCAAGAAGGATTAATATGGGGAGATCCTTCCTCATCTTTCTATTAAAGCAAAAATAATATAATTAAGGAATGCATAAATCAATTAAGAAGAAGATCAAAATAATCCCATGGTTTAGGGATCCTAATGTGATTTTCCTAATTTTCGATATTCATCAATTATTTTTCACATTTTTTATTAACATCCCAACATCTTTCTCCATAATAATGGATGTTTAATAGTAATCTTGTTGTATTTTTCATTTAAGTTTGAACAGTATTCTTTCATAATACAGAACCCCTGAAGCATTCATTTACTTCACCCAACCACTCTTTAGTATGATGAGTAATATCCTCTTTGATTACCCAATCTTTCTATACCATTGGTACAAGATATTACCAATAATTGCTCTTTAATGGGCTTTCATTCTCTCTCCTGACCTCTCCCAAATTACTTCTCCCCACTAGTAATTTATACATTTAATTTTGTTTTGATTAATTTTAAAAACTTTGGCTTCTATAGTTAATCTCCCAAACTCCTAACTTACCTTTAATAATCAAGTCTCATCCACCAAATTATCATGTGCAAAATGCATGGACAAAAGTATATCATGAATATGTTTGATCAATTCATTCATTGATATGGCTAATATATGTGATCTTACAGTTGATCCCTGCATAAGTCAATCATGGTTGGATGAATTTATATGGGTTTAAAGCTGATCCCTATCACAAACCAATCGTAATTGGGAAATCCTTACTCTCCCCTGCTTATGTCCATGTGCTCATTCCATATTCTTGTGTCCATACTGAAGTCATTACATTGTATATCTTTTATAACTTGGATGTGCTGAATTGAGGCTCCTTTTTCCCCTAGATTTCTGCGTAATACTTTCTTAGGACCATATTGTATGTTTCCTCCACATTAATGGACACAATATGAATGTCATTATGTCTTTTCTGAAATTGCTTTATCATTACTTAGCAACGAATTGCTTCCATAGTAGACCTTCCTACATGAATGGAAATAGTTCCATGGCCCTCATATCTCACTTCAGCCTTCTTTCAATCACCCTTTTTCATAACTTCGTATGGCTCATCACATTGTTATCTTTGTAGTTGGCAAATTCCATATATCTCATGTGTTGTTCTTTTTACTACTCAGTCATTTGTTAAACAATTTAATAAGCCACAAATTTTGCACCTCCCCCATGCATTTCCATGCCTCAATTGAGACACAACATGGTCCATTTTCTTTTCAATCATTTTCATCTTGAATACTTAACTTCCTCTATTCTAATACCTAGATATAAGACCAATTTAAAATTTTCTTCTTAAGCACTGTGGTGTTTTCCCTACCACCATTAAAAGGGTTATGGAAATAGCTCATCCGTTGCTCTTTGACATTCTCATCTAGTATTCTCTCTTCTTTGTTCTGATACACTTTCACCTACTTCAGGCTTTTTTTGTTCTCTCATCACTTGATTTATAAAGTAGAAAGACGTCATTTTCTCCTTTCTGTGTTAATCCACTTATTTAATCCTTAGACTTCGCCTAATTCACCACTTTTTTGCCTCATTCTAATTGCATTTATATCTCACAAAATTCTCATGATTTCTAACTTACAAAGCCTTCTTGAACCTTTTTTGCATTATCACTAAGCATCTTTTTGGAATGGTACACTCTGTTTTGATTCCCCCAAATTCTCTTTGGCTTTATTTTGTCCAATTTGCATTAGTATCTCACATTTTGCTACTAGTTTTTTAGATCCCCAGTGCTCCATTCATATAGTATTTTCTTTTTTAAAGATATTTTGCTTGTAACTTTCTATGTTCCATGGCCGATTGTACTCTACCCTCTTCCTCCTCCATTTTTAAAGTTGCATATGCAAAAATTAACAAGCAGTGCTATGTAATCAAGCTTTCCCTGGGAATGGTCTTATAATCATTGCAATGCTAATGATTTCTTTTCCTCAGTATAAAATAATTCGGTTTGACAAGCCACTCTTATACACAATCAAATGCTTTTCTTTCTTGTTAAAAGGTGTGTTAGCTACCATACGTACAATGAAATCCAAAATATCATTTCCTCCATTTCTTTTCAGATATGCACACTTGTACTGCCTTGCATCTTGCTCCATATAGCCATTTGATTTGAATTTACAAAATCAACTCCTATGAAATCTCTTGGATCGTTTCGTCCCATTCCTTCTAAAAATTTGCTCGCAAATGTTGTTGTCGCCCCATATGAGGTCATATATACTAAGGAAGTTTGGGGTTTCTTCTCGTGGCAACATCTCTATATATATTGTATTTCCATTTCTGATTGTCTTCATTCTTAATTTTTTTTTTCTTTTTCAACTCTTTATCACAATTATGCCAACTAAACCTTTAGTTCTATCCTTGCGAGAGTACCATATTTTTAAGTAATACTTGTCCACATCCTTGTCATTCTCTCGTAACTATGCCATCTCTTTTAGGTATGATATATTGATCCTTCTTCTGGTCATAATATCTACCAACTCCACAACCTCACTAGTTGAAGTACTAATATGCCAACTTTGTGCGGCGGCTGCAAGCAGTAACAATGGTAAGCACCATCACACCTCTTGCAGAATTTAAATTTATTTGGATCACCAGTTCTTCGGCATACCTGTCAAAACACATAGTATAATTCAGTGTGAAGCATCCAAAACAAGGATAACATAACAGAACCAAATTTGCAGTAGAATCTGTAATATGCTACTATCTTTTGTGAATAATAAGATTGTTCCAAGACACACTGTACAAATAAAATTACCAAACAATATAGTGCTTCATACTTAGCTCAACTAAATTCTGTAGTGTTATAACAAGCACCCTAGTGACTTGACAGAAGAAGAGCTCAAGTTCTGGTAAATTGTATGATTTTATTGGCTTAAACTGTAAGATGGCAAAAAATGTACAAATGTGGCAATTATGCATAGAAGGCAATTCCTGAGTTTTTGTCGTCTAATGACCAATTATTAGGATATTTCCTCCTTGATATCACACAGGGGATACTTGAACTAGCCGGAATTTTGAGAATAGCTGTGGCCATCAGCTCAATTAAAGGGAGGAATATCTCATCATTAAAACTATCAGCCTCATTATTAATGAGTAGTCTGAAGGCAAACACAAGCTTTTCCCACTCCCAGTAATAAAAAGATAATTGGATTTCCAGAGCTACTAGAGTTGATCCAAAGCCACTAACCTATTTTTTATTCATAGCTATAGAGATAACAAATTGTTTAAAATTTTGAAGACTAAGTTAATTCACGAAAAAATTTCGATCAACAAGTAGAAGAAAAGCCAGCAGAGTGCATGGTCATTGGGAAAGCCAGCAGAGTGCATGGTCATAATATCTACCAACTCCACAACCTCACTAGTTGAAGTACTAATATACCAACTTCCCAATTGAATCTTGTAATCTTTGACTAACCTCTTCCCCCCATACCTTGCATTATGCGGTAGCCCTTGCTGATTTTGCACTATAACCAGGCTATGATGCAATAGATCTAACCCATTAAATACTCAGGCTATACAGTGTGTTGCAAATAGGGGACATTCCAACATTATACTCTTAGGTCTTAAATCATGGATTAAAATTTTATTTATATTGACGTCAGTTGCAGTCATGTTGGATGATATATATTCACATCACAAGTCAAGAATGTACAAATCTTTTCTCATGTCTATCTTGAAATTGAGTTATTTATTAAAATTTGACCTTATTAATCATAGTTTGCAAATGTAAACAATTTTGGTCAATTGTATTCAATGGATTCAACACCTTGATATCAAATAATTAGCTAGCAAGTATAAAAATTCAAAAACAACACGAAGATAAGTTAACTCTTGCAGTAACTCCACACTAAACAATAAATATCGATCAAGAGATGCAATTGCACAATACAAGTTGAAGTCATGATAAGTTAGAAACACTAGTTAAGATATGTGATAGAAATGTTAGATTTGAGTTAAATTAAGGAAAAAATTAGAAAAAAAGAGTCTAAAACAAAAACCTTATCATTTGTTATTCGTGAAAAATTCTCTCCAATATGAAATCTATGACAAAATCTAAGCTTTTGGAAGGTAAAATTTGTTTGATGTTTTGAGATTAATGTTTAGGTATGATTTAATTGTATTGGATTTGGAAAAAAAAAGGCAAATGAGAAGCTGTGCTGGCTTCGAGTGCACGTGAGAGGAAAAGCAGGGTCAAGCCTGCAAAAAGAAACAAGGGAGTGTGGAGCCTCAAAATCTCAGCCCAATATGGTGACATTTCTGGTATTATAATTTTCCATGTATCAAACCATGTCAAAATTTCAGGTGAAGTGTCGTGCTGGCTGTTGGGTATTTAATTCCCAACCTTCTTCCTTTATTCAGCTTTGTGATTGGCTAATGCTTGAAATAAAATCTGCAGCAAAAGCAGGATTAGAGATGATTCTTAACATGTTCTTAAAAAAGAGTACTTCAGTGATTTACCGACGTGCCTAATGGAATCTCCTCTTCCCTCGGCCTCATTCCTTTTTTTGTTTTTTTGATTTTTTTGGGGAGAGATGCTTAGCAATTTAGTCCATGGTAGTCGGTGTTCCTTGGGCCTCTTCAGTTTCTGAAGAGTCTCAATTCTACTTTTGAAGAGACTTTGTAGTCGTGTTCAACTGGGGAATGTTTCTTTGATTACATTGACATGCTAGTTCAACTTTAACATTTCATTATTTTGTTTGATAGAATTCCTTCCAGATGAAGAACCAGAAGCCTCTGCTGCTGTTCAGTCTCTTGAAGACATGGTTGAAGAAGATATATCATCCAGGTGTGCACAATAAATGTAGGAGCTCCTGGTTTTGCCGTGAAGAAGTTTGATTATTTACCCTTTGTTTGGCAACCATGGATTTGGGCTTTGTATTTGGAACTGTGCAGGCTGTGGTTGATCATGTCAGTTCAATGAAAATCAAAAATCCAGATCCATCCTTGCCAAATGAAGGGTTAGTAAATTTTCTCATCTGTGATGACTGATGACTGATGGCTATGTGAGAGTCTTTCCTCAAGGGAAAACGTGATAACTAATTATTGCCCTTCTTTTTTATTTTTACATATGTTCTTTCCACAAACTATAAGCAATTACTTGGCCCTTAAAAAGTTTTTAAGTGATCAATAGAAGTTGGCACTTCAATTTTCCGTAAGGACAAATATTATTTCTTGCTATAGTTGAGATTGTTTCTTTCTGGAGCCTATAGTAAAGCTCTTTGCTTCTTAACATTGGCTTTAATGAAAGTTTACTGAGTGCATCACCACAGTGAAACTGGAAATGCTTCTTCTAGAGCTAAACTGTTGTAAGTTTCTAGGCAAATAATAAAGAGCATGCAACTTTTAGTAATTGAGAATGAAAATAAATGAATATTTTCTTTGAAAATAAATTATTCTCTGATTACATTATTGTATGCATGAATTAAATTCTCTCGTCTGTATGCTCATTAGGATACTGGGAAGAGTGTAAACAGTGTATTGATGCATGGTTGATCAAATTATGCTATAAAACTGTTTTAATGGAAGAGAAACTGAGACAATATGATATATGGCTATTTAAAACTAGAAAGAAGGAACTCAAAAAATTTTGAGTTGACATTTGAAATTTCAACGATAATATATAGGGGGACCAAATGATAGTCTCTCGTGAGACATTGCCTTGGAGAGGATCAAAGTTTCCACCTGATGCATGCCTATGCTTCCCACACGTGAAGCTTTAAATTTGTAGCTGAAGGAATTGGCACTGATCTGCTACCTCAATGGACTAACACTTGATTCTGCATTAAGTTCTTTGAATCATAATATCACATAAGCAGAGAAAAATTATCATACTGATTTAAGAGAGTGATGGAGAATCATAGGGACACATGGTTTTTGTTGTCCTACTGAGAACAATAGATATCAAAATGAAGGTAAAGTAACCTTTTATGCATTGAGCCATTGATAATCTCAGCAGTAATTGATGGAGGAAAAATATAGAGAACTGGTTACAGGCAATTTCTGTTCCGTTACCTTTTAGTTTGGTATGCAATAACTCCAGATTCTATATCAGCAGCTTTTTTGAGCTTTGAATGCATAAGAGATGTTGAAGGAAATAATGTTGCTCGCCAAAAATAAAAAGAAGTAAAAGCAAAATTAGAGAACTAGAAATCTTGATAGCGAAGCTGCAATTAAAATTGAGTTATGTAATGACAAAACAGTTTGTAGGGTGATAGTTCTCTTGGTAAGTGACATATGAGACGTAAAGGTAAATTAGCACGAGATGCTCTCATATCGTGGAGTTTTAGGAGGAGTGACCTTTATGCCAAAATGAAGTAACTTTACCATTGTATCATTGCTCACTCCTCAAGAAATCCTTTATAGAAATTATTCGTCCCTCTGGTATGCGTTGATTGGCAAGTCATAGATGAAAATATTAGTATTGATATCAGTATTGTTGTTAGTCACGACGGTATTAGTATTGAACATATTGAAAGCAAAAATTGGTTGTGAATCGTAGCTTGACAGGGAATATTGGTTGTGAAATCAGCCAATATTTTGATTATTGAGTGCAATATTGTGACTTATTGCCGTTTTACCGACATATCTTGATTTTGCCGTTGTATAGAGAAAAATTGGTATTGTGGGGCCCAAGATAGATAAACATATTGAACAATATTTTATTCCGTGGACTAGCCTTGGATATGAAAGTTGGCACATCAGGATGACAAAAATAATCCAGACAATGTTTAAAAGGCAAGTATGTGATAAGGGTAATAGTCAAATGTAACCTGCAATTGTGTACAATGTTTGACATCTAATATTCAGTTGTGTGTAGCTTCCCTCCCGATAGCATAAATAAAAAGAGAAGCCTGCTGATGATAGATAGAAAGCTGACTGGGCAATGCAGGTTCTAGGTGGGTTAAGTGTTTGTAGCCTTGCTCTTGCATTGTAGAGAGTTTATATGCTTCCTACTAAGTGAGTGAGAAATAAAGGGAAAAAAACTCCTTGAAACTGGATGATTTAGGAAACTACAAACAATCCTCCATGTTGAAAAAAATATATTGGAGAAAAAAAATACAGATAGAAACAGGAATAAGAGAAACTATAGCTTTCCAAGAGCAAATAAAAATCATGTAGAAATGAAAGCCAACTGTGGAAAATCCACTATTTGGAAGTGGAGTTATGTGGAAGTAAGTTGGGCTGCATCTATCGCCTGTTTGTTCGAAGTCCAACCAAGAGCATAGATTTAAATGCATGGCATGATTTCACAGCAATTTGTATGATATGACTGCGATAACATGATAAGCTTGTGTTTGATGATATATGCCCATGGCACTACGACAACATGACACTTAATATGTGCAACACCAAAATTTAACTCTCTGTCTGAGAGGCATTAAGAGACAATTTTCTATATAATTTTTGGGAAAAAAAGGGACTTACCTTTGGGGAATCAAGGGTAGCCTGTTGTTGGACTACAGTTGCCCGAGCCAATGAATGAGTCCGATCCCTCAACCCTTCCCTCCTCATCTTCCATATCCTCCTTGTCTTATAGATTTACTTCTAAACATCATTGTTACCCTCTCTTGTTGGATGTCAGATGATGTAAATAGCACATGACAAACAAGTATTCGAGCATATTAGTGGCCTGAAATGTAGAGTTATGAATCCCAGTTATATTGGGCAAATGTGAGATTGTCCAAAATTTTAAAGGAAAAGTGAATCTATTCACTGTAGAAGTATAATAATTTTCAAGCCATTCACTTCGCTAAATATTTTTGGTTATTTATCATAATTATTGTCAATTTTGACCTCAAAACTAACTCTTTTTATATCATCTTTTAATGATTTTTGCTTAAATGCTAAGAAAAGATTAAGCAAGTAATTGTTCTATCTAAAGCTATTGTTTTCTGCTCTTTTTTTTTTGGTTGAGGAAAATTTTCACTTTCTGAATCACTTTTCTTTGTTCCCCTATTGATCTAGGGGCTTGTCCAATGGTCCAGCTATTTTTGTCGTTGTAACACAATCTGCTTTCCCTTGTTCCACATGGGTATTGCTATTGCTACATTATTAGATTTCATTGCGGTTAGTCACACCTCAATGTTTGTGGTTTGATGTTAATGACCACTGCTATTCATGGCCTCGCTATTTAAGGATGTGTTAGCTCCCATGTAGCTTTTGTCAAGCCTAAGGCTGTTGCTAAGACAGCCATTATTACTTGTGTTTGCGGTAGAGACCTTATGTAGTCAAAAAGATTTTTCGATGCCACAAATACTTATACTTCCAGAATGGCAATTGGAAACTTAAATTGTTTTTCATGGGAGACAGAACAAGATAAATGACTTGGTTGGACTTCTATTTGCTGACCTTTTCTTTCTGATGCTATATGATATCTTGGTTGATCCTTTTTCTCATTTGGAGCATTATGCACCACTTATACTACCCCTATGAGAACTGTTGGTATCATGGAGGTTCATGAGCCGTTGCTAACAGTATCAACATTGGTTGGTTGGTTTGAGAATATAGTTCATGGGCTTGAACAGGACCTATTTCAAGTGGACATACCATGGTTGTTGAACATGGAACAGAGGAGTCAATCCATGTGGCAGGAGTGAAATGCAGTAGCACAATTGCCTTGAGCAAGCTAACAGGGACTATATATTGGGATAGAGTGTCAGAATACTGAAACTTCTGGCACCAATGCCAAGAGGAAAATAGGTTGGTGCTTAAGGCTTATATGGATTTTCTTCTTTTATGGACCCTTTATTTTCAGGAGTAGATGCATTTCTTTTCCCAGTGGGTAGAGTGTGATATGGGTATGCTGTTTGGTGTTCAGTGGTAGCTTATATTTATCAAGTGTGATAGGATGATTTTGGGTTGGTGCAAATTTGGATGGAGTTGTGGCACTTGTAGAACGAAGATAGTTATAGATATTCTTCTTGTGAATTGGTTTGTCCCTTACTGGACCAATAGTTCTCCTGCTGTAATCCAGAGGTTTCTTTCACTTAAATGGGTGGGTGGCAGTGATTGTGCTGGTTTCTAGTTCAGAGCAGTTGCTGCTGCTGATGGTCCTTAAGGTATGGTGGTTTTAGATAACTATGCATGGTTCTTTCAGTTCATGGCAATTGATGTAGTGGGGCCCCTTGCATGTATCTGTGTAAGGCATGTATCATGCCTATGTAATGACGGGAGATTTTGAGACATTTGCCAACTGAATTATTGTAAGGATCATACAAATTCATGTAAATAAGGACTCAACTTAATTCAGATATCATATCCAAATAAAGTTCTTGTACAGTTTGGCTGAAGTGTCAAACGATCATCTTATTGGAGATATCTTCCGTGGGAACTTGTTCAGAAAAGTGGTTTCCGGCTGTAGTTTGTTATATAATTTGTAAAAGATCAAAGAGTGTATAACGAGTAAATTGATCTAATATTTTTAATGTTATGTGCTGTGCAAGGCAGAAGTAATTTTGGATTTGTGACCTGAGCCTACAAAATCTATAGTGGCTGTGTCTTGGGACCGCTTTGTGGCTTGTTACAACAAGGATGTTGCATATTTCAGTAGTTGACACTGTGAGCCTTGCCTCATATAACATGGCATATATGAACAGTTTGGGTTTTCTTAGAAGGATTTGAGTAGGCTTGTTGGTAGCAAAGGGAGAGAGTAGCCTTGGGGGCTGGGCTAGTATCCTGCTTTGGATCATTCAGGTAGTATTATAGTCTACTTTCAACTGCAACTCTGAGGGCTAATAAGCATTGAATTAGTATTGTGAGCTGAGAGATTCCACAATAGGCACCTATTCAAAAATTGGGAATTAATATGACAGGCCATTATGTATTGGAGTGAAGGAATTTAGCAACCCAAATTGATAGAAAATGTGGAGTTTGAGTTTTGTTTGTAAGGATCTACATGAGCTCACTAGTAGCAGCAAGAATTGTTCCCTTAAGACTGAAGTTAGGAAAGAGGGCCTAAAAGTTCTTGTTGGGTTAGTGCTATAACGTTCTCTGTGCATTCTTTTTAATGCATGATATATCAATAAATGTTTCTGGTCGGAAGAAAAAGATACATCAACAAGGGGTTTCAATTTCTATTTAAAAATTATTGAGGTAAAATTCTGCTGCCGGGAGTGACTGACAGACAGTTGGGACGGGTACCATGATGTGGGAAATAACATTTTTTGTCTTGAGAGATTCTTGTAACGATACAGAGTAGAACACAGGAATTTTCTTTTCTGTTTGTCTAGCACACTAGTATACATCCCACAAGTTTTTGATGACCTAAATTGTACATTAGTATCACTACCTCTACAAAAGGTCTTTAACCTTAAGTGAAGAACCACCACCACCTGGGGGGCCCCAAGCTGGAGATGTGGCTGGGTAGAGATAAGAAGATGCTTTAAACATGTCATGTTTTCCACTGCTTGGTGTAATTGGTTTTAAAAGGGTGCAAAAATTTTCCAGAAAGGTTCCTTTTGATCTTTTATATTTCTGGTTTTTTGGCTTGCCATTGGGAATCTGCAGCAGGGAATTTAAGGGGATTTTTTGTATTGGCCTCTTTAGCAAGTTTGGAGATTTTATTTGATTGCAAAATTGATTTTTTTTTTTTTAATATTTGTTTAGTTCTTTAAAGACCCATGTCATCTTCTGTTCACTCTCTATTTTCTCATGCTATAAATTTTTTTTAGATTTTTTAGTTTTTGATATCGACTTGACAGCTTGGTGATTCATTTAATTATAACAAGTTTTCTCGTTCACGCAAATTTGAATATGGGAATCTCATATTGTAGAGAGCTGCTTCATAAATTAAGCATCTAAGTTGAATGTTGCAACTTATATGGCTGCAATAGTTTTATACCAATTTTAAAATTATTGGAGATAAATTGGCAATTTTGAATGCTGATTTCTGTCTTCCTAATTTCAGAGCTGGAAATTTGGTTGGTCCTAGCCTGGGTGCAGAAGTAACTAGTGATGTTTCCTCTTCACCTGGACCTGTAAAAATGGCAGACTTGCAGAGGATACTGAGTAGTATAGGGTCTGCAGGTATCTGTTTTGAGCTTCCTTGTCTGTTCACTCCCTTGGACTCTTCTTTATTAAGTGGTATTGCTGTCTTCACTGACCACTTTTGTTGTCTTGGGTTAGATACTGCAGATGATGCAGCAGATTCAGATGGAGGTAATAATATGCTTCATTTTGGTAGATATTATGTTTACTGTTTTATACATGCTTGTTCTATGCATGTGATTTTATCCAGGGGATCTTGAACTAGACCCACTCTTATAGTGTTTATGTTTGCATTGACTCCTGGCCAGCTATGCATGAGCAAGTAGTTTCAAATTCAACTGGCCTGTTTTTGCTGAAGAGTGCACAAGTGGATAAAACAATGCCAGGCTAATTGTAGTGTAGCTATTTTTAAGAGATCAACACCTGGCGATGTTCTTCTTGACAAATAGAGAGCCATCCTTCTATATGGGAAAAACTCTCAACTCTCACTTTTTTCTCCTGACCTGGTAATAAAGGGGGTTTAGGTAGCCTGGGTCTGGTATGCCCCGAAGCTCCGAGGAACTATATTTGCTAGAAAATGAGGAGAAAAATGTACAAATTCTGCATTTAAGTCGAGAGTGTAATTTGCTCTAGTGCCTGTCTAAACTTTATCTCTCTGTTGGTATAACAGAGTGAAAATTGACTTGCTGGATTCTCTCTATGAGGGCCCTTAAGTCAAGGACTTTGGTGATTCGTAGGGAACCCTCTAGTCAGTTGGTCAATGTGAGTATTGGAGTCTCTCTTAATGACAATCTGAGTGATGTGTATCTGAATTTCTAGCCCAAGTGCATTGCATGGAGCCCAGACTTACACAAGCATATCAGATATTTGTTTTTTGTTTATTGTCAGAGATATAGGAGGCTTCAACCCACTAATAGGAGTTTTGGGTTTGAACGGGGTAGGCTGAGGTGGTTTTTGCAGAGCAAGCAAATCCATTCAAAGTTACCTGTTTCTCTGGTCTGACTATTTCTGTTAACTGATGCTAACATGACAGTGTGACACAATGCGTAACTAAAATTTCACATAGTGCTTCCAACTAAGTTTACTAATTGGGGAAAGTGTTATAGGTTGGTCAAATAAACTTAATAAACAAAAAATTGAGGGGGTGAACTACTCAATGACACTGTCCGATTTATGTTTTCTACAAAATGGGTGTAAATTTCCATAAAAAATCTATTTCCAATGGTTTTGCTCTTTACAGAAAGATGTTAAAATGTGGAGAAAACAAGGGAGTGTGTGTGTGTGTGTGTTTAACTGGAATTTTGAATTGGATGCCGCAATTTCAAGTTCAAACAACTATAACTTTGAAGACTTGTGGGCATGTCTTGCTCCATTGGTTCAATAATGAACTGTCATACACACATGCATGATGTGCTCTATGATCTGTTAAAATTGTTGCCAAGATTTTCCATTGTAAACCTGAGATTCTTATAATTGACTCAATGTAGTTAGACTTATGGCTCTGCTGCTATTGTGGTTAGGCCTGGGATTAGGAGATCTTTTGAAGCCTGATTTGATTTTACCGTTGCTTGAGACATTGCCTATTGAGGAACGACTGTCACCATATTTACCAGAGGTAAGCAAAGTTTACATGTGACCTTTCCTCATTTCTTCAAGAAAGCGTGCCCTGAAATTATCTTGATGTTCAGGGTCAACGCACACTGGATGATTTAATGGAGTTGCTGCAAAGCCCTCCTTTTCGCCAGCAAGTAGATTCTTTTACCTATGTAAGTGAAAAAGAACCCAATGTCTCTCAACTTTCCATCAAACATTAACATGAGTCAGTCTTCTTGTTCCTGTAGGTGCTACGGACCGGCCAAATAGATTTGTCCCAGTTTGGCATTGAGCCAAGTAAATGTAAGTTGTCTGCTCTGTACTACCCCTACTTCCACGTTTCTATTTGAGTTTTTTCTAAGGAATGCCCCTCCCTTTTTCTGCCATAGATAGCCATTAACTTGAGAGGAAGGAAAAAGCCACGCTTTCTTATTTGCATCCTAGCTAGGCACTGACTTGTAAGGTGAGCAGTAGGGAGTGACTGGTGTGGAACTTGGAGAATCTGTTTTTTTCCCTATTGGGTTGGGGATTCTACTACAATTGCGGGCTTATAACAAAATGGTCCTGTTTTATATACTATGCATATGATTTTTTACTAGGAATGATTCTTGCCTTAACTTGTCATTTTACCTGCAGCTTCTCTCTAATAATGGTCCTGCTTTATATACTTTTGCTTATTTACTTGGTAGGCCTACTACTGCTGTAGCCACCCCAATCCCTTCTAATGTCTGCTACTGAGCGATTGTAAATCATAAGTAATGAGTGACGGGTTGTTTCTTTCTATTATTCTTTTGAGGACAATATTTTGGGGATAAATGGAGAATGAACATCATAGAATTTTTATTAAAGGGCAAGAAAATGTGTGTTCAAATGGTCCATGAGAATTATGTGGTGCCATGGCTCAAATTCCAACTATCAGCTTCCACAATTTCTTGGTACTGAATACCTGTTTGGCACAGCCTTTTGCAGAGGTTCTGCTGGAAGCAGTTCCAAATAGAAGCTTGTCCTGGAAGCATCTCATATATGCTCTTTGGGAAATATGTAAATGAGAGCTTTGGTTGCAAGGTGAAAACAACTTTTAGGGAAGTCCAGAGAACTTATTGGGAGCTTTTAGAATGAGTTCTGATTTGGAGCTTTTCCCAAATGGCAGCCTTAGAAACCTAGCCAAAGGGGCAACTGATTTTTTCTTCTGATAACTTGACTCATTTATTTAACTCATTTATTGCAGATAAGTTAAGCGTCCTTTCTTTCTTGGAAGCACTTGAAGACTCTGTCTCAACGTCTGAAAATGTGGATACCAGAACACAATCCAGGGGCTGTAACGAACCAATGGATGAGGGGCAGTAGTCAGAGCAGTTTCATGCTTCTTATGGAATCCTCTCATCTTTCGTGTATCCTGTACTGAAATTATACTTTGCCGCTGGGGAATTTCTATCTGAATGCTGATCATGGCAGCGGAGAAGCAGCTTTCTGAGTACTTTGTTGTACAAACCATGAGCTAAGATTAAATTGAGGGTTTCAAACTACTTGTGCAACTGATTATCCAAAGTGTAAGAGTGGAGAGACCTGGTTCCTCTATGTTTGGAATGTTATGCCGTTACCAGGAGGTACAAAGAATGTGGACTTTCTCTGGTTTAAATTCTGGGTGTCGTATTTTTTGATGTCCCGTGAGATGACATACATGATTTGTGGGGTGTGTGATACTAATGCACTGCTTTTTAAGTGTTTTAAATGGTATTAGTTTTGACATACATATTATTGGAAGTACCAGATCATTGAAAGTGGTCATGGCACATGAGCAAGTCTCCGTTGCCAAAGCCAAGCGTCCTCTTGAATAGAGAGGTACGCTGTCGGAAACCCACATGTTTATTTTGTCATCTTAAAGGTATTCGACTGTGCAATTTAAACCTCCAATGCAACGTAAGGGATATAAAAGTCACACGACGGGTTTATGCTCACTAGGTTATGTCTAAGACATTTGGCAAAAAGAATATTATTTATAGCGTGTAACAGGTTATGACCAACTGTATAACAAAGCCCCCCATCTTCATGGGTCGATTTTCAAAACGTAGGTACATCACATATTATGGGTCCTTAGTGCCCGAGTACCGTCGATACTCATTTGGCTCAGTTAAGCTATCATTCTCAACATCATCTTTAGCAGTCAAGCAAAAGTTGGTGCACTGTGATCAATAGCAAGATTTGAACGTGTATCTTCTTAATTGCTCAAAAAAACCAGGCCCAATAAGTCGAGTCATTAAAGTACTAAACAACGGATGCGCTGTTCAAGCATCAGTTTAATACAAATCAATTTTGCCTTCTTACCGTCCACAATTTTTACAGGGCAAGTGTGCCCGACATTATGGTTTTATAAGCTTTATGATCATCACCACCTTTTATGCATCATCCACTCAGCTCATCTCTCCAGTAAGTATAATTAGTAATATAAAAGCAAAGGATAATAATTGGTAGGCTGTCTTTCAACAATGGGGTGAGTATTTTTAACTGTCATGGGATTTCTCAAGATTCTTACACAAAAAACTTCTTTGATACAGATTAAAATGTGCAAGTAGGTGCTCAGAATAAGGCAGAGTGGAGGAAATTTTCTTCTTTTTAATCCACCCCCAGAACAACATATCCAGAGGACGCAGTGTAAGCACAATAAAAATAAACCAAGTTATTTAACCAGCTTTAGTAATATAAGATGAGCAACGCAACCTTTGACGTGCAAAGCAATAAAAAAAAAATATGATAGAGATATTGAGTGCATTAATTTAAGGCAGTTTGGATTTCCCTCCCATGACCCTAGTGATATCAAATTCACCAATCAAATCTTCTTTGACGCAAAGTAGGTGAGTATGAAAAACTTTATAGGTATCACAACCTTACCATAATGGGATGTCACGACCTTACCTAACTAAGGCCTCCGAAAAGTCTTCACAAAGTTTAGATTTATGATCCAACTTTTCCAGGAGCATGCAAACGGGGTAAATTATTTAAGCTCAAAGTTTTCTATTGAATATAGGACGTCAAGGAGGAACAAGCGTTTGTCCCCCGTCTTAGAGTAGACTGGCACTGTGCTATGTTGGGTTGACACCATCCCTGCTGAGCTTAGTGTCTCATCCTCTCCATGGAATGTTTTGGCTGTATTCCGATGCTCCCCTTGGTCCACTCCGCTACTACGGTGCTGATCATTTGGCTCGTGCATTCCCTTGTTCCACCCCGCTAATACGGTGCTGATCCTTTGGCTTGTTCCACTCCGCTACTACGGTGCTGATCATTTGGCTGTATTCCGATGTTCCCCTTGTTCCACTCCGCTACTACGGTGCTGATTTTGATCCCAACTCAAATTTGTGGTTTTCCCAGCGTTACCGCTTCCGTGATCTCTAATCGTCATCAAATTCACCCCATCTCTCTGCTATTGAGAGAAGACAGACGTCAACCGATATTCATTTTTTTTTAACCATTCTGTTACTACCTTTATTAATTTCGTATTCAATCTCAGGTTGATTTCTACTCATCTATTAGTGTTATGTTCTTTAGCTTGGAAACTTAGTAATAGAGATTAATAATATTCGCGTAATTATTCTCGTTTTCTTACATGCTTAGTGTTTTTTTTTTTTTTTTCTTTATAAATTTAGTGTCCTTGTAAACCAGCTTGCTTCGTGCTGTCTTCCACACTCCATAAATATCTTTATTTGACGATCCAATAATTACAGTACATTTCATTTGTTTTTAGATTCTGTTACTAGGTTATACTTTAGTAATTAATGATTATCTATCAGCAAATATAAAGCTAAATTGGACCCGTTTATAAGAACACCATAGTAGGACTCTACTTTTGAAAAGCTTCTAAAACACAGAGAGTCATCAAAATTTTCCAAGTTTTTGAACGGCAGCATCATCTACAACTGGTCTTTCAAGCGAAGGCACAGGAAAACAGTTGTTTTGCTGGCATAATATCTCGAATTGTTGTTTCCATATAGAAGAGGTTCTAATGTGCAGCAATACGTTTTCCATGCTATTCATGTGGGACGATGGAAGCTTCCAGGTTAGTTGGGGGAGATAATTGGGAGAACCGATGGAGAGAGAAAATCGGGAGCAAGAGAGAGACTGACAGAGAAGACAATAAAATATTTACCAATTGTTTGAGGTTCAGATGGTGGTTCATCCTTTGCCAACCTCAGAGAACATTTAATCCAATAAAAAACAGCAATACATTGAGGGAAAGAATGAGCTTGTAAGGTTTTCCTACGGAAAAAGTAAACTTCGTAGTACAAACTCCGATATTAAAAATTTGGAAGAACGACAAAATGGCGCTACGGAGGGAGAGAATGGGGTGAACCCTATACCCTCAAACACAAACAGAGAAGAATATATGCACCATACTAATCAATTGTGCCATGAGATGAAAGCAATCCTCCCTCTTCCTTTTCCTCTTCTTCTTCTTCCCTTTCGCACTGAAAGGCAAATCCATTGTGTAACAGTATTTCAAAGTGTTATACATACATAGGCGGCAACTTTTAAGTACATCCAGAGACACATACAACAACAAACTGGCTGTGCACGTGAGAGGCACGCTAGGCCTACGATCAAGAAGAAAAACCAAATTTACACATCCAACTGCTACTGATTGCTGGATGAAAAGGAGCTCCATAGCGCTAGGAATATCATCTAACAACCAAGATCACAATGGCAGCTACTACCCGCATAAAAATTTCCCGACTATGTTGTTGAACTCCTTTGGCTTTTCCAATTGGGGGGCATGTCCGGTGTTCTTTATCACTTCCATTCTTGTCTTTGCTCCAAGAAGCCTGCAACATGCAAGTGTAAGCTTCAAAATACCTTTATCCACTGTGCACCCTCTAGTCTTTATTTGACCATACGAGAAAGAAAGATACATCATTGTTTACGTTGGGTTGGGTACGGATGGGTAAGCGATCACGGGACCCAAGTACAAACCAACAATAGTGGTTCTGGGAATTTAAGACCTTTGGAGTAACCTAAGGGCCGAACCAATTCTGGAAAATTAGGCCTCAACTTGACTCAAGAACCACACCAATTTGACTGAACTTTGATGGGTTGGATTGGTCCTGTTCTAGAGGTCCAAGCATAATAAGGTAAATTGTCAAATTCACCATTTTGAAACTGACTTTTGTATTTCATGTACAGCCACTTTTTGAAGTTGCTGCAAATTTTCAACAACAAATTCTCAAATCTTAAAGTATAGCCAGCAAGTGAACAAATGTCTAAACTATGTAGATAAACCTATCACTCACAATTCAAAACGAGGTAAAATTTTCTGATAAAATGAATGGTCCAACAAAACATCAACACGTTTAAATTAAAAGAAAAAAAATCAAAAATACCTAAAAAATTAGAAAAAAATGGAATACTTAGGTCTCAAGAAATGGAACAGAGAAACAAAAGCCACATTGAAAATAAAATCTGTATGAAGCAACTGGATATGTGAAGCAAAAAAATGGGAAGAAAACAGATACAATACTCAGAAATCATGGGCAATGAAGCAAACAAATAAAGAAATATGCAACAGGGAAAACTAAGTAGAGGAAGAATATGTATAGAGGAAAACATTGTATAGAAATTGGCAAGGATTCTGAACAATGTAGTTATTGGCATGTCAAAAGGAAAAACGGGCAATGCTTCATTTTCTGAGCGTCTGGTTGAGGGTATGAGGTGAGACAAAGTGAGATTCACATAGAGTGAAAAGCATCACATGACTTGGGAAGCCCAGGCAACAGAGACATGGTATACAGGGTGAATTTTTAACCAGAAAGTAAAGCGGAGTGAATCTACTGGGTTTTCTGATTCTCCAGGCCAATTTGGTCTCTAGTGCCTCTCCAAATTTGAGGGAGGATAATCTAACATATTCAACCACTTGGAATATAATGGGTCTAAAATCAACAGAAAAAGTAGACCAACTGGTTATCAACAACTGAGAAAACAGAATCACCTGCTTGACCGTATCTGTTCATGCTCTGTGATTTTTCCTAATTATTTTATGGTTACTTAGAGGAGTGTGGATTTTAGTGTAATAGTACGTTACTCCTTTGTGAATTGGAGGTCATGAAATCATACCATGGATAAAACTTCTTTGCCATGTAGGGACAAGTTATGTAAATTTGACCTTTCCTAGGCCATATGATGAGGAGCCTCATATATTGAGCCATATATTTTCTGACAAGAAAGTGTCGTGACACACAATTAGAAATTTCTGAAATCTAATATTTGTATGTAGAAATAAAGTATCCTTTAAACTACAGCGATGAAAGCACCAAAAACATTGGTGGTGGTAAATACCATATCACTCTTTTGGTTAGTGCAACAAGGTGACACTGCCCATATAGAATGGGGATGATCAACCTATCACAGTGCAAACCTCAGCTCACATCAAATATGTTGAATTTTTAGTTCAGTTCACAAGGACCCCAGTTTGCACACTGTTAGCAATGAGAGCTTCTGCTTTTGTAAGTCTTGAGTACGGACAAAGGGTAAAGAGGAACCTGGTTGATTGTTAGTAGACTACTCGGGATATTTAAGATGGTTTAAAATCCAAATTGGGACTGGGATCATTTGGGCACAAAGGTCTTTAATTTAATGAATGCACCTACTTGTTCAAACACAGGCATTTGTGCATCTTTATTTCAAAATTGATTGCGGACTTGCAAGAGTCCACAATAGTGCTTACCGGGGAGTGTCATGGCATCAATTTGGGACATGGTGAGGCAAGAACATCATGCATTTGATTGAGAGATATTGTAACGCTGCATCTCACATTCAATACACTGGGGATTTTCATTTTTGCTAATATGTCAGGCTTCACTACTACTTAGCAACAGAGCTCATTGCTTTTTGGGCCTTGATTAGGAAAATTTTCTAAGCAGATTTGGTCACCACAAGAATATCCTAGAAATGTTGCACATACACAGTAGTCAGGGATAGCCTACACATTGGTTCTTAAAGTAGCAACACTAGAGGAATAGAAAAAGGTCTGAGCACTTGCCTAAAAGAGGGGCAGGAATTTGAGAGCTTTAGTTATATTGTTAAACAAGTTCTAGGTGTTTGCAGAGATGTTAAGGGTTAAAAGAAAAAGCTGTCTGCATTTGTTCTCGAGGCTGCTTTTAAGTCCCTGATTATGAATTTAGCAGCAGTATATGCTATATCATGTTGGGTCTCAGAACTTTCAGCATGAAGCCCAATTATTTTTCACGAGAATGGATCCCATTGCAGCAGTGACATTGGTGAAGGGCAGTGACAAAACCATGGAATGTTCTGCCTATAGGTTCTTCTTGATGAAACAAATAGGACAGAAGCGAATTCAGAATAGAAACTCATGCCCCTCACCAGCAGAATGTATAGATGCTTGTTGATCAAGGCTTAATTGATTGTTCATAAGCCAGACAAAGAAAAGGCTTTTTTATCACATCAGTTGGAGTATCAATGTTGATTAATGACACAAATGGGATGTAATGGATTCCTCAGCACCTTTCAAGAAAGTTTTAAATGTCCAATTTTATAAATTTGAACAAAAACAGAGATGAATGCGCATATGAACTCGATAAGAAAGATCACTATATCATGCGGCCATACTCCATAGTCTAGCATCTATCTCGTAAAATTTTAAAGATCTTAAATGAGGATGATTCAATAGTCATTAACACTGTAAAACAATAAAAGAATAGAGGAAGAAGCTTTGTGTAAACCCGTAACACTTATGATTTGGATCTAGTCTCTCTCGCATGCATGAAAGATCACTATTATCATTCAGCTATGCTCTATAGTCTTGCATATATATAGTAAAATTTTAAAGATCTTAAATGAGGATGATTTAATAGTCATTAACACCATAAAACAATGAAAGAACAGAGGAAGAAGCTTTGGGGAAACCTTAATCACTAATGATTTGGATTTAGTCTCTCTCTCTCTCACTCTCTCTCTCATATACTTATTTACAATACACAAACCTTTATGATTTGGATTTAGTCTCTCTCTCTCTCTCTCTCTCTCACACACACACACACGCGCGCGCACGCATATACTTATTTACAATACACAGACTACAAAATACTTATAAAAGCATATACAATAAAGTACCAAACAAAATAGCATATATCCTAAACATATTTTAACATCCTTCCTCATGCTAGAGTATAAATATTGATTACGCAACTCTAATTCTAATTAAAAGTTGGTAAAATGTTTGCAAGCTGAATTCCAACCACCATACACATTCTCTCACGATGAATGTGAATCAAGCCTTGTTGGAGTTTCTCACAAGCAAATTAACAATTTACCACCATATCCTTTGTGCACGCGTTAATATTGGATCTGATGCAATATTAGCCAATTGACTATCGCACTACAGCTGAGAAGGCAACTTCAACCTAACTATGACTATGATCACTATAAAGTAACTTCTTACTAGTATACCTTTATGATATTTCATAATATGTATTACAATCTCTTAAAGAGAAACATCAGGAGAAAATAAAAACTAGCTCACGATACTAGTCAAGAAGGCAAAAATTATATGAGTCACAATAAGATAATTGAACTAACCAACTAGTCATCGATACCATTTCGATTTAGTAAAAATGTCCCTATCATCTAAAATAACTTAATTTTTGGATCCATGGAAGTATCAAAAAATTTTAAATACAAATATAAGTCTCTCAAAGTAAATTCATATTGTATTTTCCTTGCAAAAAAAGGATACCACTACAGTATTCTTAATGCTAAGAAAATAACACAACTTCTAAGATCTTTGATTTGAAATTGACTGTAAAAAAATAATTTTATACTTAATATGTCAATACTGTCACTACCAATAATCACAACATTATGCACATAAACGACAAGAATACCCTCATTTTTAGAATGACAATAGAACATAGATTGATCGTTGTCACAAAGAGAGACTCAAACACAAACACAGCTTCACTAAAACTATTAAATCATGCTCATAGAAATTTCAAACTATATAAAGACATTTTAGCCGACAAATAGGTTCAGACTTCCCTTGAGCAACAAATCCTTGTGGTTGCTCCAAAGAAATCTCATTCTCAACATCACGATGAAATAAGGCATTATTGATGTCTAATTAATTTAAAAGCTAGTGATGAATTGTAACAAACAAAATAAGAAGTCTAACCAGAAATCAACTCGCGATAAGAAAAAAAGTAGCAATAGGAGACAAAGGACCAGGTCCCACATGTAATTATGCTCAACCGTAGCCATCTCTTTCTCTATAGTTGTCTGATAATTAGGATGAGAAATAACCTCAAATACAAATTTAGGTATACTGATAAAGTCCAAGATAAATACAAAAGCATGCTAAGAAAAAGATACAGCAACATATGATAAGTAGTGGGCAGGATACTAAAAATAGCTGTCATGACCTTTTTGTAATGTAACTGAAAGGTTTGAAGTGATACCTAATTAAGAATAATATTATCTTTAGACAGAACAATCGACTTGGTAGGAGATGACTCATGATTTTTCTAGGATAGAAACTAAGTATACCATAAGAACCATGGACATTAGCCTGAAGGACTGGAGGACAAGGAGGCGCATATAACAAGGGTATAGGATTTGAAGACACAGCCTTATGAATAAACCTATAAACAAAAATATTATCATCATGAGGGGTACTAAATGGGGGACTTAATGAAAACCCTTTAAAATAAAAGTTTTAGACTTATGAAATATAATATCAAAGGATAGTAGAAAACATCCCAACTCTGAAAAGAAATTAATACCCCTTCTAAGTATGGTTATACTAGAGGAAAATCAAGTTTGCTCATTTAGACCATATATGACAAATATAACAAACACATCCAAAAATTTTTTCGAGTGAGAGGGTGCAATGGTTTTCGAAAAAATAAAACATGATAAGGAGTATTTTCTTAAGGACAATTGGGGGCACTCAATTAATAAAATAACAAACTATGAATACTATCTCACTACCAAAAATTTTCTGGAATCCTCATTTGAAGTAAAAGAGCTCTAGCAACTTCCATCAAATATCTATTTTTCCTTTTTGCCACTCAATTCTGTTGGGGGTATCAAGATATGGTGACTCATGAAAAATCTCATAGTAAGACATAAATGACGAAAAAGAAGCCAAAAAATATTTACAAGCATTATCACTAGACAAAATATAGACAAATGCAGAACAAAGTCCTAATTTCAGCATAGAATGAATACAAAATAGAATACAATTCAGAATGGTTTTTCATCATATATAACCAGGTGATTCATGATTCAGGTTTTTCATTAACAAAGGGAAGCAAATAATGAAGTCCCTACCTAGACAAAATGTCAGAGCAAACTAACTCAAAAAGAGCAAATGAATGTGTATTAACTTGAGAGTAATATGACTTGTGCGGATGCTTAGCAAACTGACACAATTCACATAACAAAATAGTAAAATATTTGAGATGTGGATATAGCTTTTAAGACTAGAGAAGATGAAGACCAAACTGACAATGAATTTCAAAAGGAGTAGAAATATCACTGGAACAAACAGAGGGAGATGGTTCTTGGTGCAACAAATAGATCCCTGAATACACAACAACATCTAGCAATATTTATCTTAATCGCAAGACCCTAAAATTCACAATGAGGGGGAAAAGCACTACACAATAATAATGCTCTTGAGTGAGCCTGCTTACATATAACAAATCAAACAAAAAGTTTTGGAAGTTAAAAACTCTAAGAGAGAAGTAATGTTGAGGTCAAATAAAGAGATCCAATTCCTCTAACTTTCCTAGAAGAACCATCCGCCACTGTTATATTAGCATTTGGAAGCATAATTTAAAATCAGATAAGCTAATTAAACTCCGTTCATGTGATTTGAAGCACTGGAATCCATCAACCAATAGCAAGGAGACATCATAGATAGGCAACGGGATTAATTGTTCAAACAAGAACAGCTTAAGATGAATCCTGCTGATCAAGTAACTATAAATATTCCTCCTTAGATAATGGTTGTAGACTTATTTAGGGATTGTAGCTGATTTGCCATGATCGTCCAACACTCTTCGGGTAATGTCCAATATCACCACAATAGGATCAAGTCATTTTTTCTTCATGTCTCTACCAACATGACAATAAGTAGCCATGAGAACCAACAAACAAACCAAAGAAGGCATTGTTTCCCAATAATGAATGCAACCAAACATAGCCTAAAGTTGATCGATCCACACTACTGAAACAGCTGCATAAGCAGATGAATCAAGGGAAGAAGACCCAACTCTAGATTCCGTCGACAACGGAACAATAGCGAAAAAATAGAACCCAAACAGAGCCACAGAGCACTAGCACAAGCAGAAACAATCAGCCACAGCATAGAGGAGAAGAGAAGACAGCCGCAAAATCTGCCAATAAAACCGTAGTACTCTGATAGGTGGCTACTCTTAGAAGAATTAGCTAAAACCCAGAGCAAGAATCAACTGAACAAGAACAACACAAACACCAAGAATGAGGATCGCCACCGTCAACACTGAGGAATTGAATAATACCAAAAAGAAAAAACTTACGAAAATCCACAAAACAGCTACGAAAATTAATTCAAACTCACCAGAAATCTACAACTATAATCAACCGAACCAGAAGAACACCACGAACACAAAGAATGAGAAGGACAACCACTACCAACACTAAGGAACTGAGTAACACCAAAAAGGAAAAAATCACAAAAATCCACAAAACAACCACAAAAATTGATTCGAACTCACAGGAAATCTACAACTGTTGTCTAGTTGACCTCATTAAGAAACAAATAATAGAGCAGAAATGCCTGAATAAGTCAAATTGATCGAAATAAGCATGAACTAGGGTTTCAACAAAAACTCAAATGGCTTGATTGGCCCACTGATCATCGATAGAGCAGAAAATTATTTGGGGCCTCGTTTCAATTTGAAGAGACACACCTGTTACCCAAAAAATTCACCAGTGGAGGAGGTGTAGCAACGGCTTGAGTTAGGAAGAACCTTGTTCTCTGATACCCATGTAAAACAATAAAAGAAATGAGAAAGAATCTTTATGAAAACTCAAATCACTTATGACATGTTTGGTTATTAGAATAGAATAATATAGGAATAGAATAATTATTTTAAGGAATGGAATAAGATGAGAATAAAGTTAAAAATTTTTATTCCCATGTTTGGTTACTAGAATATAATAAATTGAGAATTAGTTTTCTAATATTTGGTATGTAATAATAATATGAGAAATATAATAAAAAATTATACTAATGACTTTTTTACCTTTATTTAAGAAAAAAAGATTCCGCAGTACTCTAGGTACTCCGGGCAATATTTCGGGCACACGATGCTGAAGTAGTGGTACTTCCACGGGTCCCGCCAATGGTCCTTCTGGCTAGGGTGAAACAATGGGCAGTCGGTCCAATCATGGTTGCGGTTGTGGATGCAGCGACGGACATTGTACTCATACATCTGGAAATGGTTGGAGGAGTACGGGTCGCAAATTTGGACGAATTTAGATGGCGTCGAATCAGAAAAGAAAAGAGAGATGAACGGCTGAGAGACGAAAGATGAAGGAGGAAGCAGCCTAGGGTTTGAACAAAGGATAGAAAAACGAGGGGCAAAACAGTAATAATTACGAGAATAGTTATTCCATAAATACAATGAATAAATAATACCAAAGAAAACTTGGTAATTTTCATTCCTTGAGATGAAGAAATAATTATTCCGTGTAAAAAAAAAAACTAAACATGGAAATAAATATTCCACTGAAAATAAGGTGGGAATAGAATTTCTATTCCCATCAACAAAACATGCTATTGGGTTTGGATTTATTCACATATATATAGACTTATTCACAATATAATACAAAGACTCTATAACAAATGCATATAATAGCGTTACCCTAAAGCATATCCTATTTAACAAAAAGTATATTTTTACAATCATCAATAGATTGGAAAAGAGTAAAAGTGACTATGTAAGATATCAGAATAGTGCAAGACCAAATTAGGTAGGAGTAGAATAGATTAATACTTATTTATATTGGATGAGAGATGCAATATAATCTTAAAAGCCTACAAGAAGTTTGACTTTACAAATTCAAAGTATGGAATTCAGATGTTTCAAATTCAATTTTTCCTTCCGAGATGTATATCATAAGTTCCAGGCACTTTAGAAGTAAAATTCACAAGAGGCTGAATCATCATGAGACTTTATAGTCGTCAAAGATACAATATAATGATGAAGAGGATCCTACTTACTCTTTTAGTCCAAAAGCCTTCTCGTAGGGAAATATTTGGTCATGATCACCCCATACTAACAAGACGTCCTACATGATGGTAAGACATTTATATGTCAAAAAAGGCAGAGGAAGCTTAGATTTTCTACTCTTTATGTGATGAGGCACCTGGCAGAGTGGAGTGATGTTGGCATGATGACCATCACGTCCAAAAGTGATTCCTCTCAGAAGCTCTGACTTCCTGTCCTTGTTCTTCTTATATAAGTTCTGCAACAATAATACACAGTCCATCACCATCTTCCATCGAAAATACCATCATCATTATAAAAATGCCCTAATAGTATAATTTCAGGTAGTGTTGTCAATCCTTCATCTTCTAAGTCATTTCAACTCACCATTATGTTCACCAATTGAAAAGCAAAATATTACTATATTCCTACACAGCAGTCTTTTCCAGTTAGTTAATTTTGTTCTACTTAGAAGCTACTTTGGTGTTTCATATTAAGACTTCCACAATAGCTCTTTTACCATTTAAAATAACTCTGTTTCAATATACTCACCACTAAAGGATTAAAATAGGTTCTGTTTGGGTTGATGACAAACTGTCAGCTGTAAAAGGATATCCCTTTTAACAGAAAATAATGGCACTTGGGCCACAAGCCACAGGCCCTGACTTGGATGGCAAGACAATTAAATTGATCTATAAAAGCCTAATATTGTGACGAACAAAATATAAGCAGAAAGCAGCAGACTCTGGAGAGAGAGAGAGAAGAGAGAGAGAAAAAAGAGAGAGAGAGAGAGAGAGAGCATGCTAGGAAAGCTTTTGGGGTTTTCTGTCTACGACAAAGTTCCACCGATCTTCAAGGCCTGTTACCATAGCATATTTGTGGTTGTAGATGATTTCTCCATTCTTATAAGTTTATTTCCTCACAAGTTTCCCTTGACTGGTTTTTGGTGTTTGAATTTATTTAGGCTCAACATCTTCCATCTCCCAAAGTCATCATGTTATTTTATATCTCAAGGTCACTACACTAAAAGAATGCCCAAATAGTGTTAACTTGTTCACCAAGGTCGTATTTTGATGGAGGCTCCAAGTTATTTTTACAAGGGTTCAAAGGACAAGTAGGAGCCAAGTGTTAGCGTTTAGATATATGTCATGATCCTAGATGGGGATCAATCACGAGGGACTGATATTGGACAGGACATAAAGAGAAGCAGATTTGAGGAGAAATCAGAGAGAAGATTGAGGAGGAGATGGGTCAAAGAATAAGGAGAGAGATCTGGGAGAAAGCTAATCAGTTTGGTATTCACTTCATTCATAACTTCATTGTCAATGTACAAGCACTTTTACAGCCATAGATGTGCAGCTGGAGTAGCAGATTCATATCAATCTAGCCAACAGATTATAACAGATTCTCAGTACTCAACTGATCTACTAACTAATTAGGAATGATGGACCTGCTAAGTTGGATGTTATTGCTGGTTTCTGACACTACTGGCTCCTTATGCTGCTGTGAGTTGGCCGGTCGATCTATTGCTTCTGATTTAATGAGGCTTAGTACTTGATGTACGATTACCTTGCTACAAGTAGCTTCCTTGGCAATGACAATATGACCCAAGCCATCATGAAATTAAATGGATAGGAAATTCGCATGGTTCAGCACTATACTTACATCCATGGATGAGGGAAGATATGAAGTGAACTATAATAAAAAGAGATAAAGTACAAGAACAACAAATTATGTCTCAAATCCTAATACCCAATTACACCAAGAACCCTCAATCTTCAGCCCTGTAAATACTATCACACAATAAGCCCACATAAAAGTCCTCATATTTCACTTCATAAACGTGAAAGACTAGTTGATAATTCACGACAGTCCAGTCAGCTGGAAATTCAATTGAATTCCGTCCAATTGGGACGAAATAAGACGGACATACTAAGATGCACACAGACATGGAAATCGAAAAAGCAATTTGTCTTTAGCAAGAGAGAAAAGGAGAACTGCATTACATTAAGTATGTCGTTCAACAAGCAATCCGGTAAGAAGACGCGACGTCGGAACAAAACGAGCCTTAACAAAGTCCTCAACTGTTCAGTGGTTTCCGGCAACAATAGATCATCAATGTTCTCAACGCCAGCCCTCTTCACCAGCTCCGCATTATCGTGTCGCGTCTTGTTGATGGCGGAGCTGGCGACGACAACCTTATCCACCCTCTCCGGCCACATAGCCGCCATATGGTATGCCACAAATCCGCCATAGCTGGTTCCGATGATAGAATAGCGGACCACCCCCAACTTGTCCATCAATTTGGAGATCGACTTAGCCTGAAATATCTCCGACCTCTCGAACGAGTCGGTCGTTGAGTCGCCGAAGAAGATTAGATCGGGAACGTAGAGATGAAAGTGAGAAGATAGAAAGTGAACTTGGGGATGCCATTGCCAAAGAGAAACGGGGCCAAATCCATGGATTAGAAGTAATGAGGGTTTATTTGCAGAAGACCGGTTGGGTTTAGGACCCCAGAAGTGGATGGTGGTCTCGTTGTCAATCGATGTTCTTTGGGAGGATAACCCAGCTGCTGAAAAGCAGCGGCGGAGGTAGCACTCGTAAACGGAGGTTGGGCTGAAGCAGGAGGCAACCATGCTTTGCTGCTAAGGTGCAATAAGATCCCCTCCTTAATGACTGCGCTGGGTTAAATCAAATCGATCGTATAAATATATAACTATGATTGTGCGGTCGCCTGTGCAATGGGGATTCACAGAAGCGTTCTTCCCCCCAGAAAATTTTCAGCCCATACGAGTAAATTAAGCACACCTAAACGACGTGCAAATAAGATGTTAGTTATCCATCAATCATTAGATATAAGCTGATGAAACAATTTTAATGGAATATAGTAAATAATGCAATTGATCAAAGACACGGGTAAATAATCATAAATATGTCGATATAAAAATTATTAATAAATAATCATAATCCAACAACAAAAAATCGAGTCTAATATTACATGTTGATGCGTCATTGGATTCGAACTTTGAATAGATTCGGGTTGATCCGCCAACATCAGCATTAGGTTGATTTAACTAAGTTTGGATCTCCGCACACCACTAAAATGAGGAGGTCGGTGTGTACAGAAAGTTGTCCACCGAAACACTTCGACGTTTAAGTCGTCAAGAATGCCTTCAAACCTCGGAAGGTTCTTTGAAAATCGGTAATTGAAAGAGAGTGCAAGAGTGTGTGGATCTCCAGATGAAAGAAAGGCAAAGCCATCTTCTCGAATCTGGATGGTGGGGAGGCGATGTGGTCATCAAAAGCACGTTTGTATACCTTGGGTTTTCTTAATGTCAGCAGCGAGTAGAGAATTGTAGGTCTGTCTTCGTTGTCATTGTGGGCGTTGCGTAAGTAGAAGTTTTGCATGCCCTGAATGAGGATTCCAGGGCTTACTTAAAGGGTGACAGGGTAATCTTCCTTGATTGAAAGGTGTAATCCCCTACGTCATTCTGGATGGTTTTCCTTCTATAGGGAAGCGTAAATTGTCAAACTTGCTAAGATTGCTTCCCTTCCTGGCGGTCAACGGCCTTTCAAATTGTTCACCTTCATTCCATGCATTCTACCGTTGGAGAGCCCTAATTGGTAGGAGATTGAAAAAATCTGGCGCCTTCCTTATGGGAAGGGCGTTGATTTTGTCAATATCCTTTTTGGGTGCTGGCCGAGTTCGTGGAAGATGCTAAAAGAGCTGTTGCTGATCGTCTGCTAAATTATGGGCTCAAGTGGGCTAGGCCCGTGAAAAGCATTTTATTTTCGGCCTGTTGTTACAATGATTCCGGTCAACGCTCGTGTTGGCCGCCCGCCTGTGTCTTAATAGGTCAACGCTGGCATTGACTGTTGGGAGAGTATTTGGGCCTTTCAGGATTTGAGTCTTCTTTGACCATTGGGCCAACCCAGTTAAGGTATACCCATCACATGTTAACACTACAAACGATATAATTAAACATAAATCACAATGGTAATAAGACTAGTCAAACTATTTCCATTCGATATTGAAATAATATTATACCTACTCAATTTATAAATCATTATAAAAAGTTAATTTAACTACAATACCCAATATACAACAGTAGAAACCCAAATTTCATACTTTTAAACTTAGAAATATATAAATCTAGTATAACACACAAACATTTAAATAATCCACAATATTATAAACATGAACGGTAACCCGTTAATTTGGAAAGGGCTTTAAAAATATTTATAAATATGAGTTTAATACTTAATAAAGTATATATATATATATAACAAATTGAAAGATAGAAAATCATATATTCTATACGAAAATCTTAAATATTAAATTTTTTATTAAATATATTCTAAATAATAATTTCATACAAACAATTCGGTATATGAGAATATTTAAAACATTCTTAATGCATTAAAAAATATTATAAAAGATCAAAATATGTTAAAATATATCAACTAATCAAAAACGAAATTTTAAAGACTGAGTTACTCATCTTTTTGATAATACTAAATCGATATACTACTATTTAAAACATGTAAGTAAATTATTAATATTATTTTACCGATAAGGTTAAATACAATTTTTTTTGACCTATAGATAATATGTGCGTTCTTCAAGTGCATCAAACATAATATGGCTAGTCCAAATACAAACAATTAATTCTTTTACAATAATTCTCATTTACCAAATGAAAGATTATATAAAAAAAATATACAAAAGTTTTCTACTAGTAGGGAAGAGTATAAACTCTAGTCGTATCTTAAAATAAAATTCTCATCAAATACTTATATTTAAATAGTATATAAGATTAAATACTCAATTATTTCATGATTTTCTTTATAATATCTCAATATTAGAATATAGTCCTTTAAAGTATACAAATATTCCATAAAAACAAATAAAATTTCTAAATATTTGATAAAAATTTATAAAATCTTAAAATATTTAATAAAATATATATGTATGTAGTAATTTTTAAAAAATTGATAAAAATAATAACATGTATGCATATTCAAATAAGAATCAAAAGTAAAATAAAAAACTATAAATAATAGACTAATAATGGGATTAGATACATTTATCTAAAACTTTAAATTTACTTGATGTAATACAAAATAACTCCAAAATCAATTCCTTTTTCTCTCTCTTCTTTTTTCTTTTCTTCCTTTCTCTATCTATCTGTTCTCTCTATTTTCCTTGCACAAATGATTGACTCAAGCAAAGCATGGACTTATATATCCAAATTGTTACATGAGTGCCGGTAAATAGCATATCAAATGTCATACTCAATCATATGCATGCACAAGTGCCATATCAAAGGGACCTTAAGTGCAACCTATTCTCTCCAAACCATCACAAGTGCCCCCATATACATCTCTCAGGTATGAACATCCTACCTAAAACTTATATGAGTGTGTCATCATGCATACCGCATGGGCAGAGTTTCTATCAAAAATACAAACATACATTGTACTTGTGCCGATCAAGCACGTATCTAGTTTCTTAAAAATTTAATTTTCTTAAAATTTTATTATATAATTATTTTTTACATTAATCTAATATATAATAACAACTATAACTTTATATATATAACTTGAAAAATCGAGTGTTACAAACCTCCTCTTCTTATAAAATTTTGTTCTCAAAAATTGCATATCTCATTAAACAAATGAATATTTATACTTTTCTCAAATCTCATCTTTGCGTTTCCAAATTGCTTCATTAAATGAACAACTTTTCCAAACTATTTTGACTGAAATTACTTTAGTATGTAAAATTTAATCTCACCTTCCCAAAATCTAGACTCGAACCTTCATACACGTCAAATTCTCATTAATATGTGGCAATTCATATTCTATGATATGCAAATGATAAAAAATATACTTCCAAAATATCAAAATATGAAATACGTAATGAAAATCAGCCAAATTGGGAGGTAATGTTAATTTATAAATTGCATCTTTAATCCACTATAATTTTTTAAATAATCTAATAAATCTTGGTTTTAACTTTTTTTCATTCAAAATCTCGAAACAGCTTTCCTCGGTAACACTTTCAAAAATACATTATCTCCAACCTCGAAACTCAATTTAGATATTTTGCAATTAGCGTACCTTTTTTATCAGTTCTAAACAATTTCCTGACGATTTTGAATCAATAATATTTTGCAATATATTTTGGATTATATTGGGGCCCAAAAGCTTAGAATCACTAATATCTTCCCAATTGATCAGAAACTAACATCTTTTTCAACACAATGACTCAAATGGAGTTACCAATATATTGGACTGATAGTTGTTATTTTATGTAAACTTAACTTACGTTAAATAATTACCCAATTATCGTTCATCTCTAAAATAGGTACTCTAAGCATATTTTTAAGATTTGTATCATTATTTTTTATTATCTATCTATCTATCTATCTATTTGTGGGTGTAAAGTTGTATTGAATTATAACTTTATATCCAATTTTTTATGCAAGTTTTTCTAAAACTTAGATACAACTCTTGAATCTTGATCAGAAACAATTGATTTACAATTCCATTGATGTCAAGTCGTATCAAATAATTTCTTGAAAATGTGGTTTTTATTGAAAAGGTCGCCGGCGTTGGCTTGGGGAAGTATTGGCGGGGATTGGGGCATATTTGACCGTTAGGCGACGGGATTCTGATACCGTAGCGTGTTAACTTTTCAAACGATATAATTAAACATAAATGCAATGGTAATAAGACTAGTCAAACATTCCCATTCGATATTGAAAAATATTATACCTATTCAATTTATAAATCATTATAAAAAATTAATTTAACTACAATGCAATAACTATGGCTTAAATTTCGTACTTTTAAACTTAGGAATTTATAAATCTAAGTGTAATATACACAAACATTTAAATAATCCACAATATTATAAACATGAACGGTAACCCGTTAATTTGAAAAGGGTTTTAAAAATATTTATAAATATGAGTTTAATACTTAATAAAGTATATATATATATATACATATATATATGTGATTGAAAGATAGAAAATCATATATTCTATACGAAAATCTTAAATATTAAATTTTTTATTAAATATATTCTAAATAATAATTCTATACAAACAATTCGGTATATGAGAATATTTAAAACATTCTAAATGCATTAAAAAATATTATAAAAGATCAAAATATGTTAAAATATATCAACTAATCAAAAACAAAATTTTAAAGAATAAGTTACTCATCTTTTTGATAATACTAAATCGATACACTACTATTTAAAATCTGTAAGTAAATTATTTATATTGTTTTATCGACAAGGTTAAATACAATTTTTTCAGACCTACAGATAATATGTGCATTCTTCAAGTGCATCAAATATAATATGGCTAGTCCAAATACAAACAATTAATTCTTTTACAATAATTCTCATTTACCAAATGAAAGATTATATAAAAAAATATACAAAAGTTTTCTACTAGTAGGGAAGAGTATAAACTCTGGTCGTATCATAAAATAAAATTTTCATCAAATACTTATATTTAAATAGTATGTAAAATTAAATACTCAATTATTTCATGATTTTCTTTATAATATCTCAATATTAGAATATAGTCCTTTAAAGTATACAAATATTCCATAAAAACAAATAAAATTTCTAAATATTTGATAAAAATTTATAAAATCTTAAAATATTCAATAAAATATATATGTCACGATAATTTTAAAAAATTGATAAAATAATAACATGTATGCATATTCAAATAAGAATCAAAGTAAAATAAAAAACCATAAATAATGGACTAAGAATGGGATTAGATACATTTTTCTAAAACTTTAAATTTACTTGATGTAATACAAAATAACTCCAAAATCAATTCCTTTTTCTCTCTCTTCTTCTTTCTTTTTCTTCCCTTCTCTATCTATCTATTTCTCTCTAATTTTTCTTACGCAAATGATTGACTCAAGCAAAGCATGGACTTATATATCCAAATTGTTTACATAGTGCCGGTAAAATAGCATATCAAATGTCATACTCAATCGTATGCATGCCACCGAGTGCCATATCAAAGGGCCTTAGTGCAGCCTATTCTCTCCAAACCATCACAAGTGCCCCCATATACATCTCTCGGGTATGAACATCCTACCTAAAACATATATGAGTGTGTCATCATGCATACCGCATGAGCAAAGTTTCTGTCAAAAATACGAACATACATTGTACTTGTGCCGATCAAGCACTTATCTAGTTTCTTAAAAATTTAAATTTCTTAAAATGTTATTATATAATTATTTTTCATATTAATCTAATACATAACAATTATAATTTTATATATATAACTTAAAAAATCGAGTGTTACAAATCTCTTCTTCTTATAAAATTTTGTTCTCAAAAATTACATATCTCATTAAACAAATGAATATTGATACTTTTCTCAAATCTCATCTTTGCGTTTCCAAATTGCTTCAGTAAATGAATAACTTTTTCAAACTATTTGACCAATGAAATTACTTTAGTATGTAAAATTTAATCTCACATTCCCAAAATCTAGACTCGAACTTTCATACACGTCAAATTCTCATTAATATGTGGCGATTCATATTCTATGATATGCAAATGATAAAAAAAATATACTTCCAAAATATCAAAATATGAAATACGTGATGAAAATCAGCCAAATTTGGAGGTAATGCTAATTTATAAGTCGCATCTTCAATCCACTATAATATTTTAAATGATCTAATAAATATCGGTTTTAACTTTTTTTCATTCGAAATCTCGAAACAGCTTTCCTCGGTAAAACCTTCAAAAATACATTATCTCCAACCTCGAAACTCAATTTAGATATTTTGCAATTAGCGTAGCTTTTTTATCGGTTCTAAACAATGTCTTGACGACCTTGAATCAATAATATTTTGCAATATATTTTGGATTATATCGGCGCCCAAAAGCTTAGAATCACTAATATCTTTCCAATTGATCAAAAACTAACATCTCTTTAAACACAATGGCTCAAATGGAGTTACCCATATATTGGACTGATAGTTGTTATTATATGTAAATTCAACTTACGTAAAATAATTACCCAATTATCGTTCATCTCTAAAATAGGTACTCTAAGCATATTTTTTAAGATTTGTATCATTATTTTTGATTATCTATCTATCTATCTGTGGATGTAAAGTCGTATTGAATTATAACTTCATATCCAATTTTTTATGCAAGTTTTTCTAAAATTTAGATACAACTCTTGAATCTTGATCAGAAACAATTGAAATTAGAATCCCATATAACTTTACAATTCCATTGATGTTAAGTCGTGTCAAATAATTTCTTGAAAATGTAGTTTTTATTGAAAGAAAATATGCTAATTTTGTTAATCGATCTACAATCATTCAAATAGATTCCGATTCCTTATCATCTTAGGCAATCTTGACACAAAAGCTTATCATAATATTTTTTTTTCATTTTCAACTACAAATCGGCTAATGTTGCAAAAATTTTGGAGGCTTCCAATATTCAAGCTTAACCTATTGACAAAAAATAATTCTTTCTATAAAAATTGCTATTTTTCACATTATATTTCTCTACCAAGAGAGTTTCTTCATATTCTGATATATCTTATTGATCCCTAGATATATAATATATTTAACTCTATGGATTTCATTCAAAATCTCTTCCTTCAATTTTGTAATATCAGCACACAAATGCAATCTCAAAATCAATGAACTCTATCTATCTTAATATTAAAATTTGACTATAATTCGTTGTTCAAATCCCCAATAATTTTTATTAAATATAGATCATCCATATGACACTTATTATTCTTTTTTATAATTACCAATACAATGGAAAATATGGCACTATTATCCTCGAGCCTTAGGAATATAAATGAATATTGTAAATTTTCATTCTATCAAGCATCTTCCATTCTTAATCATCATATAAGCCATCATGCCTAATGATTTTCAACTCAAATTATCAATAGAAGTACTTACCTTTACAGGTTGATATTAAATTTTATAATTATGATCCTTCAACAAGTCCTTTCAATGACACTATTTCATATTCAGTTCATTTTACAAAAAGAAATATTTCAAATTCTTGGTGGTCGAAATATACCATAATTTCTCTCAAAATAAATAATGCCTTCATATTTTCAAAGCAAAAATAATTACGACCAATTATAAATCATGACTAGGATAGTTTTATTTACAAATTTTAAGCTACCATGATCCATAGGTCATTAACCTACCACGTTATATCTAAAAGTAACTGATGAATCTAGTAACCATGGGTCTAATGGGCTAGACCTCGCAGTAGGCCTACAGTCCAACATAATCCTTTCAAAGTAAAAGTCCCACATTAATTTTGGAGGAGTTGTGCATCTACAAATCTCACTATAAAAGCAAACACCCTCAAGCATTGAAGGACAAGCGAGAGAAGCTCGAAGAAGCTCCATAAGGCTCCATATGGTTTGGATAAGGTTATAACCATTGCTAGCCAATCTCCAACGAGAGCAAACTAACAGCCAGGAGGCCCCTAAGCTCTCCGCCCGTTCGGGACCCCTCGACCACCTCCGGTTCTTGAGGCTTTTAGTCCTCTTCTCGTTTAAAGGCCATCAACCCTCCTCCCGTCCAGAGGCCATCAACCCTCCACCAGCTAGAAGGCCCCAACCCTCCCCCTGTCCGAAAACCGTGAGCCCTCTGCCAGTCCCGGAGGCCATCCGCCTGTCAGGAGGCCCTCTACCCATCCTGAAGGCCCTCTGCGAGCTATGAGGCCTTCAGCCCTCCATCCGTCTGGAGGCCCTCGGCCTTCCACTGCCAAGAAGCTCTCAGCCCTCCTCTAGTCCGGAGGTCCTCGACTCTCCGCCGCTAGGGGGCTCTCAACCCTCCTCCGTCCGGAAGCTCTCAGACCTCCATCCCAGGAGCCCTTCGTCCTGGGGCCATAAGACCTCTGTCTCGGAGATAGGAACCCTCCATCCTAGGAGCCCTTCGTCCCAAAGACAGGAGCTCTCTATCCTGGAGCCACGAGCTCTCCATCCCAGAGCCAGGAGCCTTCCGTCCTTGGAACCCTCTGTCCCACAAGCACTTCGTCCTGGAGCCACGAGCCCTCCGCCCTGAAGTCAGGAGATTGCTGTCCAAGAGTCGACCATCTGCTGAGGTAGAGCACCCTCTTCCTAACCGACTACACCCATCAGAAGATGCAACACTGGGGGCTTCGCCAATTGACTTTCAAGCGATCCGAGAAAGTCAGCATCCTCAGAGGATCAATCGACCTGATGACCTCAGGACCCAGGTGTCCCCCAATACCTATCTCATTAGCCCGACGACCTTGGTATTTGGGAGTATCGGGCGACAGGGCACACTCTCAGAGAAGTGATAGAGTCGGTTCCTAGGAGCCAGGCCAAATGGTCGAGCTTCGCGGCAATGCTTCCCATGAAAACTTAAGCTTTGCTTCCGTCCTTCGCTCTTGACTAAATAGAGCATCTTGGAACCTGACAGAACGCAAAAGCTCTCCCGGCCTCCATCTCTCATTGGCCGACTGTAGTAGTTTGGATGAGGAGCTGCGCCAATGTTCAATCAAATCAAGAGCGTTAGGCTCTCCCCAGCCACTGTCACAGCCGTTGCGGATCTTCTCAGCGGCCCAACCGAGCTCTCGCCGCGAGATTTTCTCTAGCTGCCGGGGCTCCTTGCAGCGGATCTCTCCGCCCTCTGGACTTTACCTCTAAATCTTCTCTCGGCCTACCATAGCTCCTCACCGCCAGATCTTCTTCGGCCTGCTGGAGCTCTTACCGCCAGATTTTCTCTGACCTGTCGGAGCTCATCACCGTAGATCTCTGCAGCCCATAACTCATCGCGAGATCTTCTACGCCCACAGTAACTCTTGGCAATCGGATCTCATCTGGGCTGTTGGAGCTCTCGCCGCGGATCTTTTCACTGATCGCCACACGGTGTCGCTCCGATTGACAAGCTAATCCCCGTAACACATTGCGTAGCGTGACACCACAAAAGTTATCGCAAAACTTGCAATCGGGGCTCAACGTGCTTGACCCACACCCTTGCACCGAAAAAAATATCATCCAGCCTAGTGCTGCACTGGTCCAAGTCACCAGAGGCAGTATCAGCCGACAACAGGACCCGAACCACTGACCAACAAGCTACCTAGTGCGGCAACAGCACGCTACCCAATCAATTCTTAGCAAAGGGCCAAATCCCACGGAGCATAGGAGCCATAGGCCGAGGCGCCTACCAAAGCGCCCCAACGAACCTCCGAAGTGGTGCACGCTAGCCGTTCACTCGATGTGAGCCGATTACAAAAGCACCACTTACGCGCCGATGACGATTCCACACCGAATCCAGGTAAGTCTTGCATATACAATACTGCTTGTTTGACTCATATTGTCATCAATATGATAGAAATATTATCGGCTCATACGAGTGATTACATAACACTGCATAAAATCATGTGACCTAGATTACCCCTAAGTCGGGTAAGTTTTCACCCGCTCGTAACTAAACGCTGGTCATCCAGGCGGCCAATGAGCGGTCGTAACTAAACACTGGTCATCTAGGCAACCCATGAGCGATCGAATTAAATCCTGGTCATCCAGACGGCCCGTAAGCGGTCGAATAAACCTCGATCCCGTCACCGAGCGGCCCATGTGTGATCAAAGTCAAAACCTTAGGAGGCTTTTCAGCATGCGTGCGATGACCTCCTCCCGAAGGAGAGAGCACCATTAGTCAACGACGGTCGACGAACTAGGACCAAACGTATGAAAGCTACAACACCCTCAAGTAGGACTAAGCATTGACGGAACATGCAGGTGACGGCCTAGGCTAGGCTAGCAAAAGTCCGATAACGATAGCCTCAAAGCTTAGCCGGCAACTATATCTTTCAGCACTACGACCTCCTCTTGGTAGGGACAAGCGCAACCAACCAGACGTGTTTGTCCAAGGCCAGAAGGCTTAGATGACAACCGCGTCTCCTCAAGGCCACAACTTCCCTTCATGGGAACGATCGAAATCCAGCACAAGTCATCCCCAACAGCCCTGACACTCTACTAGAAAGAAAAGAGGCATCCTCAAAGGAGTCAGTGAGATCGGGATCTTATGCTTGGCCGTAGTCATGGTATTGAACCATTCGCTCGACCTGAGAGGTAAAGGATCCCTAGTTTTAGCAACTGAGCTTCTCGAGGGCTTTTCACTCCCAATCTCATTGGCTAACTCCGCAACAGTAATGTACGACGAGAAGAGCCCTTCCAAGGAACGCAATGCGCATCCTATTGCCACAGCTCGAACGATCAGCTATCTTAAGGCAAGTCACCTCTCGACTTCTCGAAGCGCGCCCTTACAGAGATGAGATCTGATCTCGAGCCTGAGATCTTTCATCTATGCACTCCTGGATCTTGCCTGAGACTCGAATGTCTCGCAACCGAATCGGTCAATAAAAATTTATGGCTCCAAATGGCTCTCCGGATCCGAGCACTTTGTCGGTCAACAAATCCGGTCAACAAAGATTTTTAGCTCTGGACTGCTCTTCGAATTCGAGCACTTCGTGGTCAACAGATCTGGTCAACAAAGATTTCTGACTCTGAACTGCTCTCCAGATTCGAGCACCTCCCCGGTCAACGGATCCGATCAACAAAGATTTTCAGCTCTGAATAGCTCTCCGGATTCGAGCAATTTGCCGGTCAATGGATCCGGTCAACAAATATTTCCAGCTTTGAACTACTCTCCGGATTTGAGTACTTCGCCAGTCAACGAAACTGGTCAACAAAGATTTTCAACTCTAACTTGCTCTCCGAATTTGAGTACTTGCGATCCATGATTTCCATTCAACAAAAGATTCCGGCTCGAATCGCTCTCTGATTCTAGTACTTCGCCAGTCAACGGATCCGGCTAACAAAGATTTTTGGCTCTGAACTGCTCTCCGGATTTGAGCACTTCGCTGGTCAACGAAACAAGTCAACAAAGATTTTTGGCTCCGAACTGCTCTTTGGATTCAAGCACTTTGCCGGTCAACAAAGCTTTTCAGCTCCGAATTGCTATCCGGATTCGAGTACTTCGCCGATCAACAAAATCAAACAACCATATTTCCGGCTCTGTTCCACTCTCCGGATCAAGTGATACGGCCAACGAAGCTGGTCAACCATCAATCTGGTTCCATCCACTCTCCAGAGTCAAACTTTTTGATCAATGAATCCAAGTCAGACTTGAGGAGACAACATGACGAGTCTTATCCCATCGTGAACATGCCAGCGGCTGAAAATTCGGTCCACCGGCATGGGGGATTAATGATGGGGCCAGTAACCATGGGCCTAATAGGCCAGGCCCCACAGTAGGCTCGCAGTCCAACATAATCCTTTTAAAGTAAAAGTCTCACATTTTTTTTAGAGGAGTAATGCATCTACAAATCTTACTATAAAAGCAAACACCCTCAAGCGTTGAAGGACAAATGGGAGAAGCTCGAAGAAGCTCCATATGGTTCGGAGAAGGGCATAACCGTTGCTAGCCAATCTCCGACGAGAGCAAACTGGCAGCCAGGAGGCCCCTCGGCTCTCTGCCCGTCTGGGGCCCTCGGCCACCTCTAGTTCTTGAGGCTTTTAGTCCTCCTCTAGTTTGGATGCCATCGGCTCTCTGCCGCTAGGAGGCCTTCAGCCCTCCGCCAGTCCTAGAGACCCTCAACCCTCCACCTGTAAGGAGGCGTCGACCCCTCGTCTTGGGGAGGCTGCTCGGCCCTCCTCCCGCTTAGGAGGTCGGCCCTCCGTCAGTCCCAGAAGCCCTCAGCCCTCCGCCTTCCAGGAGGCTCTCAGCCCTTTGCCCGTCTCGGAGGCCGCTAGCCCCCTGCGAGCTAGGAGGCCTTCAGCCCTCCGCCCGTCCGGAGGCCCTCGGCCTTCCATTGCCATGAGGCTCTCAGCCCTCTTCAAATCTGGAGGCCCTCAGCTCTCCGCCGCTAGGGGCTCTGAGCCCTCCTCCCGCCCAGAGGCCCTCAAACCTCCATCCTAGGAGCCCTCGGTCCTCGGGCCACAAGACCTCCGTCCCGGAGACAGGAGCCCTCCATCCTAGGAGCCCTCCGTCCTGGAGCCACAAGCTCTCCGTCCCGGAGTCAGAAGCCCTCCGTCCTAGGAGCCCTCCGTCCTAGAGCCACGAGCCCTTCGCTCTAGAGTCCGGAGCTTGCTGTTCAAGAGTCAATCCTTCACTCAGATAACCAGAATGTTGACCCACTGACGCAGCTTAGTCATGCACCTCTAAGCCACCCTCTGCCGGGCGTACCTATAAGCCGCCCCTCTGCCGGGCGCATCTCTAAGCCGCCATCAGCGGGAGCACCTCTAAGCCTCCCCTCTGTCGAGCGCACCTCCAATCCGTCCTTTATGGGCGCACTTCTAAACTACCCCTCTGCTGGGTGCACCTATAAGCCGCCCTTCTGCTAAGCGCATCTCTAAGCCGCCCTTCTCCACGGACACACCTCTAAACCATCCCTCTGCCAAGCACACCTCCAAGCTGCCCTCCGTGGGTACACTTATAAGCCGCCCATCTGCCGGGCGCATCTCTAAGCTCCGAGGGCGCACCTCTAAGCCGCTCTCCACAGGCGCACCTCTAAGCCGCTCTCCACAGGCGCACCTCTAAGCCACCCCTCTGCCGAGCGCATTCATGGAGCTCAAGCCTCCCAATACATCCCTCTCATACTCCCCTCATCGCTACATCTTTACATTCCTGCTACATTTACCTTTAAACGTGCATTTCTCCATTTATTGTGGAAGATTTCTGATTTGTGTGTCGGAGTGACAACGGAGGATAGCCTTCCATTGTCCCTTGACTTCTTATTTGTGGTTTGTGTTATGCAGGTTTTTTGTTATTAGCGACCGAGACCGGACCGGATCCAGATCGACTATCAACGGAAGATTGAAAGGCTCCCTAATCCATACAACAATCAAAAACTCATGACACAACAAGAGTAACCTTTTTTTTTTTTGAAGTATCATAATATATTGCAAAACATCCAATTTCCTTAGGAATCATTAAAATAGGTGTAGAAATAAATCAACTCTTTAGTTCTTAAAATTTTCTCTCATAATCATCATCCTAATGGAATGCTTCTTTTTTTTAAATCAAACAATTCAAAGGCACCAATATTTTTTTAAAAAAATTCAACAAAGTGTCCATAATATTTAACTAAATTAAAGAAATTAGGAACCTCAATAACACTCATTAGTCATTTCTAATTAGCAACAATTTTAATTTTATTTTAATCCACTGCCCTCCTTCTTTAGAAACAATATGCCTCAGAAATAAGACCTCGTCAAGGCAAAATTTATGCTTCTTCAATTTAGCAAATAATTATCTATCTCTTAAAGTTTGTAAGGTGATTTTCAAATAGATTTCATGATCCTCAAACTCTGTAAATCAAAATATCTTCAATAAAATTACTATAAATTAATCCAAGTATGGTTAAAAAATTCGATTTAACAAATTTATAAATATTGCAGGCGCTTTAATTAAACTAAAAGGTATCATTAAAAATTTGTAGAAGTTGTACCTTATTCAAGATGTTGTCTTTGGTGCCTCTTCTCAATTAATCCTCAATTAATGACACTATGAGCACAAATTAATTTCAAAGAAACCTGAGTTCCTTAAAATTGATCAAATAAATTGTCAATCATTAGCAAATGATACTTATTCTTAATCATGATTTTATTCAACTTCCAATAATCAATATATAATCTCATCGATATATTTTCTTCTTCACAAATAGTATTAGAGCACCCCATAATGATACATTTAATCTAATAAATCCTTTTTCAATAATTCTTATAGCTGCTACTTGATTCCCTCAATTAAGATGGGATCATTCTATATTGAGCATTTGAAATAGTTACAAATACTAGCACCAAGTAAATAGTAAATTCATTCTCACTATTTAGAGGTAAAACTAGAGAATTCTTCCAAAAATATATCTTTAAATTCCCTTACCACTAGAATTTTCTCGATAGGCGCATTATGACATTCAGTAGCAGTAATATAAGTAAAATAAGTTTGACACACATCTTAAATCAAATGGCATACATGCAAAGCAGAAATCAAACATGTCAAGTCCTTTGTGACATTTCCTTAAAACTTGTATAAATCGAAATACAAAATAGAACATTCTTATTGAACCAATCTATACCTAAAGTAGCATCAAACTCCTGCTTCTTAATAAAATCAAGTCCATGGCAACTCAAACTTGCTAACTCAAATAGCACATTGGAGGTACATAGTATCCACTACTAAAGACTTGCCCATCAAATTAGATATTAGATACGCATAGCTCAAAATTTTAGAATATGAACACAATCTATAAACAAATCTAAGTGTCACAAAAGAATAGATAGTCCCCAAATCAAGCAACACATTTGCTATAAACTAAAAGACTAGCATATTCACTTCAACCACCTATGGATTGGCCTGAATATTTTTTGCTAATATCGCAAAAGTCTTCTCTGAAATGAAAGGCTTTCAATCCATGTGCCTTGATGGAAAAGGGGACTGCTTCACCTTGTAACCAACTTGACCACAATTGAAATAAGTTTTGAACTACCTTTTGAGGTACTTTCCACAATGGTTGCATACCTACTGCGATTGTTATTGCTTTGTCTATGACGATCAAACTCTAACATATTTTCTTTTATTTTGTGACTTTTATTTGAAATGAAACCCTCTTAATCCTAAACTCTAACCTCAACAATTTGCATTCTTCTTTACAAAAAATTTTTCTCTCTCTTGCTCGTGCTCAATGACAAATGCTCGATCGGGCACTTAACCATTTATCCTCAAACATAAGGATACTAACTATTGTCAAATAAAATCCCGTAAAGGAATTTTCCTACCCTCCTGGCTTTGTCCACATCCATATGCATGACAAACAAGCTAATTTAGTAAATTTGGTATCATATTCCGCTACTAAATGATTTCTTTATCTCGGTAGAGTAAACTTGTCCTTCTTGTGCTTATAGACACTTGCCGAACAATACTTCTCAAAAGGCCTCCAAAAACACGTTATATGAATCATGGACTTGTTCATTAGTAAAACAATCAAAAGCCACCTCGATTTCCACCTCCTTGATTTAACGTATGCTTCGCATATTCTTTGTTAGACCATATGATTCATAATATTAATTATCTTCGCCACCATAGCTAAATAATCCTTATGGAGACTAGAACTACTACCCGTAACTCCCGGCATCTTAATATATATTATAGAACAATTCTAACATTTTATTGCTCAAATCATTTAAGATAGTTTACTTATAACTTTTTCTGATATTATTTTCTATCACAACCTCACCATAAGTAAATGATAATAATGATATAAATATAAGAATTATTTATAACGTCATAAACAAAATAATTAAATATAAATTATAGTAGTTATAAGATTGACCAAACTATCTCTACTTAAATTCAAAACAATATTATACATGCTTAATCCATAAATCACTACATGAAAAAGTATATAATTAAAATATCTAATATGCAACAGTAAAAAAATGTACATGACTTCATTCTGGCACACCAACCTCAAAATCCAATATGTGAAAAAATATATAAATTCAATACAGTACACAAATATCTAAATAATCCACATTACTGCAAATATAAACTAAACAAATGCTTTTAACCATCTTCTATTTGTATTTTATAAGAATTCATTGTCCGCTAATTTGAAAGAGATTTTAAAAACATTTACAAATATGAGCCTAACGCTCAAGAAAGTTAGTCGACAAGATTAACTTTCAAACATGAGCCAATGCTCAGTAGAGATGGCAAACAAGATTTACTTTCATTAATATGTACTTAACGCGAAATATAATTAATTGGTTAGTGAAAATACAACATTAATTAAACTTCTCCACTACTTCCAATTAAACCACATTTCTAACATTATAAATAGCAATTTAAAATTTTATATTTTAAATTAGTGGAAGATCGACGTACACTTTTCATATATAAATAGTACAAAACCTATTAGCCCCACGAGTATATACTACATCAGCAAAGTCAACTTTCAGTGCCGAAAGTTGAGTGGTTGATGAAAAAAATAAAATGACACCGAAAATCATAAAAATACACATCATTTTCAAGAATTAATTAGATATAAAAATTCACATCAAAAACCTAACTTTTTTTTTAGTAAAGAGGAAGACTTTGAAAATAACAATAGTGAAAATACAAATGAGGTCTAAAAATAATTAAATTACTAGTAGATGCATTTTTTTCTAATCTTTTAATTTATAAACTTAAAAATATTTGACAAAATAAAATAAAATATAATTTATTTTTATAATGTTTTCTATGATTAACTTTCAAACATGAGCCAATGCTCAGTAGAGATGGCAAACAAGATTTACTTTCATTAATATGTACTTAACACGAAATATAATTAATTGGTTAGTGAAAATACAACATTAATTAAACTTCTCCACTACTTCCAATTAAACCACATTTCCAACATTATAAATAACAATTTAGAATTTTATATTTTAAATTAGTGGAAGATCAACAAACATTTTTCATATATAAATAGTATAAAACCTATTAGCCCCACGAGTAAATACTGTATCAGCAAAGTCAACTTTCAGTGCCAAAAGTTGAGTGGTCGATAAAAAAATAAAATAACACTGAAAATCGTAAAATTACACATCATTTTCTAGAATTAATTAGATATAAAAATTCTTATAAAAAATCTAACTTTTTTTTAGTACAGAGGAAGACTTTGAAAATAACAATAGTGAAAATACAAATAAGGTCTAAAAATAATTAAATTACTATTAGATGCATTTTTTCTAATCTTTTAATTTATAAACTTAAAAATATTTGACAAAATAAAATAAAATATAATTTATTTTTATAATGTTTTCTATAATTTTATTTTTTATATTTTTTAATTATTAAAATTTTAAATTATATGTGTTGTACTATGTCAACCCATGGCCAAGCACAACTGGCTCAACACAACTTGAGTCACATGCCGTGCTGAGCTGGGACATATAAGTCCCATGCCATGCCAGGCATGGCAAAAAAAAAGTCAGGCTACCCAAATAATTAGGGCCGTGTCGAGTCAGCAATCCATTTACTAGTATTAATCTCAGTGTTGGTTATAAGTGTTTGCCGCAGCCAACAATTTATGTTATTACAAAAATATGTGCAATCATAACAGCAATAACAACAAAGAAGCAATGTGATTTTCATCTTTAGGTAACGATAGGACGATATCCAGTGTCCCTTTAAACACACAATTGAACTTTGTATTTCATTCTCGATCTGCAAGTAAACCAGTTGATCATCTCATGTGAGTATCAAACCATTCAAAGATCTGGTCTGTCTTCAAGCTTGTCATTTCATGATATGAGAAAGCAAGATTCAACTCTTCCTGAATATGATGGATGAATTTTGACTCGTGTAGCAATTCAACCCCTGATTCCCTCAGAGCCTCTTTCCAACGAGTTTGTCTCCCATCCTTCTTCATATTTCCACGAGCATCGATGAAACCCTTGTCACGGAATAATTCATATAACTTCACAGACGTAGTTTGATCAAGACCTGGAATTCTATTGGCTAGGAGATCTGGTGTCAGTGGGAATTCTAGACACTGAATTTCTTGAGCATCAATACCTCTCTTCCTCAAAAATTGTATATTTTCAGCTATCATCCGGTTCCTATGTCGATCCTTGGGCATGTGCACAAAGAGCGTAGGAGGGTAGTCCTCTCTGATATCCATCCTGCTAAACATCCCTTCAGCAATCATAAGAACAATACTACTAAATCTTAACTCGGTGGCAAGTGCTGAAACAAAATATCCACCAGAAGAGGCCCCCAAAGCAACCAAGGGAAGCTTCGCCAAGTTATTCTTTTCAACCCACCACTTAATAATATTTTTGACAACTTGTCTTTCCTCCCCAAGGGACCAACACGTTCCACGGCTAGATATCGTAAGAACAGCAAATTTTCGAGCAAGAGCATTAAGTGCTATTAGCCTCTCTTCAGGCAATCCCACACAAATGGGGCAGTTGATCGATCTGTCCCAAAAGTTCAGGGCTCTACCATGACACCCATGAGCAAGAAAGAGAACAGCCTTTGATGAATCAGGTATTTGCCATATCACTTCTGTTTTATTTATAAGCTCCATTGTTGGATCATGATGCATGGAAGAACCAAGGTTAACCGTTACATAATTATGACCAAATAGAAGGGGGACTACGAGAACTAAGCCCAGACAGATGACTATAATAGGTAACTGACAGCTCTGAGCAATGCTCCATACTAGCTTGGATAATTTAGATCCTCGCTTCAACATATCTGATTACAGAAACAGGGTACAATTTGAATTCCAGCTAAATCAGCAGGCACTGACAGAATTGGTCAAGGTTATTCAAATCCAAATAATTTTGGTATGGGCATCGGAGGAGTTAAATCATGAGAATTGCACCTGTGCAACATATCAAAGAAAGATTAGCATGACTTAATTGAGAATCAAATTTTTGATCCAATAGTCACACATAAGATGCATAATCCTATGATTACTTAAATTATCACAGAACTTCCATTTCCCACTGCATTGAGCTAATAACAAGAAAATAAATAAGCTGCTAGTATATTTGATTAATTCAATCATCAGCTGCTGGTAGATCCACCAAAATTGTTTCTCTACTTTATACTCCTCATCATGAAAATCACTGTCCAAGGAATGATCAATAATATTTTCATTAGACTACCATTCTTCAGACTCTAAGGAGCCTTTTCTATTCCCCTTGATCTCTGTAGGAACTTAAGGTGTGTCCACAACATTTCTAGCAAAGTAGAAAACTCGAGTTTTATGGCCAAATGTGTCAATTTTCTTTCCTTGTACTGGATCAAATCCCTTGGCATCAACAGTTTTTTTTTTTTTTTTTTTGGGGGGGGAGGAGGGATTTATAGGGTGTGGAGAGCTACACCTAGTGAGTGCACAGAAAATGTTCTCATTTTTTATTGTGTAAATATAGAATTGTTTTCCAACATTATTTGTTATTGGGGTTTATACTGATCTATGCTGAATTTTGGAAGCTATAAACATTGATACGAAGAACAATAATATTGATCTAAATTCAACAATAGATAACAGGTTTTAATTTAATTTCTTAATTATATTTTTTTATAAAGATTTAAAGTGGCTAAATTCTGTCAGCACGCTGCCATTAAACAATGCCTAAGACTGAACATGATCCTCATAAACATAATCTTTCCACACATCGAGAGAAAAACTGCATGACCTAGGGAGCCAAAACCTAGTTCTCTTCATGGCATGGAATCCATGTAGTTTCATTGTCTATATTTCATAAGCATTTATCATTTGTGTATGGTTAATCTAATGAGATGAGCATTATATCAAACACCAAGAGTACACTTAACAAGAAAAGAACTGAGAGCAAAAATCTGTAACCACTCTTCAACTAAAATAAATCAAGTTATGTTGTAACAATCCAATCAATCAAGATCATTTTAAATTGAAATGGCATCAGAAGGCAACATCGAGACCTACTTGTGATTAGCAGAGTTCATTATCACGGTTCTACAAATCGACACCTGGCTACTGTCTACTAATGGTTATATCTCAACAATGAAATTCAGATGTGCGTTCACAACAATGTTGTGAAAGAACAACGATCTGCATTCACTTACACTGCAGGATTCCTGATCAGTAATTGTCTTAGTGTCTTACAGTCATGGAGTCACAGCGATGTGCAAGCATATATATCAGTCTGAAACTTCACTTATTATCATGGTTTACTGTCATAACACACTCTGACAGTTCACAACAGTTCTAGTCCCAGTGTAGGGATCAAATCTGTTATTCAATTCTGCTATTTCACTTATACACATTAACCTTGAGAATTCAGCTACATTGGATTACTCACCTCAGAAACAAACCTAGGAGGGCAATCCAAGCATTACATATACAAGCATCTGGTTGGTGAATGCACAGATGCCACAGATCAGATTCAGAAGCATAGCTTTTGTTTTCCAAGTTTCAGTTTATAGTATAAATGTAAACTTAGTTTTGTTACATATTTGTGTTTCGTATTGTAAGGCTAAGATTAGCCTAAGTAAATTCTTATCCTATTCCTATGGTTGTCGTTAATTCACAACAACTATATAAGTAGTTGATTGTCATTGTCATTGTATTCAAGTTCCTGATTATTTATAAAGCTCAAGGCTCAGATGAGCTCTTTATTTCTTTGCTGTCTTCTCACTGTATTTCAGATTTCAGCTTCATCATCACATTGATCTTCACAACAGGAACTTCACCAATCAATATTAATTTCTGATAAACTAGAAACTCATCATAAGTATCTGAGTCACATCACTCTCACAATTGATTCAGCATTTCAGATTTGCGCTAAGAATCCCAAATTCTAACACTGGACCCACTAAATGGGGTAGTATATAAATTTTTCACCTCCATTCAATTGTATTGTAGGTCGTGTCCTCTGCTAGGTCTAAAAACACAACATTATGCTTGTCAGTTTCCTCCGATCTTTTCTTTGGTATTCCTTTCTCTCTTCTATAATGAGCCTCTTGTGTTTTTACATCTCCTAACAAACCCATTAAATGGTCTTCGCTTCACATGACAAATTCCATAACACATCTATAGCCCTATTTCTTCCATGAGTGCCACCTCTATTTTCTCCCAAAGAATATAATAAAAAGCCTCTCTCTTTTGTAACCATACATCCATCTCAACGTCTTTATTCTCAGGTACTACTATTTATTATAAATGTTGGTGTTTATCAGCCCAACATTTTGCTCAATATAGGCGTAAAACATGGTTTGCCCAATAACTAAGTTGTAGTATTTTCCTTCAAGCTTGAGAAGTACTCTCTGATCACATATCCTTCAAATACTTCTCCTTTTCATCCAAATTGTTTTAATCGAATGAGATATATCCTCAAACACCCCATCTTTCTGAACCATTATTCTAAAATGTATGCAACAATTCTCCAATATCCTCATCATCCCATCTCTCCAAACCTTATTCTAAAATGTTTGAAATATTCTTCTTTGTTAGACTTTCATACCATACACTTACCTCCTATATATTCAGTCTCTATTTTGCTAATTCTAAGATCCTTTGGCTGCTAACATCTCTGTATAAACCTTCAACTTAGTAATAAGACCCTCTTCTCTAATTCATCAAGACTGTCGCTTATGAAAAAGCAAACACCAAGGTGCATGATCTCTGATCCATAACCAAGGAAAATAGACATGGGCATAAATCTGACCCCTAGTGCAATCTAATCCTGAAAGGAAAAATCTCATCTCCTCAACTTATATCCCTACACAGGTAACCACTATATTATATACATGCGCGCGCGTGTGTGTGTGTGTGTTAATTTGGATGTAGGCAATGGAAGATCTTTTTTTTTTTTTTTTCATAATCCTCCTCTAGGGAATATATTGTATATTTTCTCTAACTTGTTAAACAGCGTGCAAAGTCCTTCCTTCTTACCTTAAATTGTGCCATCGTGCATTTAAGAAAATAAACAGTTTCTATAGGAGAACTCTTTGGCATGAACCTACGGTGGCTCTTTGAAAATTCCATGCACTAGTTGTGAACAAACAAACATGTTCACCAATACAACATGTTCTCAACTGTATACTTTTCAGCCAACAAGTGAACATGTTCTTCAATTTCATCTGATTAAGAAAAACTACAAAAGGAAAAGGAAACTAGAAATGGAAAACATAAATTATTTACCGTATTAAACAAGTCCTTAAATTTCATTGGCCTATATGGGACAAACCAATAACAACTATCCCATTACATTGTAATGCCAGCACGCTAATTGGAGGAATGCAAAAAAAAATTATTACAATGGAATTCCAGAACTGTAGATTGGCATTTCTTCTACACAATGTCAACTCGAATAGAAGTTGTGAATACCATTAATGGTGATGCAATTGAAACTAAACATGAATATGCCATCAACAAGGATGCCATAAAATGAGACAAAGGAATCAAAAGATGCCAGAAAAGCATGCATTTTTTATGTTCATCCAGTCCCTAACGAAGTTATCCTAAACTTCCACTAAATGAGTTCTATAACTCCTAAGGTGGGTTTAAAACCACAAATTCACTTCGATAGAATCACCTGTCTAGATAAGTGAGGAAACTTTTCATGAGAACTAAAGCAAATTCTATGGAGCACTCATGAAAACCACAGATAAACACAAGGTCAACAAAGTGTGACATATCTATAGCTTCTTTCTACTTTTTTTTGGCCAACCATCGCTTCTTTGTACTTGAATATTAGGTAAAGTGCCATTTGTACATCCCCCATCAATCATCATTTAGAGGCCAAATTTACATTTACCACTAGCATAACAGTTGCAGAATTTAAAACCAATAGCAGTTCCATTATACATGTTCTCATTTTTAGCAACACAAAAGTTCTGTAAAAATTTTAAGAATCTCACTAAAAGAAGCAGGAAATTATTGATATTTTTGGATTTTTTAATAAAATTTAGTGTTGCCACCTTGCAAATTTTTGTAAATTTTTAGCTTTACTTTTGGTGCATTTCCCATATTGATGAGAACCCTCACGAGACCACTTTATATTTAACTACTTGCATTGAGCTTATTAAAAAGAATTGGGGGATGTGCCCAAATTGTCACAATGAAGACGGATAAACTACAAATCGTCTGGATAATGATGCTGAAAAATGGGATCATAATATAATCCAAACCGTACATACCTTGCAATAGACCTCCATATTCATTTGCCCATAGGGCCTAGAAATATAAATTACCAATAAACTCTTCAAAATGTACAATTTCCTCCGCAGGATCTACAATGCAAGATCAAAAAAATTATAATACAACAATCAACAAAGCTAACTATACAAATATTGAAAATAGTCTGCATAATAACATTAATTCAAATCTCCCAACCAAGGCTACAAATCTCTATGATGCTTCCAGGATTGTTAGCCAAACCTATTACTCTAAAATGAAACAGTACAAGGGCAAGCTGAAGGCCCAGTAAGTTTTTCAAAATTCAAAGGGGGGAAACAATATATGATAAGTAAAATCAAACAAATTTATCAAAAGAAATAATAATACAAATCATCAGCTAATTAAGACGAAGATCTAATAAAATACAATAAAAAAATAAAATATCCATATTTCCAAACCATATTCCTCTATCATCGGCTAACGTATTTTCACCTCCCCATTGGCAGGGACTAACATCATATAGCATTGTTTGTCTATGATTGCAGCCGGACATGTCTCAATTCAACTTATAAACATCTGCCAACTCCATATAATGGTTCACACTAGGAATATGCTACACCTTAAATGGAAACATCACGATCCTGGCAACATACCAGCTATTAATCAACCTTCATACAATGTATACTGCACTAGGGAACCCCGAGTTACGAATTCCTAAATTTGCTAGTGTCTTCACACATTTACTTTAACCCATCCATGTCAACAACAAAATAGAAAGGACAAACAAAGTGTACAGCAATGAGTTTAACAACACCAAGTGTCCAAAGGACTGATAAAAGCATGAAAATCTAACACTACAACATGTCCAAAGGGGTGATCAACATGAAAGTCCAACAAAAAGGAATGTTCAACAAGGAAAATGATCTCACCGCCATTCAAAATGTCACGTGTCTTCCAAGATAAACTCTTATAATTCAGATCTCAACATCAAATGGACATCATTAAATTACTAAATCAATACAACAACCACTTGACTAATCTCAATGGACTAAAATCATTGTGTAGAATATTTGCCACAAACTAAAATCCCTACATATCAACTCAATTAACCTTTGAATCATCATTGCCAAAATATACAATTCAAACCGTCCAATAGCCACAGGGTTAACACCAAACCTTCCAATATATATATTGTCAACATAAAATTCTTAATATTTAATAATATTATTATTTGCATCAAAATATCTGCATCAAAATATCAACTTAACAACCTTAAGATTTTTACCATCTTTGCACCAATTACAACATTATCATTTTGACAACTATGTTTGCATCAAACACTAACTGAATCAATATTATTAACTCTACAACCTTATCACCAATTTACATAAAACTTCTTTGACTTTCATAGTCAATTGCACTGCCCACGTGAAATAATTCTCCAACATATTACTCCAAATTTAACATGCAACAACTTGTATACCTTACTATTTACATCACATACAAGGAAACTTCAACATTTTCTCTCACAATTTACTCATGTATTTTAACCTTTATTTATGATATATCTTCATGTAATTTCCCATGATTTCATAATTAATATACATAATCCTATAATTAAATCATTATCCAATTACTCAAAATTTCATCAGCAAACCTTGAACCCACCTATCAGCCAGCTTCTTTACCACATTCCTCTAAAATCTCTAACATGAATAATAATTTCCAACATGCAACAACAAATTCCAACCTGCAACCATATATTTCAAACATTTATCTCATTATTTCTCATTTTCAACAAAAACACAAAAGAAAAAAAAAGCTACTCACATTTATCACCAAAATTGAATACTGATGCCAAAATATACAAACATTGATATAAAGGATGTGTATATTATGAAAATACTTAACTTGGATCCAAAGTTTTCCCCTTCTTTTCCTCTTTGTTTCAATCCCTCGGCTGCTCTCTCCCTCTCTCTCTCAGCCCTCAGCCAAAGTGAACCCAAGAAGGAAGGCTTGCCTTCCTTTGCCTCTTTTTAAAAGGGGCCCCCCTGATGGGTAAAAGCCACATTTTCCCTTTTTTTTTGACCGATGAGCCCCATGAATAATGTATTTAAATAAACCCTATTGCATTGCCACTTCCACAATAAATGGATTGAAATATTGCATGTCTAATGGACCCCATATAATGTGTTATCCAAATATCAACCCATTAAATATTGTAGTGCTCACAAATCAACCATCCAATAAACTAATTTCCAACTTAAATCACCTTCAACCCCTTAACAAGCCATCCTATGAAATAAAAATATTAAACCCAATCGCACTTAGTCTCAAGCATAGACATGCAATAAATAATCTCAAAATATATCATGATCAATTATTAAATCCCACATGAAAATAAGATATTACAACCTTAATTATTCCTTTAGCCATAATAACAAAATTCAAAAAATTCGGATACTAACACATGCAAGAAGATGCAGCAAATGGGAGAGATACAGGTTTATTGCATCCTACTGACACTGCATTCAAGATTTACTTTGCATCTTAATGCTAATGTTATCTTCCCTATTGGGGGTCAACATCCAATTTTGTTTTAACCCAATACAATCACTTCTCATCCAGATGTTTTTACACATTATTGATTTACTCTTCTCAACCCTTTCACTTAACTATTCTCTCCACCCCCAAATGAGATTGCAGAAAATAACAGAGATACAAGTTTACTAAATTCCAGATATATTCCAGCCAAAATTTACATTGTAAATTGTAATATTTTATATCTTGACACTAATAGTTTCGTTCCTGCTAACTGATTCCATCTGTTTCATCTAGATTCCTATCTCCTCTTACTAATTTAAGCATAACAATATTAGTCTATCAATGCTTTCAATAACTATCCACAACACATCTCTTCTCAACGCACCTCCCCCCTTGAGCTGCAACTCTCTCTCCCATTTTCCTTCAATTGGGGTTAAGATAGTACCATGTGATAGCTCCAAACTTTGCCAGTTGTGCCAACAAAGGAAGAGACAAAATTTCAAAAAGTGGGAATTATAAGTTGAAGATAGCACGTCATGGTATCCCAGCCCATAATTTCCAAGCAACCTGACTTAAGAGACTGATCCATAACTCTCCAAGAAGAAAGCATTAGACTATAGCATGCAAATAATGATGGAGTGGAGAGGTTAGTCAAAGAACTTCAGTTTACTGAGAAACTAACTTACATATGTAGTGGGCGAGCTTGCAATACCAGCATGGGACCGTAAGATTTGATATAAGTAGTACCTCAATTGGTTCTATCGCTGTTAGCTAAGTATCATCCAACACTCAGGCATCAGTATGGCTTAAAAGTCATCCATTCTTTACAAAAGATTTGTATCATGGCAAATGATATTATATCACCCTCTTCAATAGTTATAAGTGATTAACATCAGTGCTCCTCTCCCTTCAATGCTTAAGATCATGGAAACTAAAATTATATGTTAGTCAACAAATAAGAATAACAAGCCGTGAGGGTGGCAATGGAGGAAGAAATAAATATTAATTAAAATAAAATAAAATAAAAAGGAAAAACAAACTAATGTAAACCCTAGAGGGAGGAAGAGAGTGAAGTGGAAGAGGCGATGAAGATCAGGAAAAGTCAGTTGCTGCAGATACAAAGTGAACATAGAAGCTCAGAAGACATTTATCACAGCCGTCCACTTGAAGTACTAGGGACCATCAGATGAGGGACTAGATAGAAGAAGTGGCAGACAGCTCAGGAGCAGGCAGCAGAAATCAGATGGGTAGCAGCAGGAGAGGGCAGGTGGTGGTGCTGGAAGATTCATCACCATTGTACAAGTGGAGATGCATCAGTCATCGGATAGAAGAGTCGCAGATCATGGTTTTGTTTCCAGCTCAGGCAACACATGTCACGCACGTGATTGTCTCCCAAATTCAGCCAATAAGCCATAAGTTCCAATGAGGACCGAATTTGTAGCCACTCTACAAATAGTGGTTATTTCCAAGACGGGTGCCTGGCATGTGATGAGGTGCATCACTTCTTGGGCAAGTTATTAGTGGTTACAATCACATTAGTTATAGAAGTACCTGAGTATCATTGTTAAAGGACTATTTTAGAAGGATATAAATAAGAGTATATAATAGAATTAAGCAGAAAATGATTTACCTTTGAGTGGCTGAATTGGATATCTCTCCCTTCTCAAATTGGAAACTCCATCCTCTTTCCACTATTTATCTGGAATTTTTTCATCATTCTTTCCACCCATTCTCTTCCTCTTCTTTCAAAGAAATACAATTCAATAAGGATCGAATTGGTGCTTAATTTATATTTCATGACACACCACTGTTTGCCAGCCATGTTCTTGAAAGGTTTCAGAAGATTCCACTCTTCATATTTGATCATAAGAGGCAGTGACCTACTCTTCTTCCTTGTCCTTAAAGAAAAGGAGGTGGAAGAAGATTTTGCTTCCGATATATCATCCAATAATTACTAAATTTGTTCCCAAAGCAATGGAGAGGATGACTGGCGAAAGTATTAATCTCAATGAAAGGTCAGGTATAATTACTAATCTTCCGTTAAAGCGCTTGTGAGTGCAGGGTGCTTTGATCCGAGTCTTTCTGGAGCATCATAACTGACCAGCTTAAAAGGACCCAGGCTAGGACTCCATCTCCTTACCTGATACTCTTCCCCGACTTTCCTTCCTCCTTTTTTCCGCTTGGCAATTTGACGACTGGCAGTGGACCTCCTCAACTAATAAATCACCTGAGCATGGGCCTGCAAAAATGATTCCTTTATGTCTATAGGAAAAAGGCTGATTTGGTCGATCTTTTCAAATAGCAACATGTATTAGCAGGCATACTACTAGCATCCAATTCTCAGATTCAACTAAAATCAGAGTGGCCAACCCAACCTTCAACGTGAATGGAGAATGAACTTGTAGCTAGCAAACAAAACCACCATTGTTATTCATCAATTCTCATTGATACTCACCGATTCCCTATTAATCGTTATTAGCCCCCCTTTTTTTGGCATCAAAGAAAGACAAAATTCCTTCAGTTCCTTGGGATATATCCCAAAAAGCAGAGTCATAAGATGTGGCAATTTTGCAATTACATGTAAGCTGTGATGTACCGTTAATGAATCTCCCACAGCAACCCAATCCAACCACACGAGCTCAATGAGCCAACTGTCATGGGGAACAACACTGTGAAGCTAAATTTGAAGTTACAAAGGTCTTAAGTCCCCAAGAAATTTTAAAATCAGTTTGGAGTGAGTACAGACTTTTTATTATAGGGGTATTCATCAATCTCGACAGATATTCATGCCGCTGATCCCCACCAAATGTAAGGCCAATGGTGCTCTTTAGTGCCCCAGCCAGCAGCTTTGACATACATATGCAGCAAACACACTGAAAAAATAGGTGGCTATAAAACTCCTCTGCTTCATTGCAAAGAACGCTCTCTCTTTTTTTAAAAAAAAAAATTGAATCACTTTCCATTCCTTCAATATATCCTGTGTCAGCAATTTCTGGTGAGCTGCAACCCAAACCATCAAAAAGTTCTTTGGATTGAAAACTTCCCCCACACTTAGCACAATCAATTGGTGTGGCAATGACCTAGAATTCAAAGGTTACAAGAAGGAATTAGTGAGAGAACACAAAGCCTGCTTCGAAATTCCCACCTGGTGAAGAAAATCAATGGCACCGCAATAGTATAGAGAATAATGTAGGAAACACTATGGACAATGAAAATCCACAGCTCCTGCCCCAATGGAAGCATGCACTAGATGTTGACACCAGGTTCATTGCCATTATCATCGAAGGTGAAAAAAAATTGAGAGCCATGAGAGAGAAATGAGGTCTTTGAATTGTTAATAACATAAATCATCATAAAAAAAAGAGAGCGAAATAAAATATTCAATAAAAGAATAATGTAAAAACAGCATAGAGTGAGAGAGAAGGAGACAGAATCACCGAGGATGACAATGTCTTCTGAGGTTAAAGAAGTACTACGTGGATCATCAGGGTAGAGGCGGGGGAGAGAGTGTGTGTGTGTGTGAGTGAGTGAGAGGGAGAGATGGTGTTAAGAAAGTGGTGCAACAAGACTAATTTTGGCCTTCAGTTCAGTTCTCCAATTTTCAGTCATGCGGTATAGTTTTTAGTTAGAAGAGAAGAGATTTTGTCAAACAAGAATTTCATGGAGGGATGTCGTCACTTCAATAGCTTTTAAAGTAGTTAACAATATAATTATAAAGTAGTTAACAATATAACTAAAAAGATAGAAAATCTACATATAAATAAAAAGCTTTATTCCATATTCAAAAGAGTATTTTAAAACCATGAGATTTAGCCAATCGGCAAGGAGAGGACCCTAATTCTAAAATCACTAATACAAAGTAGGAATAGCTAAATTCCACTCAAGATGCTCCAAAAGTTAGCCACCAAACGAGGCTTTAGTGCCAATTTCAGTCAAAACTCCATCAGTGCAGGGATCCCCAATCACATCCCGAAAGAGAAGAATTTGCGCCAGCGGAGTTCCACCAACCAAATGCACCAGTCACCAGAATTCAGCAATTTCAGAAATTGTCCGATACATCTATCCTTTAATCTGTTTCTCCTCACCCAATTTACCCAAATGGAGTCTCCATCATCTGTGATGAGCTTCCATAATTGCTTTACTAGAATTGCCACGTTCCATGCTAAATGATTTCTAATCCCCAATCCTCCTCCATCTTTCGGGACCAAGTGTTTTCCCTTGCAACTTTTTTTCCTGTTGTCCAGCCATCAATTCTTCCATGTCAAAGGGTTCTAGCCCCTCAATGTGTTTGATCACAGATTTAGGGATAATATAGACAGAAGCCCAAAAGGCTTGAAGTTTTGAAAGGATAGAGGAAATGAGCTGGATGCAATCTCTAAGAGAGCATTTATTCTTCCACCAAGAGATCCTTTAGGTCACTCTATCAACACAAGGTTTGCAATTTGTTGCTGACAGCCATGTGGTGATGAGAAGGATGCCAGGATACTTTACTGGGAGCTAATGCAAAATCCTGAAATTCTCCTGGGTGCTTCTCTCTGATCATGATTGTTAAAGAAAATCAGGAGTTCACTTTTGTTGCTATTTGCCTCCAGTCCTGAAAGGTTACCAAACAAATCAAGGCAGCATTTAAGGATTCTCGTAGACAGGGGTAGTATCTGAGAAAGGATCATCAACAGAGGCAAGCATCATTGTACGGGTGCCTTTTGATCTCCAATGGAATTGGATGTTCGCACCTTCATTCGCATGTTCTGTGATGATCCCATGAAGTACCTTCATTGCTAAGACAAGAAGGTAGGGGAGAGGTAGTCTCCTTAGAGTCCCTTTTCAACTTGAAAAAGTCCATCAGTTCTACATGTATTGCAACTGAGAAAGATGTTGTGATACATTGGCAGATCCATCTGATGATTGTGGTAGGGAAATCCATAATCTCCAAAGTAACAAGAAGAAAATCCCATTCATTGGAATCATAAGCTTTCCTTAGATCCAATTTCATGGTGCACCTTGGTTTGCCTTTTTTCCAGTGTGGTATCTGCACAAAAGCTCCTATGCAAGGAGAATGTTATCACTGATTTCCTGCCCGTGACAAGGGTAGTTTAGCATTTGCTGACAAGGTGAGTTAGTGTCTATTTGATGCCATTGGCCAACACCTTTAACTAACATTGCAATAGGGAATTGGCATAAAATCAGTAAATCCAACTGGCTGTGGAATCTTTGGTATGAGGCTGATATTTGTAACATTTATCTACTTGAGAAGCTTCCCTTGTCTGGAAAAATCCTAAATCGCCACCACAAGAGGGCCCACAATCTCCCAAGCATTTTTGAAGAAGGTAGCTAAGAAACCATCTAATCCTGATGCTTTTGCATCTCCAATGCTAAAAGGGCCTTTTTATTTCCTTCCCACTAACTGGAGTAGTGAGCTCTTGTTTGAGATGTTCAAGAACCTTCTAGAGAATGTAAATTCTAAGCAATTCTTTATCAAAACCTTTGGAGTGGGATGAAGAGTCGTACTGGCTTTTATACAAACTGCTGACTTCCTCAGGCACCTCCTCCGTACTTTTTATTTGGTTCACATCAGATTTGACAAGGGAGAGATTTTTCCTCCTGTTATGTTTTTCCATCAAGGATCTAATGAAAAAACCGGTGCATCTGTCCCTTTTTTCTAACCAATTGACTTTTGCCTCTATATTGATCAGGTCTTCTTCTCTGAGAAGTGCTTTAACATATTCATGCCTTAGTTATTTTTCTTTTCTCTGTGACCGCTGGTTGCTTGGATGACACAATAGCTAAATGCAATGGTGCAACCCATGTCCAAATTGTGCCCACAATTTCCGCCCAAGTCCAAGAATTGATCAAGTCACATTTAACAAACTTGGGGCCCATGAAAATGGTTATGTATCCAGCCCAAGTATGTTCACTCAACAATCTAGTTGATTCAGCTAATGGGTTGTCATGGGAAAGCTCTCCTATAGTTTCCAATGCCTCAAAGATTAGAAAGTCGGAATTTCCAAGAGTTTTGGCTGTTCATAAAAACTAGCCTACAAAAACCAATTTTGAGAGCTTAAATGATTAATTACTAGTCTTGGAATTGTACTTTTTCCCAAGTCCTATGGAATTAGCTTTTATTTCCTGTATTTTTCCCTGCTTGGAGGATCAATCCAAGTAGTTATTTAAGTTCCCTTGTGATGAACGTAATTTTTTGAGCATTATCATGAATGAAATTGATTTTTTTGTATAATCCTTGAGTGGTGAGCTTCTTGCCCTACATCTCTAAAAGTAGTGAGCTCAGAATTCAGTGATCTCTAGGTGGTGAGCAATTACCCTAAGTCAGTAATTTTCACCTTCCTCCCATTCTGGTACCATCAGGTACTTTTGGATAGCTAATTGGGCTAGGTCAACTCTTTTGTAACCCTTCTTGCTGCAACAGACACATCCCCCGTGTCAGAATTGCGAGTCTCCATGGCATCTTTAACTTGTTTGAGCTTCATCACAATTTGGAAAATCAATATACTTGGACTCCATGGGCCCAAGCTGTACTAGTCATAGAGGTGAATAAAGGGTGGTTGGTCAGAAAATTGTTGAATTTCAAGTTTCCTTTCCACTTGATTGTCTCAGTTTCTGGGATCAGCAAACTCGAAGAATGGTCAGAAATGCCCCATGGATTAAAACATCTTTGTAGCCTCTAAGCATGGCAAGCCAAATTTGTAATATCCCGAATTTTTTTTATTCGATTTAATTTGGTTTATTTATTATTTTAAGTGTTTTGGGTGTGATCAAAATTAATTAAATATTATAAAATTTTGGATGGATATTTGGATCAATTAAGCCAGTGCCCGAAGTGCGTCCATACTGTCGCTTGAGTATCGATTTAAATTCTGAATAAAAGAAACAAAAATATATATATATATATTATATAAAAAATAAAGAATAGAAGAAGAAGCAGAATCGGGAGCAGGGGTTCGAATAGAGGGTAGAGAACGAGAGAAAAGAGAAAATCGAGGTCCCCGCGTCCGATTCCGAGCTCAAGCTAGTTGGAGAAATGGTAGATCAGGTCGAGGCAAGTGCATCCATACCCTTCTCTTCCGCTCTTTTCGATTTTCGTTCGATCACCTTTGGGTATTTTTGTCTCAATACCCATCCATACTTTTATCTTCAAGCTACCCATGACTTGAGCATGCATATATATTGATTTCATATCCAATTTGTGAGTTTTGTGCTGCATTTGTGCAATCCTGAAACCCTACCCTCGCCGGTACTGTTCATCAGCGCCCGAACCCTTTTACCCACGGATTTTTGAAACTTTTGCCTAATTTGGAACTAGAATATCAATACCCATGTCATGTATATATTAATTTACCAATTTGATATCCAATTTGATGATTTTATGTGAAAATCCGTTCGCCGAAGCCCTAAGATGCGCCCGGACCACGTTTAATCTATTATTTCAAGTCTAATGCATGATTTGGCTTTATTTATGATTGACCCATGCCTTCAATATGAATATCTATCGGTTGGGTGATCGATTTCCAAGTTTTGATCCGTTTGGCACGTCCAGTAGCCCTAACAGGTGCGCTGGTACTGTTCACCCGAGGCACATAAATAATTTTACATAATTTTCGCGTTGTTAATTGTTAATTAAGTTGCACATATTTGCATGTGTTTGATTGTGTATCCCGGAAATTATATTTGTTAACCAATTGTGAAGGAAATGTAATCCGGAGGCCTCAAAGGTCATGTTTGAGCTCACGGTGGTAAGAGTTCTCTACCATTTTTATGCTTTACGATGTTCATGTATATAAATTAAGTCATGTGAAAACTTAAACCACAAAAAATATGAAAATTATGAAGGTATACGGAGAAAATGCCACAATTTGATATATAAATGATCCGTTCTCCCGGAATGAGAATTATGTGAAAGAAGTTTGGTAGACTTTCCCTCAAATATTAAAAAATCATGACACCAGGACCACGGATTTATGTTTAGAGGGTAGTATCCCCAGGCATGTCATTAATATTATAGTGAAAACTCAAGGATTACCCTAACCGCGTATCCTGGCCGCTTATTGGAGCGTCTGATGTCCTTGGCAAGCCTTAAGATATTATTGTAAAAGGACGATGACTGCCTCTGGGCCCCGGGGGACATGGAGGCATATGTGATTTGTTTGGCCCACCTCCGGGTATATAATAGAAGCGTATGACCTTAGATCATGAGGTTATCAAGATCCTTTCTTCGTTCTCTCACACTTTTAATTGGTAAGGCCTACTGGTCCTAATCCACAAAGATAAGTAATTATGCATATTTTACATCTCAAAGAGAAAAAGGATAAAACGTGAAAAGTTAATTGTGTTCTAAAAGTATATTCGATCACGTCTTACGTTTACGCATCCTCGTTATACTCATATATCGCTCTTCTGCTTTATTTTGCTTATATTGTTTATCGTCTTAATTATATTGCACTTGCTGAAATTTTGGCTTACCCTTATTGCTTTTTTTATCTCCAAATAAACACGAGCATATACCCAATAGGGTGGGGTAAAGGATTAGAAGTCGACTAGGCATGAAGATCGTTGAGGATAGCTTAAAGGCTTAGAATTTGTGATTTTGTATCCCATTTATAGAGTATTTGGTATTATTTTTGGATGGCCATATATAATAATGATGATGATGTCCATAGTTTGTAGTTTCCGCGGTCTTTTATCGATATAGTTGCTTCAGTAGGTTTATATGGTTTAATTATGTACCTAGTGGCATCTTGTCCGAGCCAACGTCATACCCGGAATTATAAAGTTGGTGCAACATGTTGATTGTGGTTTTAGATCCTATGCAGTATGTTGTAATTTGTGGATGTGTCGGAGTTGATTTGGAAGGATTTTTGTTATTGTACAAGATATTCTACAGATTTTGTATTTGTTTGGCAGCCGTTTTTCTACCAAAATTCTGCCGGATTTTTGGTAGGAAACGTGGTNCCGTCACAGTTGGTATCAGAGAAAACGATGCATTAGGTTTGATTTGAATCTTATGCGGAAACTTAGGCTAGAGTAAAAAAGAGCAGATAAGTTGATGAAGGCATAGGATGATTAAGATAAGTCGGATAGTTCCAGTTGCCCAAATTTATATGACTTGTCACAGTTGGTATCAGAGAAAAAGATGCATTAGGTTTGATTTGAATCTTATGCGGAAACTTAGGCTAGAGTAAAAGAGATCAGATAAGTTGATGAAGCCATAGGATGATTAAGATAAGTCGGATAGTTCTAGTTGCCCTAATTTATATGACTTAAGTTAAGATTAAGTCAAAATCAGTAGCTAAGTTCGATTATCTAGTTTCAATATCCTAGTTAGTGCCTAAATCGAGATAAGTCGGTTAACTTAGGCTAGAACTAAGTCAGAAATTAGTGGGTAAGTTGGGTTGTTTAGCTTACACTATCCTAGTTAATGTCTAATTGGTGAACTAACCCATATTGTTCTTGTTCCAGGAAGTATATCCATAGCCGATCATGCCGCCTAGGTGAGGGTCGAGACGTAGAAGTGGTCAGCCACGTGATAGAAAGACCAGGCATCTAAATTTGTTGAATAAAATAGCGAGACTTGAAGGTCTTGTACTGGCGAGGACCGGGAGATGGGATGTTGAAGAAGGATCCCTTGAGGATTAACTTAAGATGACCTTGGTCCGAGGACTTAGGATTGGGGGAAGTTTGCATAGCGTGGCAAGTGAGACGAATAAGGTAGAATCGTAGGCTCGAGGTCCAGATGACTTGGATTTGATTCCTAGAGTTTGTGAATCCGAGGATGCGAATTGTGACTAGTATAATAATGATCAAGTGTTCGAATTTTGGGTGGCTCGGATTCTGTAGAAGTTGAGGTGTGGATCCTATGAATTGAAATGGTGTTTGCAGCAACCCAATGTTCGGGAAGATGAGAGATATTGTAGAGAATCTTCGTACGTGTTCTTTTATAGACAAGTACTCTTCTCGACGAGTTTTAGGAACATATTTCTAATTATAATCAGTTCAATCGCAGGATTGAGAATTGACCTTATACATGGGTCAGACAATAAAGAGGTCCAGTGCCTTAAATTAGGGTTCTATGGTGATGACACAAAGTGTAGAGTGTCGTCTACCATGATGGAAAGTAAGATTCCTGGATTTGATATTGTAGCCCATGTATCCTTTTGGGATCCCGAATATATAATTTTCGTTTGTTATTCCTAAGTTCATTTGTTTATTTAAGGATCTAAGCTTGGTACTCATGGTATTGAGATCTACGATATTTTCTTGGGTATGTAGATACGATTGGTTGGCCTGAATTGATTTGTTTTAAGATATCAAGCTTGATCTGATTTTTAGGGTGGTAGTTTGGTTGGCGAACCACCATGTCAGTGTGAATTAGATTGGTAAAAATATTACATCCTGCAATTGGGTTGTGGGATTTTGAGCATGAATTCGAATTGATTGAAGTATCAGGGAATTAATATTACCTTGAATGCAAATCGTTTAATGAGAATTTGCAATGAGGATTTACACCGAATCCAATTAGTACATGGGACCACACCTAAAAGTCATCTCGTGGTCACTAAGAGGCTTTGGCTACATAAGCATTTGAGGATGCTTCTTAAAGGAAAAAGATTAGGTTGGTTGATCTGGAATCAGTAGATTGAGATAAGATGTGGCCGTCGCAAGTTCTAATGATGCCATTTGGGTTTGTAGATTCATTGGCATATCTATAAATTTTATAGGTTAGATCTTTTGGCCATATTTGGGTCAATATTGTGATGGCCTCATTGAGGAACTCAAAGATTCATAAGGAGTGTGAACCTTATTTGAGGGTTGTGTCATAAATTAAGAAGGTTGTTAGCCATGTGCTCGATTGATGTCAGAGTGTGAGTTTTGGTAAGGAAAGAAGTCGTATTAGGCATACGGATTCTTCAGTAGCACAGATGTGGTCCTGTAGGGATTGAGCGATGGCTAACTTAGGGAAGACTGAGTGATGTCGCATGGATACACAGTATTCCTTGGGTGTAGTTGAGTCCAATAAAATATCCGTTAGGTGTCCCTCGAGATTTTGCAATATTCGCAGAGCCTGGACTTGGAAGCGATCAGCATCCGTCAGAAGTAAGGTATGAGGGAATAATCTTCTAGGATTGAATGGTAAATTGGTGACCATATCATTTGGGTTGATCCCTAATGGATTCAGTGTATTGTTGTAGCATGTGAAGCCTTGAGGAAAAATTTAGAATTATGCTTTTCCTACATCATGTATATGTGGTTGCCCTTTTGATTAAGTGGGGGAGAAACTATGATCGGAGTTGCTCCAACTATGGTTTGAAGTTCGCAATTGGGGTCGTTGCTTTGAGGATTTATAAGTTGTCTGAACTCTGGAAGGTGAACATTTTGCTTTTGGGGAAAAAATTTGTATACTGAATATCGAGGTCATAAATCACAGTGTCATGCAAGGAAGGCGAATAATTGACAATAGTTCGATGTTGGGAGTCATTGAATTAAGTATGTCTTTGATGCTTCGTAGAAGATATTGAAGGGTGGACCGCAAGTAACTCCGGATATCTGAGAAAATGGAGTGTTTTGCTTTTGATATTGGGAAGAAGAGTGACATCCGTAGTTTCGACATTATGGAATCATGAGATTAGAAACCCTCGTGATTTTGTTCGGGTCGTTAGGATGATCCATTTATCGCCAATTTGGAGGACATGTTTGAATCAGATGAATTGACAAGTCGGTATGCCAACGAGACAATAAGTTGCTAAGTATTCGAGTTTCGAGGTTTTGATGGTAACTTGTGACGATACCGAAATTTTTGATGACTACTTCAATTGTGTTTTCTAGGTTGATTGTAATCTGATGATTTTGGGTTTTGCCTTAGTTGTATCAGCATCATTGGAATTTTTCTTAGGTTTCTAGCTGCTAGGTAATTTAGGTGTCCGATATAAATCAATGGATATGTGCTGCAAAAGGATTCTTAATACCCTAATGAATGATTAATCAGAGTAACGCAGCGAGGCTGTGCAGGCCCACGGTCCATAGGTTTCGAGATAAGATTGATGTTTCGTATGAGTAATCGTTTTGGGACTTAGGATGAATTGAAGTGAGAGTTTATTGTTCAATTAAGGTTTTAGATTCAATCGGAGAGGTAGTCGATAAAATCGGCTTGCCTTTGAATTTGATAGATTATCATAATGTCTTCCGTGTACCGATGATTGAGGAAATAAGTGTGTGATCGAGTTTAACCGTTGTGGGAGATTAGGAATTTGTCTCATGATAAGATTTCAATCTCGGTTTTAGACAAAAAACATTAGATGTTGAGAATCATGATGATTCAAAAGATTAAGGTCCTTTAGGAAAGATCATCTCATCAATGAGGTGTCTTGAGAACACAAGAAAGAAATCTGAAAGGATTATTCCCTAGTTGTTAAGTTTTGAGGTTCGTTAAATTTCAATGACGAAATTTTTATAAATGGGGGAGAATGTAATATCCCGAATTTTTTATTAGATTTAATTGAGTTTATTTATTATTTTGGATAATTTGGGTGTGATAAAAATTAATTAAATATTATGAAATTTTGAAGGGATATTTAGGTCAATTGGGCGGGCACCCGAAGTGCGTCCATGCTGTCGTCCGAGTATCGATTTGAATTCTGAATAAAAGAAATGAAATAAATATATATATATATATATATATATCAAAAAAAAAAAGGAATAGAAGAAGAAGCAGAATCGGGAGCAAGGGTTCGGGTAGAGAGAGGGAGAGAGAAGAGAGAGAGAGGAGAAAATCGAGGTCCCTGGATCCGATTCCGAGCTTTAACTAGTTGGAGAAATGGTAGATCGGGTCGAGGTAAGTGCATTCATACCCTTTTCTTCCGTTCTTTTGGATTTTCGTTCGATCCCCTTTGGGTATTTTTGTTCCGATATCCATCCATACTTTTATTTTCATGTTACCCATGACTTGAGCATACATATATTGATTTCATGTCCAATTTGTGAGTTTTGTGCTGTATTTGTGCACCTACCCTCACCAGTACTGTTCATCCACACCTTTTTACTGATGAATTTTTGGGGCTTTTACCTAATTTGGGACAAGAATATCAATGCCCATATCTTGTATATGTTAATTTACCAATTTGATATCCAATTTGATGGTTTTATGTGAAAATCCGTTCACCGGAACCCTAAGATGCGCCCGGACCATGTTTAACCTATTATTTCAAGTCTAATACATGATTTGGCTTTAATTATGATTTACCCATACCTTAAATATGAAAATCTATCGGTTAGGTAATCAATTTCCAAGTTTTAATCCGTTTGGCACGTCCAGCAGCCCTAACCGGTGCGCTGACACTGTTCACCCAAGGCACATAAATAATTTTACATAATTTCCGCTTTGTTAATTGTTAATTAAGTTGCGTATATTTGCATGTTTTTGATCGTATATCCCGAAAATTATGTTTGTTAATCAATTGTGAAGGAAATGTTATCTGGATGACTCAAAGGTCATGTTTGAGCTCACAGTGGTAAGAGTTCTCCACCGTTTTTATGCTTTACGATATTCATGCATATAAATTAAGTCATGTGAAGACTTAAACGACAAGAAATATGAAAATTATGAAGGTATACAGAGGAAATGCCACATTTTGATATATAAATGATCCGTTCTTCCGGAGTGAGAACTATGTAGAAGAAGTTTGGTATACTTTCTCTCAAAGATTAAGAAATTATGAAACCAAGACCACGGATTTATGTTTAGAAGGTAGTATCCCCTTGCATGACATTAATATTATAGTGAAAACTTAAGAATTACCCTGGCCGCTTATTGGAGCGGATGATATCCTTGAAAAGTCTTAGGATAATATTATGGAAGGACGAGAACTGCCTCTGGGCCCCAGGAGACATAAGGGGCATATGTGATCTGTTTGGCCCACCTCCGGGTAGATAATAGGAGCGTATGACCTTAAATCATGAGGTTATCAAGATCCTTTCCTCGTTCTCTCACACTTTTAATTGGTAAAGCCTACGGGCCATGATCCACAAAGATAAATAATTATACATAATTTACATCCCAAAGAGAAGAAAGATAAAATGTGAAAAATTAATTGTGTTCCAAAAGCATATTCGATCACGTCTTACGTTTACGCATCCTTGTTATACTCGTATATCCTTCTTCTGCTTTATTTTGCTTATATTGTTTATCGTTTTAATTATATTGCACTTGCTAAACTTTTGGCTCACCCTTACTGCTTTCCTTATCTCCAAATGAGCACAAGCTTATACCCGATAGGGCAGGGTAAAGGATTAAAAGTCGGCTAGGCATAAAGATCGTGGAGGATAGCTTAAAGGTTTAGAATTTGTGATTTTGTATCCCATTTATAAAGTATTTTGTATTACTTTTAGATGGCCATGTATAATGATGATGATGATATCCATAATTTGTAGTTTCCGCTATCTTTTATGAATATAATTGCTTCGGCAGGTTTATATGGTTTAATTATATACCTAGTAATATCTTGTCCGAGCCAACGTCATAACCGGAGTTATGACATCGGTGCCACATGTTGTTGATTGTGGTTTTGAATCCTGTGCGGTTTGTTGTGATTTCTGGATATGTCGGAGTTGATTTAAAAGGATTTTTGTTATTGTACAGGATATTCTACAAGTTTTGTATGTATTTGGCGGCCGTTTTTCTGCCGAAACTCTACCAAATTGTCGATAGGAAACGTGGTCCGTCACAAAATTGGTCTACAAGAGCAGGCATCTCTGCAGTGAATGAAGTGGTCATCCAAACCCAAATTTTGAATGTTTCTCTCCTAAGGATTCCAGCCCACAAAATATGCTCGAAGGATTGGGTGGAACAGTTCATCTTCCATACCCAGCTAGGCATCAGCAAAGAAGAGATTTTCATAGCATTTGCCATTCTAGCATTTGTTTCAACAACGTCACAAATATTCTGGTATAAAGGTTCTACAAAACACCTAACCTTATTACATTTGATTAGTCCATTGAGACACCGAACATTCCAACATGCAGCTCATATCATTTACATGTCAGGGAAAGGGTATTTCTACTTTTAGGCCCCTTTTGGACATTCTTTATTGCTTTTTGGGTGAGAGATTTTGGGATCAACATTGGATTGTCTTTCTCCTTTAAACAGTCATATTCTAAATTACCCTCCTTTTCTGAGGTTCTAGAGCTTGCATTATCTTTCCCCTGCATATCCTTTGAGTACCTTACTCTATAATCCTCGCTAACTTTGGTGTTGGTATTTTTTAATAGGCTGGATTTTGGACAAAGCTAGCTTAGCCTCTGTAGTGCACTCCATATGCTCCTCCAGAATATCCTGAGATTGGAAAGAGTTGTTTGATGGTATACCATTGGTTCTATTATCTCTCTGGCTCCAGTACTCGTAGAAGCAAAGGATTTGATCCCCGTCAACTTTAAATGCACTATCCAAGAGAAATTCCTCTTCTTTTCCAGTTGCCTTCTTCCCCTCCACCACTTCCAAAGACAGCAAATCGTTGTTAATTTCCTCTACTGACACGTTAGTATCCAAGGGGTTGAAGGAGTCTAGTAAGAGTGTCTTGGCCTTTCTTAGACTGGCATCCTTCATCTTCAAATGGGACACAGGAGATGGAGGCACCTCTGAGCTTTCAAGGGGCAGAATACAGTATGTAGCACCACAGAAAGGAATCTGTTGTTCCTTTCATTTCTCCTTTGGGTGGCCAGAGTTACAGAGTGGCAAATTAGTGGCTTCCAGGGATAGACAACCTCAATTTCCACTTTCTGCTTCTTCCCTTGTAATAGCATCTGAGCCTGTAATCAGCATGAAACAGCTAGGAAGGACAGCATCAATTCTAACTTCAACACAAACATAAGCATATCAACGGAGGTTCTCCAACTGCACTAGCTACATAGCTTAGGCCAATTGGAGTTAAATTTTTTAGTGAATTATTTTAAAAATGTACTCAGATTGGAATTGTTATGTTCCTCCATAGACAGCAGCATTCCAGGTTTCCAAACTTTGAGAACCAAGGGTTTTCCGACAAAGTTCCTTGGTCCAACATTAAAGAGTCTCAGAATATCAAACTAATTGGAGACCTGAAAGAAGCAAGAGCCCCTTGAATTGACGAGTACCTTTAGAAGTCTGAAACCAAATTTTCCTTGGTGGTTAAAAACTTAAAAACAGTTATGGAAATTGAGCCGTCACAAGTAAAATTTTCATCACTATAAACATATTAATAATATAGCTAACAACGGTATAAATTTCCATCATTGAAGAATGGACAATTGCAAGATCATTTAACTTTCATGTTAAAAATGTATAAACAATATAATTAGTAATAGAAATTATGATCGTTGACATTCTGTCCATGCTCTCTTTCTTGTACTGAACTGGAATATAAAGACTTCATCTTTGTAATAATAATTTCCATCTAGTGTGATTTGACAGGATCTTATGCTCCGGCCTCATAACCCTTTTATAGTGCAACGAAGTTATGGCATGCAATACATAAATGGATAGGACTACACACAACACGGGCTCTGAAACTCGTATGAACGAGAATTGGGGGTCAAATATTGAAATTCAGCAACCTAACTTTGGCTTACATTATTACATCACATTTCAAAGAGTCCAACAAACCAAGTATATATTTCCAGTGATTTCACAACATAGAACCCGAAAAATTGGTGTCTAAATTAAAATAAATTTCAATCAAACTACCCAGAAAAAAATAAGCCAATAAAGATTGGATGCCTTTTGATTGCATTCATACGCTAACTAGTTCAAATGAATATGTTTATTATAAGGAAACTCATGCCGCCAAACGGGTGCGACCCAAGAAGTGTTCCCCAATAAACGGCGCTGGACAGGAAACAAAAACTACTCACACTACGGACCAATAAGAGTTTGACGAAATTCCAGATTTTAAATGAAGCGAAAAAACTTAGACAATCAATGGAGAGAACACCCAAGCAACCCGGAAAAAGATCTATAAAATTGATTAAATCTAACCACCTCTGGAATCAACCATCGATGCCCTTCTTTCATGATTCCTCAAGTAGATAGCACAGAGACAGAACACGGTGTAGCAGATATAACATCATAATTATGAAATATTTAACCGCAAAAGAAGACGAAACGATAATCAAAAGTTTTGAATATCAAGTAGAAAAGTTTTGCATTCACGGTGGGCAGAGTAAGAATTGAATAATCAAAAGTAGAAACGAAAACCTAATGAAAGGAAAAACCAAAATATACTAGGGATAGGAAGAAAGAAAACATACTGGAGAAAGTGGACGTAACGTTGCAGAGTGATGTTCTCAGTCGCAGGTGGTTGGACTAAGAGGCCGCTGGGGCCGGAAAACAGGGGGCTTGGCCAAGCGGGCGTTGGAGCCCCACCCACGCTGGCTACACAATCTATATTTAAGAAGATAAAAAATATATTAATATTTATATTTTTTTAGTATATCCTTTATATATAAATATTTTAATATTTTATTTAAAATATTTTTTAAAATTAATTTATTTTATAATTTTTTAACTATATAAAGTAAAAATTATTAAATTTTAAATATTCAATGATCCAATGACGTCCCCAAAAGGTTCCCCCCCCCCCTCCCCCCGGGCTACCCTGCGGCAACGGCGGATGGCTCGGTGTATTTTTTAAAGTAGTGCCCCGGTGTCTGGGCCCAGGGGAAGGGTTTATTCTTATTCTTTTTTTCATTAACTAAAATTATTCAATATTTACTAAATTTTATTTTCTATGAAATTAATTTTACAGTTATCTAATTTAATTTTAAAATATTATATATACGAGTAAAATCTAAAAAATTATTGTTGAACCTTAATTTGAGAAAATTAAATTTAACGTAAAGTTCTCAACTTAAATTTAAATTCAAAGATTTTTTTTGTATTTTATTTTTTATGAATTTTATTTTTTAATGATTAAATTAAGTTAAATTATAAAAAAAATAAAAATTGAATAAATTTTTTTGGATAAAATGTATTATCATATACTCGCGAGATATCACCCAAAATAAAAGTCTTTGACATCACACACTCACGGTTCAGTCATAGTGATGGATCCAATAATTTTATGAGCCGACCTAAAATCTAACTCACTAGTAAATGCACCTGAGAAGTAGAAATTCAATAAGATTCCATCAAGGAAGAGCCTAGGAGGCAGCTGTCCCGTGGTTCATATTCTCATGTCCAAGATCCAAGAGGCCAACTAGTCCATCCAGTCGAATTGACCCGAGAACTTTGAGTGGGAAATAGATAATTAGGGTTAAAACTTATAGCGGTTTCCTCCGACTTAGCAAACGATAGCCTGTACAAAGTAGCACATGTAAGCAAGAAATACTTGCCGTGATTATTGCAACAGCTTCCCGAATATTTTCGGAACACTGACCATGATTGCACATCACTCCAAAAACGACAATAACGACTCTGCGAATTTTCTCCAAAGGCAACTGCCATAACGGAAGCCTCTAGAATTCCATTGAAAAAAGAAGGAATTCACCCAGCTAGCTATGATTGCCATAATCACCCCCCGCAATCCTCAAGTCAACTCAGCGGATCTGTGTGGGCAGCTGTCACTAGCCGTGAGGCCCAATGAATACTAAATTAATTCCAAACACTATAAATACCCATTCATCCCTATGAGTAAAGGAATTAGCCGGCAAGATAAAAATAATGAGAAAATAAAAGAAGGAAATAATGAAAGAAGAGAAGGAACGCACAAATAGAAGATTTATAAAGCATGCCCACTCCCTTCTCGTTTCCAGGGAGGCCTCATTCTCCTACTTTGGGCGATGGATAAGCAAGCCTCCCGTTGACTTCGAGTCCTCACGCCGTAAGATCGACGAAGGCGACTTGTAGAGCGTAGCATGGAGAGCCCTCAATTTGTAGCCAGAGAGAGAACCAATGAGTATCCATCTCTTTATCTCCAGCGCCCGTGAATCTTTTCCTCCACCGATTAGCCACCTACGTACGAATGCGTTAATCAATTAGTTACTCTTCAACGAGTGCAAAGCTCTCTACCTTTAATAAGTCGCCCCCTAGTAAGGCGCATCCGTAGGAATTCAATCCTTCATCTCTCAAAATCGCCCTAACTGAGTGTACTGATCGAAGCTTAATCTTCCATCTCTTAAAATTGCCCTCTAGTCGAGTGCACTCTTTGGAGCCTAAACCTTTATCTGTAAGCCATTCCCTAATTGAGTACACTCATGTGCTTAATTTCTCACTTATGTATTAGCATCTTTCACATTCTCCATTTTTCTCACAATTGCTGAAAGATTATTAACTTAAAAGTCGAATGATATATCGGAGAGCGAATTTCTACTATCCTCTGATCTCTTATTTGTTAGTTGTGATATATAGGATCCAAATTCAATGTAACAAAAATTACTCCCATTTTAACTTGATCCATTAGAAAAGATCAAGCAGCTTTCAAATCTGTACAATAATGTGGATCAATAGATGCATCACATTGTATATATACGTGGGTTGTGATATTAAACTCATTAATAAAAATTATTTCACTAATTTTGTATATTATAAAAGAAATTAAAATAATAATAATACTATTTCAAGTGTGCTCCGACATAATATGATAAATATTATAAAAATAAATAATAAAAAAATCTAAAATAACATTTCTCTGGTGTTAAACTCAAACATGATTCACAATATTCAAATGTTAAATCCAAAGCAAAACAAGTGGATGAAAAAAAAAAAACCAATAGAATTTTTAAAGCAACAATAAATGGGATACAATATATGTGTGACCGGGTTTAATATCAAACTAGCAGTAATAAAATATTAAATATCATTTGACAAGCTAAAACATCTTTTTATTAATTCATCACTTGATGGCTATAATTAATTAATACACACTGTTATTTTTATAATATTTTTAGATTATCTTAACTCAATTTTTTTATTTTAACTTTCTCACCACTCATCTTTGGGGCGCTCCATAGACTATGTACTGATAGTGTTTGGTTTATATATAAAACTTATGCTTCTTAATAAGGCACAACTGATCACCTGACCCGCTTAACCATGATACGTTGCAATCAGGTCCGCACTCCAATCCAAGAATAAAATATAAAGGAAAAAAAAAAAAAAAAACATAACATAACGAAAAAACAAAAAGGAGTTCGGCAGCCAAGCCAACTCGAGCAAACGACAAACCCACTTACGCCTGGGAAAACATAAGCTGATAGTGAGAGAGGGAGAGGGAGAGGGAGAGGGAGAGAGAGAGAGCGCATAACGCTTTACTGGTGCATTAGAGAGAGAAAAGAAAGCTTCTTCAGAATCTCCGCTCAGTGTACCTGTCGGATTTTTTTTCCAGCTCAAATAAATATATTTCCCGTCTTTGTAGGTAGACGAAAGCGCTCATTCGTTGTTAGGGTTTCTTCAGGCACATTTCGATCTGTCCCGGCGGTTGTTGCTCTCGAAATATTAGGGTTCTAATGGCGTTTTCTCATCTTCTGAGATCTGCGCATTCATCGCCTCTGATCCATGCCTCTCGGGACGATGCCTCTCTTCTCCAACCGTCTGATCTGTCCAAGGTTTTCTATGTCGACAATATCTGTACTGGCCATTTTTTGAATTTGGAAGATGTGCTTGCTTTGGATGCTTTTCTCTGTTGATTTATGCGGCTGCTTGTTAATTGGAAATGAACGGCACTTTGACTTTTAAGTGAACCGTCGTTCTTTCTTTTGTAAATTTGTTACAAGAATTTTAGGGTTGGTTCAGGTTTTTTTTTTCCAATATACTATTCTTTAAAAGTGGTCCCTCTCTGTAGTTTTTTCGAATTACGTGTTGATGGACTTTGCAAGCTATGGTCTTTGGCTTCTCTCTGTTTTAGAAGCTTTAGTAGCTATTTGTTATTAGTGCTTTTGTGTTTCAGGTGTCTTATGATGGTTTGGTTCGTTTTGCAAGTTCTACGAAGTTTCAGAGTAGCATTTTCGGCGGTGCTGTTGCTAGATCCTCATGTATACGGTTGAGTGATTTATCTCTTTCTTTGGGTTTCTTGCTCTGTTTCACTGTTTTTTGTATGTGTTAAGAAATGAATTTTGGTTCATGTTTGAAATTTTCTTGAGACGATGCTCATCACTGATATTTTAATTGTTGTGTGACTAAGAAATATCCCTTTCGCTATGTTAATTGGGTAGCCAACGAAAAAATGACCCCTCATTTCCCAGAAGTTAGTCGAGTTTCTGATGAGATTCCCTTTTTGGTTCCCCATTCTTAATCTTTTTTTTAAAGACCTTATTGGAAGCAAATACTTACTTCTGGGGAGTTATTTCGTTTAATGTTGAATCCATTCCAGTTGGCTAAATGACCAAACTTGCTTCTTTTGACATCTTATAAATTAAGTCTTGTTCAATTTCCAATCAAATATGGGACAGAAACATTTTTCCTTTCCTACATGTTCGACCCTAATCTGAGGGAAAGAGGTGAAAATACTGGTTTGACAGTTTGTCTGGCTCTATTCCTTGACATACCATTCAGTTGTTGGTCTCATACATTTGGCTTCCCCTAGAAGTTGCCGTGGGACTAGTTGACTATTCAATGAAATATCTGTTCCTTGCTAGGAAGTGATTCAACTTCCCCCTTGAAATATAAGTATCTCAATTTTCTTGCCTTTCTTTTGATTTGAAGTGATTGTATGAAAACCTTCACTAAAACAGGAAATGTAGGGCCAGAACAGTCCAGCCTGTGAAAGCCGTAGCCACTGAAATTCCTCCAGCACTTCCAAGTAAGACAAAACCTAATGCTGTTGGCTCTTATTTGAACTGTGCTAAACATAGTTGCTAATGTGCTTTGTGGTGTTGGTCTTGTTTAGAATTCAGGAGTGGAGGCAAGACAGGTGTAGGAATCAATGGTATGATTGTTTGAATTATTTGAAACCTTGCATTTTTATGTTCACTTATCCCTGAGCTTCTATTCTTTTCTTTGTTGTTAAATGGTTGTGCTTATTGTTTTTTTATCAATCACTATGGAATAAATAAAGTTGGAATTCGCAAAGATGGAGACCAAATAGTGTCAGTTATGGACATATCAAATGACAAGGAAATTGCTTCCATTTTTGAAGAACTAAGTGATATTGACCTGATTACATTGACAAAGTGAAATCCCACACAAAGTGGAATCCCTTACATAATGGCTGGAAAGATATAAAAATCAGAAAACCACTGTTTAAAGCATAAATATATGAATATTTATAATGGTCAAGAACAGATGATTAGTGGATAACGTTTTATAAACTTCAACTTTTGGGGATGTTGCTTTACATCAAATGATGGCAAAAGAGGATCCTACAATTTAGTGGGACTCTGTTTCTTTTTTGTTGCAAAATATAAAGATAAGAAAACCATTGTACTGTTAAATTTTATTCTGGTTTAATAATGTTAGGGGATGATGATACAATAAGATGACTGACAACTTACATCAAATCAATCTTAAAAGATGCTTGATTGTTGGAGAGAGATATTGTAGTGCCTATTTATTAATAGAGTAGATGTTCGATGTTATAATGATTGTTTGTAACTAATTGTGTGAGCCATTTAATGATTCTTTATGAGTCAGTAACAAATTAGAGAATACTGTTGGAAAATCGTTTAGAAATTTGTTGTCTACTCAAGAGCCTAGATCATTGGTCTTTGAACAACATGGCAATCTCAATTCACATATGTGGGACTCACTAGGGCATATTTGGTGCGGATTTCTCCTCATGAAGTGATCATCCTCTACAAATTCATCTAGGCTATTTTGTGGGTGGCAAGGTCATGTATCAAATTATTGTTGAAACATGCTTATGAGCTTCTTATCTGGTAATATTTCTGGGGTCGTCATCCAAAGGGGTCTCAAGTCCAGTTTCATGTGCATAATTGGCTACCTGGATGCAGGAATTCAAGCTTCTTTTGATGACCGTGCCATCTATCATTTGGATTGATCGCCCATGAATCTGCTTCTAGAACAATTGGATACATGTATTTTTCAGGCAATAAAGGGTGCCTGGATGAATTTGTACTGGCTAATAACTCCTGGAGGGGAGAATCCACTTCAAATATGGCCTCATGACTCATGATTGTGGGAATCAAAAGCTATTCTAAGATTTTCCTTGATTAATCTAAGCTCATGGCTAGTCTGCTGCCCTCTGTAATTTTGGGAGATCATGAGTGAGTAGACATCATTGCTTGTGAGTCTGATAGTTGCATAAGGATTCCTTGTGAATCCTCCTGCATTTCAGTTACTTAGATGGACCTTAGGAAACTAAGCTGATGAGGAGGATCGAAAGATGTCCGTTTTAACCCATGACCGGAAACTGAGAAATATCAAAATATCCTCACGATAAAGCTCATGAAAGAGGGAAAAAATTCCAGCATCTTAATAACATGAAATGTCACCCTAACAAATTACGATTCCCTGCAGAAAATAGCAACTTTAAACTAAAGTATAATCTTTAAATTTTGTTTTCCTTGGTCTCGCAAGCCTCTACGTCAACATATTTCTTTACTGACTATTTGTGAACATTTATTTTTCAAAATCATTCAAGGACATGCCTTGAAATATTACAATACTAATAGTTGTCAAATTTTGAGTTTGGAACTTACCTTGTTAATCTGTACTTTCAACCTACCCACTTTGATAATAAAGTGAATATTTATAATTCCTTTGACAAATAGTGTGTTGTAGTTTATATACTAAATAACATGTGGAGAAAAGATTAATTAAAGTATAAACTGCTGCTTATCATAACAGCAATGCAAATTCTGGATCATTAATTCATCACCACCTTAGACAACTGATTCTCTTTCTATTTCTACTTATCTATGTTCTCTCTGCCCCCCTCTTTGAGATTTTTCCTCCTCTCGGTCTTGTTTTTTAGTTGCTGCCCCATATCCTCTATAGAAGTCAAGTAACGTATACATAGGATGGGTGGTTAATGGATGCAAGTTGGCAGAAATTGGGGTATATGTATGCAGAGAATCAGCATTAGAGTGCCAGCACCATGGGCATGTTGCAATAATCTTGTAATTGGTGAAAATCAAGCCCTCTCCAAGGCTATGACAAACCTCAAGATGTCACTGTTCTTTCCATCAACTATATAGTAGTACTCCCATCTTTTTTTTTCCCCTTTTTGAGTGGCCCTACGTTGGCCACACTCTTAAAAAGGATGCCATGCTCATTGTGATTTTCTGGGCTAAAGTGGACATATTCATCATTATATCTGTAGGAAATTACTTTCCTGCAATGGAAGGGCCAGATTTGTGAAAGTAAAATGTAATACTGTTATCAGATAAAGGACCTATATTTTGATAGTTTGTTTTAGAATAGTTGGAAAGGACATGGACATCTTACTTGAAGGACAATGTAGAATGTGTAAGAGATTGTTTGATGCCATGGATGATGATATCATTATTGGTATCGATCGCAACTATCTCAGTATTGGACAAAATCTATTGGTATTAAATATATTAGAAGACTTTTTTTTCAGAGAATCATAAGCTGATTGGCTCGGAAACACATTGTGAATTTACTCATTTATTGGGAAATATTGGTATGGGGACATGATATACTGATGTACATCGGCCGATAATTTCAATTGATGCACAAAAGAGAAAGTTGCGCTATTAGGTTGTGTTTGGAGGTAGGCTTGATCCATGAGTCTCTTGAATCCATAGATATTGAACTCAGGCTGGACTGGCTGTTACCCAAGCTGGTCTAGTCTTTGTTGTAAGCACATCTATTAGTCTGGAAAAAAAAAAGAAAAAAGAAAAAAATAAAAACAGCTGGTTTGAACTTGAATAGTTTATAAAAATCCAGTGAACTGGAGTCAAACGGCATTCTTAAGACAAGAGAACCGTAATGCACAACGTAGACTTTCTTTTGTAGGTGTGGAGAGCCATCATTTTCTCTTGGCGGGAACACACTTTCATTTTATAAAGCCATACAGCAATACTAGGATTATTGGGGGAGAGTTTGAAAATTTTAAAATACATACATTCATACACTCTAGGCATCCTTCTGGACCAACAGACTAACCACGAGAAACATCATTGCACGAGGCAGAGAAAGCAACTACTGATTAACCATGCTGGAAACTGCTGCCATTAGCAGAAAAGGAAAAACATTTGGTGAAAAGCTGAAAATTAGTACTACAAACAATTATGCTAGACCACTGGCCTTTATCCTTAAAGATTCATTGGCTCCCTCCTCCCCACAAACTGTAAGTTGCGAGATCCATCATTTTGACTCTTGTAGGCTATGTGGGATGTAATCCTCAGCTTCCTCATTTTCCTAGTTTTTCCAGCTGTCTCAATTTTAATGATTAAAAAAAAGTGATTCCCATGAATTTGCAGCCTTGCTTGGGTCTTAGATTTTTCTTTTTTATGTAGTAACAAGTTTGCTTTAAATTTTATGAATTGATTGGAATTACTTTTTGATGGGTCCAGCAGCCATGGGCTTGAGGGGCCAGGCCCCACAGCAGGCCCACAACTCAACTCTAACCCAATAAAATTTTTTCAAAGTGAAATGTCCCACATTGCCCAAGTAAGAGGAGTACATTTGCGGATCACACTATAAAGCCAAGTACCCTCAAGCTTGGAAGGACAGGCTCTACAAGCTCCAAATGGCTCGGTATTCCCAAGAATGGGAGCTGCCAGGAAGCCTACCCTCCAGCCATGAGCTGCTAGGAGGCCTACCCTCTAGCGAAGAGTTACCCTCTGTTCGGGAGCTAAGAGCCCTCTGTCCAGGAGTTATTTTCCTTCTAGGAGGCCTACCCTCTATTGAGGAATCGCCTTCCATCCTGGAGCCAGGAGCTCTCTATCCAGGAGCCAGTCCTCCGTCCCGGATCCAGGAGCACTCCGTCTTGGAGCCATAAGTCCTTCATCTTGGAGCCACGAGTCCTCTATTCCAGAGCCAGCCCCCCGTCCTAGAGCCAGGAGCACTTTATCCCGAAGTCACGAGTCTTCCATCAAAGAGTCAACCCTCCGTCCCGAAGTCAGGAGTACTCCATCCTGGAGGCAAGAGTGCGCTGTCCAAGGGCAAACCCTCCGCTTAGGTGATCAGGATGCTGGCCCATCAGTACGGTTTGGTCCTCCACCTTTAAGATGCCCATTTGTTGAGCGCACTGCTAAGCCGTCCCTTTGCGAGCGCACCTCTGAGACTCCTCTCCGCTGGCGCATTGTTAATCCGCCCCTCTACGGGCGCTCTTCTAAGCCGCCCCTCTGCAGACGTAACTCTAAGCCGCCCTTTAGCCGAGCACACTTCTAAGCCGCCCCCATACCGGGCGCGTCTCTAATCCGCCCTTCTATATGGGTGCACCTCCAAGACGCCCTTCACCTGGCGCATCCAAATGCCCCCTCCATCACTACATGCATCTATAAATTCATCGCATCCTCCTGACATCTTTCTATTCTCTTATAAAGATTTTTGATTTGAGCGTCGAAGGATATATGGTGGGAGCCATTCCCGCCGTCCTTTGACTTCCTGTTTGTAATTTGTGGTGTGCAGGTTCCAGGTTAATAGTGACGGAGACTGAATTCGCGTCAATTCGACCCGTAGCGGAAGAATGGAAGGCTCCCTAATCTGTACCACAACCCGAGAACCAGGGACACATCACTTTCTTAGAGTAATGCAGAACAAATATATATTTTCACGTGTAATTATTTTGTAATTGGTTATTGATTTAAATTATTAATGCTATCAATATTAACTAAAAGAAAAAGAAACTAAATGCTGTTTGATCACCAGGAGCACCGGTTAAACCACACCAAGCTTTTTAACATGTGAAGTTGATATGTTTGGCTGAGATGATTAAGGATTGTTGAAGATCTAGAAGACCAAGAAAAGTCAACGTGATGACTGTTTTGATGAGTTTAATCAAGTGGCTGTTCAATTTGCATTGTTAATTCTGATTTAAGCACTGAAATGGAAGATGAATACATATACACAAACTTACCTGTCATCTTTGATGTCCTCATTTGTTTCATACATAACAATTTTGTTCTTTGGCAGTCTGCCAGTTGTGTGAGTTCTTGACAAATCAAGATGTCATGTCTAGAGTTAGCTTTATGTGAATCACAATTAATTGATGTTGATGCCACAGACTGCTGGTAACATAATTTTGCAATAGTTTTTTTTTTTTTGTTAAGTGTACAATGTATTAATCATTTCATACAATTGAAGGATTTGCTTGATAATTTACCGTTGATGTTACTGGTCAGTTTTTTTGTGGTTACTGAACTGTAACTTTTGTGATGGCCAAACCAGTTTTGTTGGGAAAGAAAAGTACTACGTAAATGTTGTGATGCATGCCTTAATGGCTACATTAACCATCTGTTTGTTGTATAATGGCCTATTTGATATGGTATATTGACATTCATTGCAGCAATGCTGCCATTTTTCATATAAATGCATATGATTTGACTCAAAACTCATCCATGTTGCATTGTTACAGGCTTTGGCCGGATTGGGAGGTTGGCGCTACGGGCAGCAATCTTTAGGGATGATGTAGAAGTGGTGGCAGTTAATGATCCTTTTATCGATGCCAATTACATGGTAAGAAATGGTCCTCTTGCTCTCTTTTGAAAATTGGTGTATTGAGGCGCTTCATCTAACTTGTGTGTTTTCTTGTTTGGTCGCTATCCCTATTCAGGCTTACATGTTTAAGTATGATTCCACTCATGGAGTTTTCAACGGAACCATTAAGGTTTTGGACAACTCAACTATTGAAATTAATGGGAAACAGATTAAAGTTACAAACCAAAGGTACTATATTGGAGGTATTATTGTTGTGGTATTCCTTAAGAGCTGGTCTGTGGTGAGAGTATACGAAAGAACACATCTTCATAGTGGAAGTTGTCTCTCTATAGGGACCCAGCTGAGATTCCTTGGGCTGATCTTGGTGCTGAGTATGTTATTGAATCCTCTGGGGTTTTCACAACAGTTGAGAAGGCTTCTGCACACAAAAGGGTTGGTGTATTATGTTATTTACTCATCCTTCCATTACTTTTCCACTCCTCCTCTCAGCAGATCATGATTAAAGCACCTGGACCATGAACTTACATTGCTTTGCAGGGAGGTGCTAGAAAGGTGGTAATATCAGCTCCATCGGCTGATGCACCTATGTTCGTGGTAGGGGTGAATGAGAGAACTTATAATCCAAGCATGGATATCGTCTCTAATGCTAGCTGCACGACAAATTGTCTTGCTCCCCTGGCAAAGGTTTGTTTCTTCTGTAGATACCCCCACCAGGTTGATTTTTTTCTACTGTAGTGATCACTGGTATTTTTGTAAGGCATTTTGAGACAGGTTTACCATGTGCTTATATTCAGAGTTGTGCATCTTGACACAGCAAATTCACTGTTCTCCTTCACATGTGTGGAATGGGAAATTTTTTGAAAATTTGCGGCCTTAAAAATTTGGGATTTGAAATAGATTTTGCCTTCAGAAAAATACATTCAACGCTCATCAAAATGGTGAAAACACTAGATTTCACACTCACCAAGTTTGCCAAACTTTTCTTCAAACATGGAATTGGAAGAATTAGATTATCTGTTGCATTTGATGTTTTTGACCCTTGGTTTGTATATTTCAGAACCTAAGGTTTTACCCTTTTTCTGTACATTAATTTTTTAATGAGTAAATAAGGACTTAAATACAAAAAGCACAGTGGTGCCTCCATACAAGGAATGATTGCATAAAGGGGCCATGCAGCAACTAAAAGCCTGAAAATCTATGGCACTGAATCTGTAAGGCTATTTAAAAATTTTATGGCCTTTCTTTGAAATCCTTATTAAGGTTTCAACATCAATTAGGGTAGCTTGTTGTTGGCTGTCCTACTTGCATAAGCCAATGACCTTAATTCAGTCGCCTCCAATTCTTTTTCCCCATCCTACCTACCAAAGAAAAGAAGTGTTTTAACACCATTTATGTTTCTCCTGAAACGAATGCACAATGTGCATGTTGGATGTAGAGGCCGATTCCTCTTTATACCTGTAATCGGTAAGCATTGCCAAAGTCATTCACCGATTTTCCTTGACTAACAAATGCTCTTCGTAGCATAAGTGATGTCTCCTAGTGACAACCAATGGGCAATGGGAAATAGAATATAAGTTCCAAATCTTTCTCACATGAAAAGCAGCAGTTTGTCAGATATTGGCTTTCCCTTGTAATTAGCAGTCAATATATGCTCAGAGGAAGCCTTCCATAGGGAAGATACATTGCTTCTTTCCCTATGACCATCAACAAAGATATAACAAAGAAGTCTCCATACTTGGCCCTACTATAACAAGAACATCATCTCTGTGACAATATATATGAATGAGGTATATTTAGTGACCTTCCCATTTCAAAATGCAAATTATCCTTCACTAACCGAAATGGATTGAACTGAACTGACCTAGCACAAGCTACCCAAACCTGAACTAACTGTACATCTATACCTTAAAATGATTTGAATGAAACCGATATATCCTAAATTTTTAAGTTCTAACTGCTAAAAAAATTAAAATAGATGTTACCCAAAGAAAGTTTTGAGTACTTAAATTAACTAAATTAGGATTGATCAATTTGGTTTAAAATTGGTATAGAACATTCTTGGAACAAGCAAAGAAGGAATTTCCTTTGGAATTGAAGTCAGCTACTAACTCCGGTGGACCTAAGATAAAAATATCTCCATAGAACTGAAATGTGAAGTGCCCCAAACTTGTGTTTATGAGAACTAGAATCAAGCTGTGAAGACCAACTCTACTAGAGACCAACTTAATCAATGTTTCACCTGGAATGATCAAATAGCTTGCCAAATAGCTCGGCCGTGGAATGGCCCAATATAGACCCTATCCAACTTGCATGCTTGCAACCATTTGCAGGGTTGCAAATCCTCTCATCTTTGTGTCAGTCCCCAAAGAGGTGGTCTGATGTAAATATGACAAGTTAACCCTCGAAAGACTAGATAAACCATGTAATAAAATAATGGTTACATTTGCAATTGCAAAGGCACTTGTGGTGTTTTAGGAGCAGGGTTTCATGAATATTGCATGACATGAGAATGTCATGAGACAGTTTGGTTAGTGTTTGGTGTGGGCTGTTAGAGTTCTGCTGTTCTGGATGGAATTTTTTTCTGAGACAAAATGATTTGATGCTCAACTGCAATGATTTGACCCAAGCCACAGTAATTATTGTTTGAAAGGCTGTTAATAGTTCCTTGTACAGCATAATACGATTTGTTGTAAGTGACCTCAAGCTCTTTTTATTGTGTAGAAGGAACTTGCTAACACTGTGATGCCATTTATCTCATCCACCCCTCCCCTACCCCCAAAAAAAAAAAAAAAAAAAAACTAACAAACAGGATTGTTGCAAAATCTAATACTTACGTTAGCAGATTCTATATGAATCAATTGGTTTTGTTCCATGGATATAAGACAACCGTTGATTCTTTCCCACAATTGGTGAGTTCACTTTGAGCAAGATTGGGTTTAAGGATCAAACATGTCCTCAACTATGAAAAAAAAAACTAACAAACAGGATTGTTGCAAAATCTAATAATTACGTTAGCAGATTCTATGTGAATCAACTGGTTTTGTTCCATGGATATAAGACAACCATTGATTCTTTCCCACAATTGGTGAGTTCACTTGGAGCAAGATTGGGTTTAAGGATCAAACATGACCTCAACTATGAGAAACACATACGTTTAAGAGTGGGGATGATTGCAATCTGCCTCATGATAAATGTGTCACGTGTCAGAAGCAGAGCAGACAAATAGTGAACAGAACCACTTTGGGCATCATGTCAAAAGCATTCTGGGTGCTTGGCGAGGCGATGTCTTGGTGAGGTGAAATGGCTAGGTTCTATGAAACAATGCGACCGGGCATTCAAGCGGCTTTTTTTTACGACAATTTTTTCAGTTTTACTATAAAATCCCTAGCATTTAAAAAATTGCAAATTTGTATTTCTTTTAAGTGTGTTTGCTTTTTATCACCACAATCCCCATGACCCAAGCTCTCTGTCTCTATCTCTTCAATCTTATTCGCACCATGCAAAATCACCACCATGCAAAATCACAACCAGCTGCTAGTTAGGTTGTGAACAACAAATCTTGAGTAAAGGGAAAGGCTGTTGAGTTCTAGAGAGTAGGTGTAAAGCCTTCGAGTTCTAGAACAATAAAAGTAGAGGAGGAAGATGCTGATTTAGAGGAAATAGAGGAGATTGATGACTATAAATTTTGTGATGGATTTGATGTGGGTTTATTTGATGATGATAATGGTGATGAGGATGATGTGGTGAATTTTAATGATGATTAGAATTAAAGTATCTTAGGATTATACATGCTTTAGAAGATACATATTGTAGACTAGTGCTTCTATTGATTGTATTGTATGTAATGATGTAATACTTATTTTATTTATGAATATTTATTGTTATTTTCAATTGTGTGAGCTTTAATTAATATTTATCTACATAGCTTGTAACCTATATCTGTATTTCAGTTGGCGGCTTACTTGTCTTGGGCGAGCACCTTGCATACCGCCTAATGCCTTAGGCAATATAAAGTCTTAGCACCTTAGTTTGTCTGGCACCTTTGGCAATGTTGGGTGTTACATTTAATCTTTATTTTTCCATAAGGGAAAAGAACTCCTTTTGTACATTTCAACATGAGGAAATTATTTCACTACTGCATAAAAAATGTAGTTCCATCTTCTGATATATTGCAGGTGGTTCACGAGAAGTTTGGAATTGTTGAAGGTCTAATGACGACTGTGCATGCAACCACAGGTTTTTCTCTCTTCCATGAGACAAAATCCATGTTTTCTTTTGGGTTGGGGAATTAGACCAAATTTTTTTATACACAATTTTGCAAATTCAATGGGATTTGTTTTTAGCTACGCAGAAGACTGTGGACGGTCCATCAAAGAAGGATTGGCGAGGAGGTCGCGGGGCTGGACAGAATATTATCCCTAGTTCAACTGGTGCAGCTAAAGTATGATATAGATGCTTGTGTCTCCAAAAGTAATATGCTTTCTTATTCTATCATCTTTTAATTGGATTGATGATTTCATAGGCTGTAGGAAAAGTTCTTCCGGATCTCAATGGAAAGCTCACTGGAATGGCTTTTAGAGTCCCAACACCCAACGTATCTGTTGTGGACTTGACTTGTCGACTTGAGAAGAGTGCTACATATGATGATGTTAAAAAAGCAATCAAGTGCGGTGTATTTAAGATCCTTTATTATTCTTACCCCCATCACTCCCCCAAAAAAAAGAAAAACCTTCTTTACTTGTTTCTTCTATATGTTTGATAGTTCTTAGCATGTTTTCCAATCAAATATGAAACAAAATGTAGCTGGCGTATCTGTTTCAGGTTTGCCTCTGAGGGGCCACTGAAAGGCATTCTTGGATACACAGATGATGATGTTGTCTCGAATGATTTCGTTGGCGACTCAAGGTAGAAATAGTGTATCTGTGTTTCACAAGAAACTACTCTCTTTCTAGCCTTTCTGTCCTCTCCGCTTGTGCACTATTGCACATTGCTCATGTTTGCCTAGTAGAAAATGTTGCGTCAGATGATTTTGTTGGATGCTAAATGTCTTATCATGCCCACTTTCTTGAACCTCGTTTCTCTGTGTTGCATCAGCAATTATGTCCATATGTGGCTTTCTTCAAAGGTTGAATATGTTTATAAGTTGGATGCCTATTTGTATATCTTGTCCACTAGCCAGAACTGCAACACTCTGCTAAAAGTTACATTCACAATATCTTGGATTTGTGTCCCTAGTATAAATTGCCTTGAACGTTTTTTTTGGTTTCTCGAAGAATCACCTGACCTGTTGATGTCTGCTCATCCGATGTTATTTTTCCTTGTTTTTTAGTTCAGGTGACTTTGGAACTTTGAGGAAAATAAAAACAAGAAAAGGATGTTTTATTGAAGTTTTTTTTTTCTTGTTCAATACTTTCAAAATTTCATTTGCCTCAAGTTTTCTTCGGTCCAAATCATTAGCTATTTTTTTTCCCTCCATGTTGGTTTATTCTTTTTCCTCATGGAAAGCCATGCCTCACATCCGTTTGTGTGTGGTTTTCAAGTGCTCTGCCATTTACATGGCTTTTAAATTTTATACCCTTTCTCAATTTGTTCTTCCAATTTTCCTGTTCAGATCAAGTATATTTGATGCAAAGGCTGGTATTGCACTGAGTCCTAATTTCATGAAGTTGATCTCTTGGTACGACAACGAGTGGGGATACAGGTATAGGTCTTCCTGTAAGAACTAGGTATAGGATAGCCCGGTATAGAAGCTTCCATTATGCATGGGTTCCGGAGAAGGGATTGCACGCTGTATGTTCATTATATGCAATTTTACCTTGCATTATGGAAGAGGTCATTTGACTCAAATCTATGATCACTAGGTCATAATGCAACAATTCAATCACTGTGCCGGGCTTGCCTATATGGATGAATATTGATGTCGTTTTCATTTGTGCCCTATGGTTGATGAATCTCATGCATCTCTCCTGCAGCTGCAGAATTTTGGACCTGATTAGTCATATGGCAATGGTGGCAAGTTACTAATTTGGGTGAAGGTTTACCAAGCCGAAGCTGCTTTTTTTTAAGCGATGAACTGGTTACTATCATAGTTATTGATATTTCCGAATTTTGGCCTTCTTTCACGGTGCTCTCTATATGCCCTTGAGGTGGGTTTTGCTTCAGATGGTGATTATGAAAATAATTGCTTAGTGCAACACTGGTTAAACATGAGGGATTTGCATACGCATCTCCTGTGCTCATATTATTTTTGTCAAAATGCATCAACAGTTAATTCTCATCGAAGATACCTGTGGTATTTATGTGACTTAAATGGTATTTAGCTATCTCTCTAATGATCCTTTTAAGTGTACATTATTCCTGACTCGTGTTGTGTATAGGAGGGTTGCCATATTTTTTGGGGTGAGAGACTCATCTTAGTACCCTGAATGCCGTGCTTCTCCATAAGGGCCTCCAAAATATGTTTTAAGAGATCTCCTCGTTCTCCATACCCAAAATTCTCCACGGCATCACCCATTAGCAGCCCGCTTCTTCGTCTAGTTGTAGGATGCAAATTTGATTTTCTCATCCTTGAAACCGCCCTTCCCATCCTAACCTGACGATTTAACTATTTGACCAATATTTCATAGAGTTATTTTCCTATAGTTGATAGAATCGTGTGAATTGATGTAATTTTGAGTTTACGATACAATGGGTCTGTGACAAGCCCTTTTGTGCAGGATGGGGGGGAGGCGAATTTGAAATATTTTCTAAGCCTTGTTTGATGTTTGAGAATTCGACAAGTATCTGCCTGTTATTGCATGCTATTAATGTTCGATTAAATTGATTTTAGTTAGATTTTGAGCGCAGCTGAGAAACTCCAAATTTGAGCTTTTGGATAACTGTTTGTTTGATTATTAAATTTTTGTACTACCGTTGGGAGGCTTTGAAAGTAGTGTCATTCACCGAGTGCGAATACAAACCAGGCCTGTGTATTAAAAAAAAAAAAAAGGAAAGAAAAAGATTATTACCTTCCGGCTGCTGAAATTGTTTGGATAACGTTGCCAACTATAAAAAGATGGTTTGGTGTATAAAGCCTCTGCTAGTTGCATAATCTTGGAAAAGTTGGATCCTTTGAATCTATGGTATGCTTTCTTATTTTACTTCATATGTAGAGGGTCATTTTTATAACTATAACTAGTGATTCTTAAGTCTCAAGATAACAATTCTTCGGGTGCATAATATTGCCAATTGCTGTCTGCACATTTTATTGCCTGCGAATTGGACCAGATTCAAAAGAGATTGATATCATTAAAGACCAACTTTATTATTTGAGACCATATATGAAATGAAATTTTTAAAGATGTAAGTGAACTGGATCAGTAATTTGAAGAATGGCGAAACAATGCTTTAAAAGCTGTGTCAAGAAGAAATGCAAGAGATGACTAATCGGGAAAGAGCAGAAGAGCCCAAGCTGTTGGTGCAACAACTGCAGCAGCTATCACAGCATATGAGCTAACATACTTTCTCACTTCAAGGATCTCAATGCCTTAATGGCAAGGGAAACTACACGAGACATACTCTGCTTTGAATGAGCAAGAAGAAGATGGCGAGGAAGAAATCACTGAGGTATGCATTCAATCCCGTTTTGCTTCTTCCTCCAAAATTACCATAAGAATCAGAGTAGTGTGCTCATAGAATAAAAATTAAAGGAGTCTTGAAGTAGAGAGCCATCACGATTTTGATTGATAGTGGAAGCACCCAACAGTTTCTTAGATCCAAAAGAACTGTGGCTAATGGCAACAAGATTATAAGTAGAGAAAAAATGCAGCAATTTTTGTTGAAAGATGCAGAGTCATTCTTCTTCAGCAGAATTCAGAATTCTCAATCTGGGTAGGTGTGAAATGATTCTTGAGTTGATTGGATGAAGAAGAATAAGTTTAAAGGTAATGTCCTTTGGATTGACCAATACACTAGCTAACTTCAAGTCTTTAATGAACCATATTTTCCAAGCTTACCCTAGGAAATTTGTGTCCGTAGTCTTTGATGACATTAGGCTATAACTCAGATGGGAATGCCCATGTAATTCACCTAAGATCTATAAAGAAATTGAAGTGTTTTTTTGGTAAAAACCCAATAGAGTACTTAGGACACTTGATTTCGGGAGATGAAGTAGCTACAGATCCAACCATGGTAGAAGCTACGGAGAATTCGGTGAACCGACAAACATCAAGGCCTTGAGGGGAATTCTAGGCCTAACTGCAATTACAAAAAATCATAGCCAATTATGAAACTAAATGTAACTAATCGTTGAAGAAGAATGAGTTTCGGAGGAGCTTGTCAAGCCTTTCAACAGCTGAAGAAGATGACACAAGTTCCTATATTAGCTATTCTGGATTTTTCATTACCATTCCCTGTGGAAGCTGATGCTTCAGACATGATGATAATGAGAGCTGTGCTGAAGCAAACACAGATCTAAGAACTAAGATAGCTCAAGCATTGCATGCTTCTCTGCCTTCGAAGGTCATTTAGGAGTTCGAGGAATATATAGAAGGGTACCTTTACTGTCTAGGAATGTTCAAACAAATAGAGCCTTTATACTTGAGAGGTTTGTCAAAGGAACATCACCGAGAGGAAAGGTTATCCAACGACTTTCAGGCCAATTCATTCTTAGATTTATGTCACTATGGATTTCATATAAGGTTTTCCAAAATTATAAGGAAAAATCACAATACTAGTGATAGTAGATTGAATGACAAAATTCTTCTTCGTCCTGTCACATCCTTTTTCTGAACCTAAGGTGGCTTCTATTTTCCTTGACAACATAATGAAATTGCATGGTCTTTCATGTGGCATAGTGACAGTTAGAGGGGTACTCAAGTGCAAATGAGTACAACATATCTTCCTGAAATAGATGGGCAAAGTAAGAGGGTGAATCAATGCTTATAGACTGTACTTAAGTTGTATAGCTTCCACAGCACCTTCTAAGTACCAGTGGCTTTCACTTACTGTTGGCATGACACCACGTATCACAGCACAATCCACATGACTCCTTTCAAGGTTTTGTATGGATATGTACCTCCACAGTTACAGCTAGACATTGTTAACCACATTGAAATTGCTTCAGTTGAGGAGCTGATTCAAAGGAGAGTGGAGATGAGTATACTACTCAAGAGTACTTGGCGATGGCCTAAAACAAGATGATTCAAAGAAGAGTAGAGATGGGTATACTACTCAAGAGCCAATTAGAAAAGAGTGGAGAGAAGCTCTGAAGTTGGAGATGTGTTCTTCCTCAAATCACAACCCTATGGGCAGTCTACTATAGCCTTGAGGAAGAATTTGAATCTCCCATCGAAGTACTATGGCCTATTTTAGGTGATACAGTGGATAGGGGGAGTGGCTTGCTGCACCTATCCAGTGAGTCCAAAATCCTTCTAGCTCTCCATATATCATTGTTAAAAAGAAAATATGTGACTGCAAGTCAGTGTAAGCAGCTATCCCTGTACTGGATTCGTATGAAGAAGTATTAGTTGGGCTAGAAGATGTATCACAGACTCGAGGCATACTTATAAAGGAATGGCAGTGCCTCAAATCTTAGTAAAATGGACTTAGAAATAGAAGATGCTACCTAGGAAGATAGGATGTAGTAGGCAACTAATTTTCAGATTTCATCCTTGAGGACAAGGAAGCTTTGATCGAGAAGGGATTGTGAGCAAGGAAGTGGAGGGGTGATTTTGAGATGCAAAGCCAATGCTCGAATTATAGTTGTACTATAGCCTAGAGGGAATGAATTTTGACTTGTGACAAGGGGAACAGACGATAACGAAGCATTGGATGACTCTAAGGCAATGGAACAGTAACTGGGTGGTCCATTAAATTAGGATCTGCTGTAGCATAACAGATTCCTAAAGACAATTTTGTCACTGTTGTGTACCAAGCAGTAAATTGATAGTAGAGGGATGCAAGAACCGGTTAAGTGCTTGTACTAGGCATATAAAAGCCACCATAGTTGTAATCTCCTGCGCAAGGAAATGAAGAAAGAAACTGTCCTATGCTCCAAGAAAACACCTCCATCCAATTGAATCCCTTCAATCCGTGTTGAACCCCTTTCATGTCAGTCGAGAAATGGCTAATGGACTTAAATCAAGTGCTGAAGTGTTGTCGGTAATACAATTTCATAGGCTATAAAACCAACTTATCATGAAAGATAAAATTTTCTTATGATAGATATATTTAACAGCAATTAGATTGTAACTAGTGTGTCTAGAGAGATTAAGATACTATTTATCTTTAAAAAGCTTGACCAAAGCAATTTCTGAATAGTGAGAATCGGAAAGCTAGAGTTAAATTTGTGCATGAATGGTGTTGAAAAATTCACCATTATGATGCTTGAGTCAATTTCAAGCTGACTTAATCTCTCAAAGAAAATCAGCAAAACAAGAAGTGAACCAAACCAAACTGCTTTCGCAATGCAAGTCGCAAGCCAACATCAAGTAAAACCAATTTGCCGCTCTAATGCTCAAGCCAGCGAACTTTTTTGGGCACTGTAATTCTCAATCCAACTATGACCAACCTTCAAGCGAATCCTCTTGGGCACAACAATGTTGGGGCAAACCTTATACATACTTCAAGTGAACCTTCTTGGGTATTATGATTCTCAAGCCAACTTGGAGGACTCATTGAGTATGACCATATGTACACTAAATATTTAGAAATGATGACTCAAAATATAATACTTTATCATAAAATGTGCCCATAACTCAAAAAACAAGCATAACAATTTCTTTTTGGCAGTTTTTTGACAACACGCAATGCAATAGTATAACTTAAAAAATGAATTCTAACAACCATAATTCAGATTTCACAAGTTAAGACCTAAAATTTAGGATTATTGAATTGTTAAATCTTACACATAATAACAAAATAAACTAAGTGAGTTAAAGATAAAATAAGAAACTATAAATAAATTTATAAACCATCTGTTATGATTCTACTAAAATGAGTATGTAAGAATCTATGACTACAAGATAAGATGTTAAAAGTACACAATCTACAAGCACTACCAACATCACAAATATACACCCTCTTAAATTTTTTTTCAAATCAACCAGTCCACACTTTTTTGTCACAAAATGACAAAAGGTAGTAAATCACTAACACCGCAAACATACACCCCCTTTAAAATTGCCTCCAAGACAACTACTAAACACTTTTTTGTCACAAAATGATAAAAAGTGTACTCATGAGAAACATTAGATCCATTCTCCATGTCCTTGTGAGCAGTGAATTGAGACCCGAGTTGCTGAAATTTAACCTAACTTTTTGAAATTCTATAGTATACCTAACATCTAGAAACATAGCAATTCTATCCGATTGGAGTCCTTGAACATATTCTATCAATAATACTTACTGTTTAAGTATTTAATAGAGATGATTTAGGAAAATTATAAATTCAGTTGAATGAGAAGAAAAAATCTAAAATATACTGATTGTAGGAGGTCTAGAATAAATCAGAGAAGGTATAGCCCCAAGATAAGAAGGTCGAGGGTCATCCTCACCCACAGGATTGCCAAGAGATTCTAGGCAGCCAACAGCATCATAAGCTGAAGCATTCCGTTTGTGTGCCTAGATCTGAAGAAGATTGGAATGACCTAAGAGTTTGCCTAGCTTTGCATCTGGCTCAATGTGAAACAAAATCTATAGCTCTATAACTTGACATTGATGAAGAAACCACAAGTCTGTATCTCTTACGAGCATCCTGATGAACTTGGTAAGATGAGTCATGATGTGAGCGGAGATCAATCGAATCATGCCAAAGCAAGGCACATAAAAACAACATCCAGGTTAAGGGTAGCATGGTAAGAATTGGTGCACATAGTCCTTATTGTACATAATCACAAAAACTACCCAGGTACTTAGTGAGCTCCAGAGGTATGGAAATCACAAGCGGTAGCCCTATTAAGAAGATAAGAGGCAATGGATTGATTGTAGAAATTCCCTACAGAAATTTCCAATGCCTCACTGCTCACAAGCCATGCACCTTCCAAGGCTTCGGTGCATCCCTTCTTTGCTGTATTCTGAGTGCAGGGCATCTGGGATTAAGAAAGAGAAATCCAACAGACGCATAGAATAAGAGAAGATTAAGCATTTGGAGTACGAAAATCCTGCCAAGTGATACTGGTAGCTCAGGCAATCTTCGCGTGAAATTCATGCACGAGGCAAAAAATCAAAAACTCTAAGAAGCCGCTGCGAAATTGACGGCCACAAATCCCACATCCAGTGCGGGGCATAATACACAAGATTTGTAAGGGATGATATGAAAATGCAAAGGACTAGCACGATGCATGACAAAGGGAAACTAAAACCATAACTACGAATGAGAAACAAAATGCTGGAAATCTCAAATGATTACTTGAATCCATAGAGCAAGACACAAAAATGGTAGAGATGTGCATGAGAAGGTGGTCTACACCAAGATTGAAAATAACTGGTTGTAAAAAAAAAAAAGGGTGAATGCGTGTAATCCTTACTAGTTTTTATACTTTTACTCAAACTAATTTAGCATGATAAATGAGAAGAAAAAAAAAAAAAATGCAAGGATAGGCATGCTCGAGGAATGAGCGTGTGACCATTGAGTCAAGAACACCCAATGCAGAACTCTCCTAGAATCATCCTAAGAGACTAAATGCATGTGATGAACACCCAAAAGACAAAAGGATCAGAGTCATGGTGAAATCCTAGTGAAAATTTTTTGAAATTTGATGGAGATATAAGAACACATTTTTAAAAGAATACACATCAGAGGTAAAAGTCACTAGAAGTGACCCAAGTGTACTGAGAACATCAAATTCTAGGGTGGAGTTTCGTGACCTTAAATTATACACAAGGTTTAACTATAATAATCAACATGTTGCAATATATTAGTCAGATAAGAAGTCAAGCATAATGTCACTGCCATCTTCATCTCTCTCTCTCTCTCTTTGTGTGAGTTTTAATATAAAACTCCCCCTTCTTTAAGCCTGCCTTTCTGAGGTGCTCCATTTTTCATTTTTCAATCCTTTTTAAATTTTTTGTTACCCTTTTTTACTTTTTGAAGTTTGAGATGAATTTTTTTTTTTAGATATATTTTTTTTACTTTTATTGGCATATACAGTGAGATAAGATTCAACTAGTTCTAAATTGATTCAAACTCAATGTCAATCTAATATACCTTTTAGATTGTTGTCCCAAATTACATGCTTTTCGGCTAAATCTTCATCAATTGAATATAGTATACGGTGGAAGATGTACAACACCTCATTTGAAAAACATAAGCTCAGCTCAGCCAGCTTCTCCACCCACAACCATCTCTCAGCCATAACCTTATTGGTCAATTGAGCCACCACATCCTCCCGTGTTTAATATTGGTAAACAAGTTTTTGAAATTTAACGTGTCCAATATGAGAGGTTCGAGGAACAAGCCTAAGACAATGAGGCTGAATATAACCACATTAATCACATGGATAACATAAGGAACAAATCTAGGATAGAGGCACTCTTGGTGATATTTATCACAGCCAAAAAGATAACATAGAATATATACATGATTTTACAGATAATGACTTCAATAAAGAAAATATACGTGCCTATCGGAAACTAACAATCTTTAAATAAACTATCATCGACCTCTAATCCCTTTAGTGTTAGTGCTACTAAATATGAAATGGAGAGAGTGCAGGATGGTACAAAATCTCATCAAATATATTCATGAATAATATAATGAATTTTCAAAGTTTTGAAATACAATAAAAACTCAAAATGTAACAAAGTAAGGGCCACAAATATGATTATCAAATCAAATGCCAACAAAGAAAATGTGTAAATTGAAGAGAACATAGACAATACAAAATTCATCAAATGAACTCCTAAATATTTGAACTATTGGCCAATGTATATCCCCATTAGTGGTGCCAAATTGCAAGGTCGATGATCTATGCATTATAATCCAATAAATAAGGTCACACAATACACTTATAGCATGTGGGTGAGTTGTCGCGACTTTCACATGAAAATATATATACATATAACATAAATAATATTAAACAGTTAACTTTTATAAATAAATTAATGGTTCAAAGAAATCAAACAAAGTTTATATTTTAGATTTTTTTTTATGACATTAAGGAGTAAAATTTTACAATATGGAAATCAAATGTGTAATGGGTCATCAAACTTGGGAACAGGAAATAATTACATGAAGGAAATTCATGACAATTCAAATGGAAGCTCTATACAAAGGAATTTCTAAAACTTCAATATCAACACTCTTGTCATGTAAATGTAGCAAAGTAACAAAATATGAAATTCAGATTATGAGAAACAAAATTAACAAAGAAACTTAAGGCTAAACTCTGAAAAGATCAACCAAAATCATTGATAAGTAAAGTATAAGAAAATATAAAAAAAATTATCTAAAATATATGTTTAATTTGAATGCCTTCTATTGATGCTCTCCTTTCATTCAATCGGCATAAACTTTGCATAGTAATCTGTCCCTAAAATCAAGCAATGATTTTATACAAGAAATGAGAATATTGCCTAAGCAAGAAAACTATATATAAATTCTTACAAATACATTCAATCAAGTATTCTTGCCTAAAATATATGATGTGTAAGTCTTGCTAATCTTGTCTGTCAAATTTATGCTTGACTCTTGCTCAACTTGTTAGGTCAATTAAGAAGTATTAATTTACTTGTTGCGTCCAGTGAATCTGGCCATACGTCAGTCAAAGCGCGAACGGCTTTTTATGCGGGCGGACGGACAGATACGAGCAATACAGAATAAATAGAACTCGAACAGAGAAAAAGGAGTGCGAGGGCAAGGAGAGAGCACGCAGGTTTACGTGGAAAACCCTTTTATCTGATGAGGGGTAAAAAACCACGACAGCGGACAAACAGTCCGAGAGATCTCACTATTGTGGTGAAAAGATACAAGGAATGCCTGGAAAGCTGTTCGCTTTCTCAAGGATATTACACGTAGGGAAAACAGATTTCTCTCGTCACTCTTTTCTCTTTACCTTAATTTTCTCTTGAGGTTCTCTTGCTCGAGCGTAAACAGATGAATTCAGAATCAGGACCCTTTTTTAGTAGTTGAAACGGGGTATTTATAAGGAATGTAATGCCGTAAGGGAGGCGACATGTGGCGCTGGCGTGTCAGGACTGCCTGCCACCATTGCCACTACTGTAGGTGCGGCTGTGATACGGACACCGGTCACAGTCTGCAGATACGGCGCTCAGAGGCGCATGGCCTGTAGGTACAACGCGTCCGAAGCCGTTGGTCGCTCGTGGTAGCGCATGCCGTGCAGGTCATCTGAGCTGGCGTCTTGGCTATTTTGGCTTTTCTGGCGGTCCTCGTCCTTCAATGGGTCACAGCGTCCTCTCGGATTGCCAGTGTCTTTATCGCTTAACTTAATTCTTCGGGTGCTCGAAAACGGGTTAGTCACTTGGGCCTGATTTGGCTTGTGGGCCTTTTGGGCCAGCCTTCTCCTGCGATCCTTTGGGTCTGTGATTGTAATTTTGGGCCTTGGGTTCCAGGACTCATCATCACTAATCATGAATTGATATTGGTGATGGGATAGAACATTGGTAAAAATATCTGCGGTTTAGTATTCAATTGAAATATAAAAAAGTGCAATAACATTTTGAGTAGGTGCTTCCTAAATATAACAATAATCTATTTTAATATACTTAATTCGTTTATAAAATACAAATTTGGTAGCAATCCAAATAGTGCTTGTACTATCAATGTGAAGTGTAGTTGAAAGAAATTGAATAACATTGAGTTCACGCAATAGTTCCTGAAGCAACACTATTTTAGAGCTGGTAGATAATGTGGCTTGATATTTAAACTCAATTGAAGATTTTGAGACATATATCTTTTTATCACTTTTTCAAATAATAAGAGTATTATTAAGAAACATACGCTAATTAGTAATTGATTGACGAGTATCCATATAACCAGCCCAATTTGTATAACTAAACCATCCAAATTTAAAGAGGTCTTAGAAAAAAAGAACAAACCTTTCCCCTAATGTACCATTAAACGGTGCAGTAAACGTCGTATGATGGTCATATGAGACTGACAAGAATCTTTCATAAAATAGGCTGATCTACTAAATTGTTAAAAAAAAAAATTAGGTCAAGTAATAATAAGATAATTTAAACTTTCTACTCGCTATTAATAGATCAAAGGAACAGATAATAAATTTTTATCTAATTAATAGAGCTTCAAATTAAGCTCCATAGGCATAGGAACCCAATTTCTATTTTGAAGATGAGTTAGAGAAAGTTGTTCCTGTGTATATTTATACCGATATAAGAGGATATTAGTTAGACAATATTAGACCTCAAATCCAAAAAAATAATGCTGCAATGCGGATTTTATATGTTGCTAGAGGTGTGCAATTAATTTGGGGTTGAATCCTATAAGTATAGCGTTATCTACATTTATGAGGAGCATAATAATCCTAGTAATGTCAATTAAAAGAAAAGAGATGGGTCATATTGATTTTAAATAAAATTAAAATTTAGGATAGTAGTATAAAACTTTTCAAATTAGGCTCATTGTGCTTGCTTTAATTTACACAAAAACCTATGAGATGACAACCCTCATTAGGGGAAGAAGAAAACTTGCCAAGCAGAGGAGTTATAAATATTTCTTACTTTAAATCATCATATAAAAATCTATTTTTTTACATCAATTTGACGAAGTGACAATCATTTGAAAGCAATAATAGTGATAATAGTGTGGATTATGGTTACCTTAACTATAAAAGCAAATGTTCTCTCATAATCAAATTTATATTTATGTTGATTTTGGAGTCCTTAGAAGAATTTTATATCTTTTGATAGATCCACCAACACGTAATTAATAACATATACCTATCTTGTAGAGCTTGAAGTTCTTCTTGTATAACTTGTTGCCAATACTAGTAAGAAGAGGCTTATGAGTAGGACTTAACAATAGTAATATCAATTGTGGCTTAAATAACAAAGTGAGTAAAGCGATACCCATCAGGAGGACATGGAACCCAAGTAGACCAATAAGGCATAGGATTAGGTGATAGTTTAGAAATAGGGAGAGGCATTAGGCAACATCATTGATACACAAAACTTGGTTCAAAATGAGAGGAAATACTAGTCTATGCACCAATTGTGGGAGCAAAATAGCTGAAACGGCAAGGTTAGTGTGAGATGAAAATAAGCATTTATTTTCAAAGAATGCAACAATAAGAAAAATATAAAATATATTAGTATTCGCACAATAACATACAAACTTTTTATAAGAATTGTTATAGCCTAGAAAAACACATTTAACAACTTGACCAATAAATTTGTGACTTTTATTAGGAGGTAATTGAACAAAACAAAAACAATCAAAATTTCTAAAGGAATCATAATTTGAAAAAACACCAAACAAATAATAATATAGAGAACTGAAATACAAGTTGGGCGAAGGTATACAATTAATTAAGTACGCAATTGTAAATATAACTCTCACCAAAGAACAAGATAGAACAAATAATTCGAGTAACAGAATATGAACACATCAAAAATATATTGATTCTTATGTTTTTTGACTCCATTTTAGTGAGACTGTTAGGACATGATTATTAAGAAAGAATGACATTCTATTGTAGAAAAGAGTGAAATTCTTAAGAATATTTTTACTTTTAAAATTATTGTACAAAATTTTTAATTCGATTAATAAAATAAGGAGGGTATAACAATGCTTAAGTAGAGCTCATCTACACAAAAAATTAGTTTGGATTAAGGTAAGTCTTTGATAGCACTAAAAAAATAGGGTTTTTCCCAACTTACACCTGGAAGAGATAAATAGGTGTATGCACAAGAGATGATGAAATTTTCTTAAAAAATCTATACATAAAAAGAAAGAACTAAACTAGATGGGAAACACTGCTACAATATTACATGTTCAACATCAAAAGCTTGCAAAAAAAAAAATAATAACATAATCTTATGGATGAAGGAATAATTAAATGACCAACAAATTTTGAAAAAAAAAAAAATTTTCAGACAATATATTACTAACTGATAATTAAATATTTAAGAAGAGTTAGCTTATAAATTAATGGTTTTGATATAATAGATCTTAACCTGCTAATCTTAAATTTGTTACTATATGAAAAATTTTTTAGATAAGTGTAATCAGAGTTTTTATCTTTTTTATAAACAATTTTTTTAAATGGACTATTGAATACCGTTGAAATCCTAATGTCCTTGCCACCGACTTTACTTTAAATGCTGGCAAGTCAATTCAAGTGTTTAAAATTATGAGTGAGAGAATTTCATAGGCTAGAAGAATAATTAATCATGGAAGGATAACATCTTCTCAAAATAAATGGATCTATAAAGGAATATCTATCTAGTAGTCAACATAAATTTGTCTTTAAAGGATTAAGGTGCTATTTATATATTAAAGCTCACTTAGAGCAACTTTAGATTAGTTGAAAGTGCAAAAAATGGTCTTCCAATAGATCCCAATTCACACACAAGTCTTTCATAACAATTTTATTATTGTAATACTTGAGCCTACTTCAAACAGACTTCAAGCAAACCTAATCTGACACTACAATCCTCAAGGCAAAATCAAACTGGTTTCAAGGGACCCCAATGTACCACAACAATTATCTTTATTTATTTAAGGGTTAGAAGAGTAAAGGTCATCGGTATCTCAACAGATCATGATCCATATAATCTAAGTAAATGTACTTTTTAATAGTCAAGTTAATATTAAGTGAATTTCCTTAGGCACTATAATGTCCAAAATAAAATTTAAACGAATCTACTTAGGCATTGTAATACCTGAGCTAATTTCAACCAAATAGCTAATTGTAATCCACTTAGGATATAGTGGCATTAGATATCTAAAAGAGGTAACCTCTGCATAGAATGCTTTGTCCAAAAATTTGTCAATAATTCACAAATCATCCTACCATATTTCAATTCATGTTTTTACAAATTTAGACTTGGCATCAGGAGCTCTGATTTGGTGTATTAATGGTGACCTTTTTTATATACAAAGTCAAATATGATTTGGGTTTACTTTTATGACTTTGGTTGAAGAAGAAGAAAAGGTGTTAGGACAACCTACCATCAGTGTACAAATTGTGCTTGGACTTCGGATGAGTTTTCACCAATTGTTCTATTGCCGATGTGTTTAAAGCATGATAATTTTTGTTAAATAAAAATAACCATGATTCTCTAAATATATTTCCATTCAAGTTTTTCTCATGAATGTTATTATTTATTATGATTCTCTAAATAAAAAATAACTATGATTCTCTAAATCGGTTATGGTTTGTTGTTTCATAAATATCATTATATTTATTATTAGTTAGTTAAATGGTGTGTGAATATATTAAATTCAAATTTTAATATTATATTTTTACAAATTTTCAATTTCAATGTATTATATTTTTCAATTTTAATCTTATATTATATTTTTATTTAAAATGATGAAAAATTGACTAATTTTTTTTTTTAAAATAGTTGAGCCACAGTGGATAATTAATAAAATTTAGTTAGACCATTTAAAAAGGTTTTAGTGTTGTCGATTAAAAATTTTGATTTAATTACCAATCAAATTGAATAAATTTATTATATTATATTAAAGTCTTATATGTAAAAAATCGAGTGGAATAAATTGAATCACAGTGGCTAATTAATAAATTGAGTGGGACCATTTAAAAAATTTTAGCGTGGTCAATTAAAAATTTCAGTTCAATTATTAGTTACTCATGTCTAGTTTTTTTATGTGTAAAAAAAATTGAGGGGGGTCAATTAATCTTACAATCTATCACTCACATCCGCCATTGTTACCATACTTGTGTGTGTGATGTTGTTTAATCATGTTATATACTACAATGGTCTAAGTAAGTTACCATGATTCATGAGTAGGATTAGATTAATACAGACATCCACTCACATCCGCTATTGTTTACACGCTTGTGTATTGAATTGGCAAGCAATGGCCCAAATTACCTTGATTTATGAGTTAGATTAGATAATAACAAATAAGGATACCCATTCACATCCACTATTATTTACACGCTTGTGTGTTGTTGTTGTTTCACGGCTTGGCGGCTTGGATCGGCTTGTGGGCTGGCTCAATTGATTTATTTGGGCTGAAGCCCATATAATTATGTTACACTACACCATATGCCTCGAGACTTGTTTAATTATGTTACCCAATCATAGGAATTGAGTTGGCAAGTAAAATACCATGAATCATGGGTTGGACTAGAGATAACAACAATTATGGACACCCACTTACTAAAATAAGCTAGGGAGAGTTGACATCATGACCCCCAAACAAATGCAAGGGCAATTTAATTGACTAATCAATCGATTGAGAATAAATGAGGATTGTTTTTTATTCTGAAAACGGTGGGGTTCATGGGATCAGATGTTACCCTTAACGAACAAATACCCTTACAAAAAGGAAAAAGGAATTACCAACGCAAACAATCAAGCTCAGGAGTTACTGAAGCTCGAAACGATGGGAATGACCACCAAAATGACAATCAACAAAAGCAGTATGATTCCCACACAGAACCACTTCCTGCTGCTCCTCTGGTACTCTTTTGCACTCTTGAGCTCCTTACTCCCATCCTTGACATAATGCCCTGCATTCATCACATGGTGCTCAATGTCATCCATCTGCTCTCCCTGCGCTTCCACCATCACAGCCATGTCCAAGAACACCTGGTGGAGCTCCAACAAGCTCCTCTCCACCTCCTTTGCTGCGTCATGTCTATCCTTTATCTCTAGCACCGTCTCCATCACATTCCCCCGTCCATGCTCCTTGATTGCCTCCGCTAGTATCTCACCAACCCCCACACCATTATCCATGATCTTCTCCATTGTCTCCTCATCCGGTTGCTCCCCTGTTACCGTATAATAGCATCTACCCACAGTTTCCTTGTATTCTGCCATCATCCTCTCCCTGAGATCCTGAAAATCCGTCATCAGCTCCTTCAGCTTCTTCCGGAGGCCAATTATCACACAGTTTCTCGTCCTGTCAATCGGATTCTTCATCGACAGCCTCTGGTTGTCCATCTCTTCGAGCTGAGTTTTGATGGTTCGAGCGTTCTTGAGCACGGTGACAATGTCTGCGTTGATTTGGCTGCGGAGAGACCTGAAGGCGTCCGGTTTATGGAGTGATTTACTCTCCTCATTGGCGGCCTCTAGCCTTACTAAGATGTTTCTGATCGCTTCCATCTCGCCCTTCACCCGCTCCGCCTCCTCCAAGAACAGTTCCAATTTTGGATCGGTCGATTGAGTTTCTGCCATACCCATTTCTATATCTTTCACTGCTGCTTTCTTCAGATCCACATAACTGATGAACGATTTTGTCATAAGGTCATTCATCTTCTTCCCCTTCTGCAGTATCTTCCTCTAAAAGCAAACCAGAGAAACACAGAGAATCACTAGACGCTGTTACCAAAACGTTCTTTGCAATGTGAGCTGGGCAGTAAATACTATTAGAGAACGTGTCATATTAGAAATAATCATGAAAGATTTTGCCACTGTATCATCCATATGCCTCTCCTCTCTGATGGCTGGCCTACTTCAGAAACAATAGATAGATATATAGACAGAGCACAGTATTATTACAAGCGAATGCTAACTCAAACAATTGGTGTGCAATGCTTATGAGACAGTAAAATAGAAAGCTTCACCGACTACAAATACTGGCAACAATGGAGGTAAATCTACCAGATGTATAGGGCGGTAAAGAATTTAATCACCAATTAGGCAGTAAGTAAAACACACAAATGAAGCTCGAGTATAAACTGACAGCAGAAATTACTGAAAACCTGAAATTTTAATGGACGATGAAATCAGGCTCGAGTTGTTGGAGTTCTGCGATCTTGAGATTCCCGATGGGTGACCCTTAAGCGGGAGAGAGATCGATAGAAATGGGTGACCTTCAGCTCTGAAGTTGGATGGATTTTATTCGGATGGAAAATAAGCTTGCGGACGCAGAATGCTTTTTAAAATACGCAGATAGCCGTTGCAACGTGCAACGTCTATATTTTAAATATAAAATTTTTAAATTTTATTCCCAATAAATATTTTTAGAGTAACAGCTCTTTTAATATAATATTCTTTCATGTTTGTATATTATGGATTTTGAAAACGGCTATATTTTTAAAATGTAGAGACTTTAATAGAAGTATTTTACCTTTTCTATTAAAAAAAATGCTAACCTTGAAAATCCATAATATACACACATGAAAGAATATTATATTAAAAGAGCTGTTACTCTAAAAATATTTATTGGGAATAAAATTTAAAAAATTTACATTTAAAATACCAACAATTCACATTTTCAAAAAATCACAACATTTATACATTTTGAATATAAAGCCTTTTAAGTTTTATTCCCAACGGATATTTTTAGGGTAATAGCTCAGATAATGTAACAATTTGACTGATTATTTTTAATATTCATATATATATATATATACCAAAATCTATGTATTCATATTCCCTTTAGTAGCTGCTTTGGCATTAACGGATATTTTTTTCAAATTAAGAATTACCATTTTCAGTATAAAACCATTAAGAATACTCATTAAAAAAATCAACAAATTCTATTAATATGAAATATGTTAAAATTATATTACAATATTTTGATAGACTATTTTACAATTATAAAATTTTAGTATTTTAAATTAAGGGTTTTTTCATATGTAAGTAATTAACAATGATTTACTTTCTAACAAGGCTAAAAACAGATATAATCTATTGAAAAATCGAGCAAGTACGAATTCTTTTAAAATTACATTTATTTTCACTGATTTTTTTGGATATTTTATAAACTACTCACCTAAGTGATTAAATTAACATGCAACCATAGATAAAAATTATTCCCTTGAACTAAAAAATCTACTGGAATGATGGGCCAAAGCACATGAATTGTCGTGTGGGTTCATCAATTAATTTTTTTTTAATTTAATTGATAAAAATCATGATGTATATGGAGTCGGATTAATTGATCCAATTAAAAAAATATAAATAACAAAAAAATATTAGGTACATTAATAATTAAAACAAAATACTTCATTGATATAATTGAGAATTTTCATTAGCTCAATTATATTTATTTGTATAATTACTCTCATTCACTTATATCTATAATTTAATATTTCAAACTCGTAAATCTTTTCTCTTTTTTTTTTGTATAATTAAAAAACAAAAAATAACAGCTACTAATTCTTAATTGGAACAGTCGAACAACCAAGCACCTCTGTCCCTGTTATCCAGCTTTCGATCTTCCATAGCCTTAAACCACGTATTCTTTTTTCTATTTCTTCTCAATTTCTTCATCTTTCGACTTTCAGGCTTCGACGGTGGGTCACGGACGACGAATATTGCCGCCATTGGCAAGGCGGCGGTCACATATTCTCTGTCAGATTGTCACGGCTACCACCACGACTACCCGAGCGCGCTTTCTCTCTCTCTATCTCATGGTTCGTTCACGTCGACGGTGACAGCCAAAATTCTAGAGGTATGTTAATCTACTTCCCAGTTCCAATTTCTGATTAGGGTTCCAATTCATGACTTTCAATGTTCACATGGATCCCCTCCCTTGCAATTCCACAGTAGCAGCAAATCCGTAGTTTAATGACGGTGGACCAAGGACCACCGCTGTTGGAGGTCTCCGGTGAGGTGGTAGCAGGGTATACTATTGGTTAATTAGGATAATAAAAAATTTATGATGTTCGTGGCTTGGAGGAACCCAAATCCTTCACTTATCTAATTCTAACGTATCAAGTTTAGCTTTGGTTATTCGGAACCAGAAATAATTATCCTAAAAATATTTTTTCAAAACCTTTCGGGAGCTGAAAAATTTTATTTTTCTCTCAAATTTATGGACTAGCTAAAATTTATCTCAGCTAATTTTATTTTTATTTTATTATTTATATTGTTTGATATTAAAATGAAAATTTTATATTGTTTGGTATAAATATCTTATTATTTATATTACCTTTTTTGTACAGTGAAATTATGAAAGGTATTTTAAAAGAAATATTATTACACCACAAAGTTTATCTCAATCTGAAGCTAGTTCAAATGGGGGTTCCAATGTCGAGATTTGGGGCACTAAAATTACATGAGAACATTGATTTCATTAATCCTTTTTTTGATCCGAAAAGAATTTCAGATTATCATCCAAATAATCGCATCGTGGTATAAGAAAAGCATATCTCCTAAGGGTTTCGTGTCGACCTCACAATCACACATTCCCCTAAAGAAGCATTTGGATAAACGATTCGTTGATTTAATCCAATACGGTAATTGGTTGGAATATAGTATCAAAAGATTTGCTTACTTATTATTATTTGTGTTGTTATTTATTTTGGTCGAACGTTTGATATCAGGAAAATATACAATTCAACTGGTGGGCCAAGGCATATGAATTTGTCAGGCAGGTTCAACAGATTAATTTTTTTTTAAAAAAAAAAATCTTATTATAACGATGTGTACATAACTAAAAACAGAATGAAGAATAGTAAATTGGGAATATAATTAGTCCATGAAAAATTAATTTTCTATATCATGTGTTCTCTTATCCGTGCTTATCCCACTATTCCTTTTTTTTAACTTTATAACATAATATTATCATGAAAGCTCTGCCAAGTATAAATGCAGCTGGTATTCTCACAATAGATTTTGTCCATCCTCAAAGTTCAGTTTGTGATTATCAATATAGGATTGTCATATTGTTCTACAAAATTTAGCAATTTATTCTTTTAGTACATTATATTGTTTTTCTAAAAAATATTCAAACTTTGGACATTGTGGTTTGTACCCACGTGTTCTAATCCTATGGGCTACAGGTCCTTACATATCGTACTAACAATTAAAATATGATCGAAAGATAAAATCTGTACACTTTATATTGGTACCATGAACCTTAAAAATACTACTGAGGAGGATATCAAATGTCCATGCAGGACCGTGCAGAAGTAAATCATGTTCTTGGGGAATTGTAAATTGTATGTCTTGTGATAATTTTTTTTTGGTAGAATAGTTTAGAGGAGAGAGATGATCATCACAAGTGCATTATCATCACATTAGCTTGTTATAATTGTGTGCACCTGAGGTAGTATGATTTCAAAAGCCATAAATTTATTCTAATTGGATTACAGAAATCCGCATCAAAATCATATCTAAGCAAAATGTGTGTGTCAAAGGAGTATAGTTCATTAATCTTATCTCTCCACTTGACAAAAATATCTAATTTACCATTTCCAATTAGCAGAAATCCTAGTCTCTCTTTCTAATTACAAACCTTGCCAAGTATAATAACAAGTAAATAATTGAACTAACAAGAACGAAAAGACTAACACTAGTAAGAGAATAGTTCAAAGAAAAAAACATCAGTAGTTCAAAAACATCACTCCCCTTCCCACGCTTGCCGCTACCAACTATCATCTCCACATGTTGTCATCATCGCCTCTTCTTCCACCCTCTTGCCCCTGCTGTTCTTGGCTTCACCTAAGCAAAGAGGAGCAAGATGGGCAGAGTATTGAGGAGCAGGCTTATGATAGTGAGGAATGGATATGGTAGGTTGCAGTGGGAGACGAGAGGCTGGCAGCAGCTTTCTTTATTATTTCTTATGTTTTCTTGTTTAGTCAACATTTTCATCAGATTCTTTGTTTTGACTATTGTATTTTTAATTTTTTATTTATTAGCTTCAAATATTTACTAAGTGATTTTAATATAAATAAAGATTTATTAATAGTAAGCATATAAATACATTGTTCTGCAAACACATTCATAACTATAATACCTATATAAATGAGCCTCCAAGCCCTCATGCCGTAGCACTAACAAAGATCTCAACATATTCCAATCGAAAGTAGCATTTAATGAAGGAGAATACTGTACCCAGGAAGTAAAACTGCTACCTTGTGTGAAGCCAAGACGGAAGAAAAGGGTTTACCACATAATTTGCGATGCGGTACCAAGCTGTAAATATGCTGGATTAGCAATATTCCATCCGTCTATATATAAGCTGGATTCTGAAATATTCAAATCCCCTCAACCAGTCAGATTGATAATGCCTCCTCTCTAGCATTTCCTTTGGAGCTTCTTCGACTTTGGCTAAGAAACTCAGGGTTAGCATCATTAAATATCCCAGAAGAACACATCCCCTTGGAGATGTTTCTCCTGAGCTTTTGAAACAGTGAATGTTATGTAACAAAGATAGAAAAAAAAAAACTCAGAAAGGGAAACAATACATTATGCAGGCCAGCATTGCATTGGATACAAATACAAACAGCTACGTACATTACAATTGAATGCGGCTACATAAATTACAATTAAATGCCCAACGGATCCAGCCCAAATCCATAATCTAGACCACAAATGCAGTGGCGCTCAAGACTTACTGCTTTTGTAGCCTCTTGATCGAAAGTAGCATTGAATGAAGAAGAATACGGTAGCCGGGAAGCAAAACTGCTACCTTATTTTAAAAAGCCAAGATGAAGAAAAGGGTTTATCACATAATTTGCAACATCATTGCAAGCTGTAAATATGCTAGATTCACAATATTCAATCCGTCTATATTTAAGCTGGATTCTGAAATATTCAATTCTCCATGACCAGTTGGATTGATAATGCCTCCTCTCTAGCATTTCCTTTGGAGCTTCTTCAACTTTGGCAAAAGAAACTAGTTAGCATCATTAAATATCCCAGAAGAACATATCCCCTTGGAGATATTTCTTGAGCTTCTGAAACAACGAATGTTCTGTAATGAAGAAAACAAAAACCCAAAAAGGGAAACAATCCCGTATGCGGAACAGCATCACATTGAATATAAATACAAACGGCCACATACATTACAATTGAATGTGGCTACATAAATTACAATTGAATGCTGGATGGACCACAAATGCAGTGGTGCTCAGGACTTACTACCTGCACAAAAGGGGAAAAGGTGTACATAAAAACTCAATTTTGTACCTGATAGAAACTCGAAGTTCATTTACATGTATGTTCTTTGATCTCCTATCTTAAAGACAACGCATCCTCAATACTCCTTATGACAATACTAAGGCTGCCACCACTCTCCAGAGCTTTAATAGCAGATTTATGAGCATCACTATGCCATTTGAGTAAATTATAAGACTGTAAGACTGCCCATCTTGCTTGATTTGACATCTACATAGAAAATAAATGATCAGACATGGTCGATATCTCCATTCTGGGGACAATTAAAGTGTTTTTAATCAACTGCACACCTGTGCTACTGTTAATGGCGGTTGCAGAAGTAAACAGATGCTCCTAAACAAATTCTCATCATTTTCTCCACCCTCGGCTTCACCATAAACAAGAGCTTCTGCTGCAATGCCAGCAAAAAGCACCATGCAATACCTGAACAATATTTTAACAAGAAAGTACTGATAATCAAGGGTTAGAGGGCAGAGACCAGGGACCAGGGAAACGAGAAGTGTTAGAGACAGACAAACCAGACAGTAGATTTTATTCTGATTGAGAGCATTTTAGCAACTAGGAATGCACTTGACTTCCACTTTATACTAGGAGGGCAAGACTTGGATCAATGGTAAAGTTGCTTTATCATCCTCTAGTGGTCACAATTTCAAACCAAAGAAAAAAAAGTCTCCCTCGAGTACACGGGTAAGACCGCCTACATCTGACCGTCCTTCTAAAGACTGGACAATGTGAGAGCTTCTGCTTTGGGTTAATGCTATGTTGTCAGAAGTGACTAAAAGGCCCTATTGACTGGAACAGAAAAACCTTTTGTTGCTTTTTCATTGAACTAGAAAAGGAGCAACTGGCATCCAAAATTTTAACAAAGAATGCATGAACAGTCACAAGTTGGATTTTTGAGTTGTCACTTCGAGATAGCAGAGCAGGCAGAATTGAACTGAGCCTACAGACAATATGCCAATCATAATCAACCCAACCTGCTTGGCCTGCCAAAACATACCATAGCTTTACATTATTACATATGCAGGTGAAAGCATTTGTGCCCCCCCCCCCCTTCTATTTGAAAACAAAAAATTCATGCTTACGTTTTCGCTATTAGTTCTTTTGTTTTGAAATGTACTCACTTGAAAATATTAATATAGATATTAGTATCGGTATCAATCACAATCATATTAATACTGAATATGTTGGACAATACACATCGGTATTGGATATATTGAAATGAAAAAAAATTCTGTAATTATAGGTTGGAACAACTATATCGTCTGATATATTGTGATATATCGTTGATACAGATACATATCGTGATATTATCACATCGGGAGGCCCAATACTAATACATATGGGCCGATATTTGCATCAATGGATGTAATCCAAGTCTAGGTGTCTACCTATCAAAAGCCGTACTGCTGAGTCTGCCACCAGCAAGCTCATTTTCCAGTTTCTCATCCCAAAACTGGGTTCCTGCCTGTCAAAAAAAATGAAATGAATAAAAACAAAAAAATTGTAGAATACAATAGAAATGAACCCAATTCACCATGATGAAGTCTCCTGATGATAGAAGTGAACCCCATGCACCATGAAACCATGTCTATAATTGAGCATTATCAATGAAAAGGAAAATATAACTAAGGCCATATTGGGACTCCAAAAATGTGAGCGAAAATTAAATATCAAAGGAAACATAAATAAAATATGAGCTTGGCAAATTTCCCCTCCCCCAATTTCTGCAGGATCATTATCATCTGTGTTACAATGAATAGCTTCCTGTCCTGGACCTCATTATTTCATTTCCATTTGCTTTCCTTAAAAATGCAGGTCCTTTAGTGTAATATATAGCATGTATCTATTCTGCAGATGACTGCAGCTGCTATTTTTCTGTCCTTGCATAACTTTTCTCACCATAAGATCTTTTGGAGAAAGATCCCTCTCTGTTTGTCATTCTTTAACATGTCCTATGCGACTTAAGTTATATTTATAAGAAAAAAAAAAAAACCTGATGTGATTAACTTATACACATTTTTCAGAGTTTATTGATGCTATATCCTCTTACTTAAGTGACTTTTAATTAACTTTGACCTTTATTTCTCTAGGGAAGAAAATACTAAGGAAGAGGGAAAAACAGGACTGATAGAGAATCGTCCACGAGCGATCCACAAAGTCTGTTTTGTTTGATGATTTCCTGTTGCTGTCATCTGATCAGACTGGGTTGATGGCTGCTGCGGCATGTCCAGCTGCCTGCCGTATGTTTATGATTTGATCACAAAACAGTAGTCCCAGGTGCCCCAAATGCAGTGCCTTCATTCAACTGCATGTGCTGAAGAAGAAGCCTAGGAGATGTTTGATCATCGAAGTCAATTTTTATGGGATTCAGCTTATTTTTCCTCCAGTAGATCATACAGATAATATTTGCTTCTATTAAATATTTCAGTTAGGGACTTGAAAGATAGCGTGTAATATATATGGGTAGCTATGTACATGTGAGAATATAAATATAGAGATGAACATGTTTCTTCAGTTATTTTTTGAGCTTTGAAATTAAATCTGGCCAAAAAAAAAAAAAAATTCCCCAGTGTGGTTTTAATGTTTCCACTATGTGCTGATTGGATCACTTCCATGTTTTGATAGAGGTGACGTTGTTACAAGGGAGGGGTGGATATGATTAACTGGTTGAACCTTCAACCTACAATTTTCTTTGTATTTTGGGCTATCTTATTAGCATAGTTAGATATGGTGATAAAACATTTAGGTATATGGTGATAGAACAACTTTCATGTTTTAATTAGTTATTCTTAGACTTAATTTAGTTGTTTAGAAAATATTATAATATGACATACTTAACGGAAATTCAAACTATTGGAATATGATACTCTAGTTATCATTTTTATTGCTTGCTACGATATCATACGCTTCCCATTTGGTACAAGTTTTTGGCGTCTTTGCAAGGGATTGAATATACTTTGCTAATATTCATACCACTTAGTGTTAGTATTAATCTAAATTGTTCATTATTTGATTTCTTTTGTTTTGTTGTCCTCCTTTTCTCTTGACTTTAGACATGGTTTACTAAGTTTATTTTTCAGGTTTTAAAATTCACATATTCTTCTTGTTGCTTTGCCTAGGTGTGGTGTATGAGACGGTCCAAAAGTGGGAAATCACTACCCTTAGATCCCAAGATTGAGAGAACATATCACTGACAAACCATGGCAAAGCAACATATGACTGACCAAATTCAAGAAGTGGGAAATCCTTGAGCACTTCAAGACTATGTAGTCCCAAGGGTAACTGGCACTACATGAATATAAGGAGGCTGGCAATACTAGCCAACAATTTTGAGATCAAGCCAGCCATCATTCAAATGAACCAAACCGCATTCAAATTTTGTGGAATGACACGAGTGATGATTCAAATGCTCATATTCCCAACTTCTTGAAGATATGTGACACTTCCAAGCATAGTTGAATTTTTGAATGATGGCATTGGATTGAGACTCTTTCATTTTTACTATGAGATAAGGCCAAGGGATGGCTCACTTTGCTTCCATCTGTTTCCACCGCCATATGGGAGGAGTTGGCACAACAAGTTCCTAGCTAACTTTTTACTTGTCAAAGAGGACTAAGATGAAGAGTGACAATAGTACTTTCAATCAATTCGAAATGGAGTATTTGTATGAGGCAAAGAAAAGAGAAAGATTTGCAGCAGAGGATTCAACAACATGGTTTGCCAAAATGGTTACAAGTTCAAATCCTCTACAAGGGGCTCGGCAACAGCGCTAGAACCATGGTTGATGCTGCGGCTGGGAAGCACTCACGTGTAAAACACAAGAAGAAGTATATGAACTGTTGGAGGATATGTCTTGAAATGATTATCAATGGCACTGGCAGAGAACTCAAGCGATAAAGCAATGGAGGAATATGAACTTGAAACCCACACACACTCTAAGCACAAGTTTCGGTACTTTCTGAGCAAATGAAGTCAGTGAAGGTAAATGCCATCCACACCCTCATGTGATTTGTGAATGTTGTGGAGGAATGCTGTAGGAATAGATTGCCAAGCAGGGACCCAATCTGTACGTCAAATAATAATGTCAATCACGTGTCTATGGCCTCAGCACAACCCATACTCAAACACATATAATCTGGGATAGAGGAGCCATATAAATTTTTCATGGAGTAACCAACAAGTAGGGCAACCATCTCAAGCATGTCCACCACAAGAAAAGAAGAGAAATTTGAAGGAAATCATGGACCAATTAGCTACTTCCACGCATTCATTCATGGCGGAGAGTAGAACTAACTTTCAAAACTACGAGGCCGCCATTTGGAACTTAGAGCTTCAAACAGGACACATCTCCAACAAGCTATCAAATGATCCCGAGGCTCTCTTCCAAGAAACACCGAAACAAATCCCAAGGAGCATGTGAAAGCTATCACTTTGAAGAGTGGTAGAGAGATAGAACCTAACATGGAGAAGCTAAAGCTACATCCCCATGGAGATGTACATTAAGCCAAGTGCAAAGAGGAAGAAAATTTAAAGGAACCAATCATGACCAAGGAGGAATAAAGAAAAGCTTGAGAGAGAAAAATATGCACCACCAATTCTATGCCTTTCTCATCCCTGAAAGTGCAAATTAGATAAGCAATTTCCAAAGTTTCTTTAAGTGTTTAAAAAGTTACATGTTAACATTCCTTGAGTAGATGCCTTGGAACAAATGCCTAGTTATGTGAATTCATAAACGAGATTCTATCATACAAGCGAAAAGTTGGTGGACTATGAGACGGTGATGCTAACCAAGTGCAGTGCTATTTTGCAAAATAAGCTACCTCCCATGTCAAAGGATTCAGGAGCAAGTAATAATTTAGTGCCTTTATCTACCTTTGGAAAATTGGGAGTGGGAGAAACAAGGCCAACCACAATTTGTTTATAATTAGCAGATAGATCTACCATGCATACTTGGGGTATCATTGAAGATGTCTAGGTCAAGGTTGGCAAGTTTATTTTCCTAGCTGATTTTGTAGTCCATGACATGGAGGAGGATCGGGAGATACCAATTATTCTCAGAAAACCATTCTTACCTATATGGTGGACTTTGATTGATGTTCAGAAGGATGAACTCAAGTTTAGAGTTCATTATGAGAGTTTCTTTCAGTGTATTTGAAGCCAACAAATACCTATCCACTTCAACTGATTTGTTTTCCCATAGATATGGTGGATTATGTTGTGGCCAAAAGTTTCATGCTTGAAAATCTGTACCCTCTTGAAGCATGTCTGCAACAATCTAAAGAGCTCATGACCTGTTAAGAAGAAAAAGGCAAACTACAGGAAGTCTGGTTCCTTAAAGGTTCAAATACATAACCACACAAGCAATCCGAGTTCTCCTATTCTACAACCCACAAAGCTTGAATTTAAGCCACTGCAATCCTATCTTTGATATACACATACGGGTTAGTCATCTTCATTTTGGTCATGGTTTCCCACCATTTGAATGAAGTTGAAGAGAAGATATTGATCCAACTCAATGAGTTGGATGAGTTAGGGAGCCAAGTTTACAAGAATGCACAAATCACAAGGAGAAAACAAAGAAGTGGCGTGACAAACACATCCTCTGCTGGGAATTCAAACCGGGAAATCGCACTCTTCACTAAAATTCAAGGCTTCCTTTGTGGTGTAGAGACCAAGGTGGTAGGGTCCTTTGTCGTGGTTCATGTCTTTCCTTACGGTGTGGTGGAAATCAAGAAGGGTGATCAAGAAAGTTTCAAGGTCATTTGACAGCAACTCAAGCACTATATACATAGCGATTTCAACCAACAAGAGATGTCGATGCACTAGGAAGACAAAGCTAATTAATTTTATTTATGCCTAAAGCTATGGATTATAAACATCTCTTTAGTTTGTTATCTTAATTATTAGATTTTATTTTCTACCAAGAGCTTTTTATGTGTTTTACCCGGGTATGGAACAAAGTTTTGGAGTGAAAGAATGTATGAGTATGGTGGTGTTCCAATGTCTTCAGTTTGCACATATTCTGGAAAGTCTTTTGCACCTTTAGCCTATTTTTATTCACATATTATAGACAATGTTGCATTCCAGTTTAAGGTAGAGAGTTTTTGAGTTTAATTTTTGCATCGGTTTCTCAAGGAAAAAAAAAAAAAAGAAATCAACGAAAAAACAAGTTTCAATATCTTTTGGTTGTGGCAGTCTAAGCTGGATAATCAAATATTAATGATGAGAATTTATTAGAAATTGAATATGGCTCACTAGAACATAAAGAATATTATTTTCATCCAAATTTGACTCGTGTTTGTTACTTTTACCCAAAAAAGGACTCTTGTGTTTGTTAAATTGATCATAAGATTCTTCCCATACTTTGAGCATATCAACTAGTTGTTTTGATTACTGAGAGAAGTTTATGCTGGCTATTCTATTTATGAGATCTCATCATCAACTCTACAACTTGCTCAATTATCTCTAGAGCCGAAATTATAGTTTATCATTGAGCCAAATATGCATATGCATGCACTAGCCTTTTTCTTAAACCACATTATTCTACTTATTTTAAGCACCAAACACTTACCAACCATTCAAGAGAACTTACAAAGATCATTGTATTGAGCTGTATAGCTTTAAAAAAATCATTAAAATGAAAGAAGTGCTAAAATAAAGAAGTATGATTTGTAGATTACGTATTATTTCCGAAAATAATTGAAATAAAAAGGGAAAAAAAAGAAAAAAATATAGCACATCATGCCGGGACAAAACTAAGGACATTTTAACCAAATGCCTAATTATGTATAGCTAAAAGGTATACTAAGAAATTTCAGGTGCATTGGATCAATGGATGTCAAGAAGTCGCTTAGCTTCTCTTGTAGAGCATGAGAAGAAAATTTTCCATGGTATTACTCCTTGCACTCTATCATGTATATCGTCAACGTTCTCTTGTTTTTGCTATTCCTATCCCTCATTTGATAAGCCAATTTCCAAAGCCTACTTTTACAAGCTTGAAAAGACCTTTTTTTGATATTTGATATTGCATTAGTCTATATTAGTGCAGAATTGATATGAAAAGCAAGCCTTTGGAGTTTATATTTAAAGATAAATCATGTTCTTACGGCACGTTTGGTTACTGGAATGAAATAAGATAGGAATAGAATAGTTATTCACAGGAAATAGAATAAGATGGGAATAGAGTTGAAAATTTTTATTCCCATATTTGATTATTGGAATAGAATAAGTTAATAATTAATATTTTAATATTTGATATGTAATAATAGTATGAGGAATATGATGAAAATTTATAATAATAATAATAATAATAATAATAATATGGGAATAACTATTCTTTATATATAAGGAATAAAGTGGGAATAAAAAATACCTAAGAGCATATGATATTTCTTATTCTCAAAGTTGGAGAAATAAATACTCCTCTAGAAATATTTATTTCGTGTCAAAAAACAATCAAACAGTAAAATAACTATTCCACTGGGAATAAGATAGGAATAGAATTTCTATTCTCACCAACCAAACATGCACTTAACGTGCGGAAATTGGTCCAAGGTTCAATCATCTAAGCACGAGAGATCTAATGGCATATGAGGCAACTATAGAATTATGTGCATTACAATAACTAAATTTTCTTTTAAGCTATATATTTTATGCAATCATTGAAATGAATTTTGAAAAATCCAACCTAAACTTCTATATGTCATTTTCTTACTTTGTTTTGATTTTAGTCTTTTAATTATTTTGCTTGGGACTAGCAAGACTCAAGTTTGGGCTTGATGTAATTAAATTATATACATTATTTGGAGTTTATTAACGCTAAACTTAAAGTGACTTTTAATTAACTTTTGATTGTCATTTGTCTAGGAAAGAAGATACTGAGCAAGAGGGTAAAATAGTCATTTAACCGTACCCAAACTTCATTGGTATTGTTGGAAAGCTTAGTTTGAGCCCTAAACTCTTGTCTCTACAAGTGTCCTGAAAAATCAAATGATTTTATGTAAGTGTGGCAGCTGGACAGATTGGAGGGAGGAAGAAAATTCCGCACAGCAGAATAGAGAGAAAGAGAAATTTCTGCACACAGCAGAAGAAAGGAAAGAAAGGAAGAAAAAACCTGGGCAGAGAGAGGAGGCAGGCTGGCAGAAACTCCAGGGGTAGATTCTCTACTTCCCTTTTTTCTTCATCCTTTCTTTCATCCTTCTTTGAAAGGATGAGCACCAATAAGTTCATGTTTGCTGTTTATACAAGTATGAACCAGGATTTTATTACTAGGGTTTCAGATATAGCCTATAGTTGTTCCCTGCAACAACATTTTCTCATTATGATTATTTCTCTTCATCTTTGATGCTTTTGAATATTTAATCACCATTTAAATATCCAGGTTATCTTGATTGTCCGTAATTGAATGTTATGCATGAGTAATTAAAATGTACTACATAGGAATACTTAGGTAAAATTGAAAATACACTAATATTCTTCATTATTATATTAGATCTCGCTTTGCGTCGATTATTGTAGTGTTCAGATATTCATCTATAAATTGGTCCTTCTCATACTTAATTCGGTTATTTAGATAAAATTAGGAAATGGATAATTTTGGTACTCAGTGAAACTTCAATCCCTTAGAACACAATATTCTATTTATCACTTTTATTACTTGCTATGATATCAAACACTTAGCAATTTTACACAACAACTACTTCCTTAATGGCTATGTTGAATTATTTTGTTAAAGAGTGCTGAGACAACAGTCAAATAAACTGTAAAAAAGTGATTCATTGGCATTCTCAGCTCCTCCGAGAAATCATCAAAAAAACAAACAGAGGCAGCTAGTTTATGTTTCACCCAAGAAAATAGTAGAGAAGCCCACCCAAGTTGAAATCTGTAAGTACTCGGTTCCTCATTCCTGAAAACAAATTTATCGTCTCAGTCCAAGCAGGCGAAAAATAACCAATGGGATACTGCAAATTGACTTGCATCCTTCCTCCTTCCCAAAGAACCATTCCCAAGCCAAGAGTTTAGACAAAACAGAACCAACCTACAAATACGACACCACCAAGTTCAAAGCAGCAATCCAAGATATCCTAAATACATCATAATGGAGAAATTGGTGAATCACAAATTCACAACATTTCTTTCATAAACACAACTGTAAGCCAGAAAAAAATCTCAAATTTGCCAACTCTGAAATGTCAACTTATGCTTCTAGGCTGCTTTCCAATCTAAAAAGCATGAACACCGACACGGGACACAGACACGACATGACACCAACACGACAACACGCTATTTCTTATAAATCAAGGACACGACACGTTGGGAACACGTAAACTAAAATAATGATTTATATTTTTTTAATTGATGAATACTTTTATTTCATGATAAATGTGAAATAGAAATATATATTTTTCGGATCTTATACCAAAAAAAATCATAGAAAAAAAGAAGTATGTATTCATACAAGGACAATAATATTAATACAACATTCAAAAAGAACAAATATATAACATCGATGACACTCAATTGCAAAAAGTTATCATTTTCAATATTCCATAACTACATTTTCTTCATTATTTTTATTTTCATCACCATCATCGGTAAAAACAACACACTCTAGCTCTAACTCATCCAATTAGAGCTGTGCAATTTCTTATTCTCCAAGAAATGAAGAAGTGAAGAACAAGTTGTTCTTCTTGTTCTAAACAATGAAAGCAAAAGAATGAAGTTTAGGGTTCGAATATTAGGGTTTGAATCCCATTGTAGGGTGAGAATAATATATTCGAAAATGATAAAGTGAGAATATTACTTTCGATTCGAGAGAACAGAGGATGAAGAGAACTCGAAGGCAAGAATACGTTAAAAGAGAACTCAAAACCCTAGGCCTTCGATTGCAGAGGGAGAAGAGAACTCGAGGGAATAGTTAGCAGAAAACTCAACCGTGAAACCCTAGGCCTTCGATTACAGAGGAAGAAGAGAGCTTGAGGGAACAGTAGGAACTCAACTTCGAAAACCCTAGGCCTTCGAATCCCATTTGATAATTTAATTTATCAAATTATATTATTTATTTAATTTATTTATAATCCAATTTGATAATCCCATTTAATAAATTTAATTTAATCTAATTAAATTTCCATTTGATAATTTATTTATCTCGAGCCCAGGCCCCACACTTATTTATTTAAAATTGTAAATAAATTTATAATATTTTAATATAAATTTACCAAATACCCATAAAATTATCTAATATGTCCGAAACATGTCTGACGTATCCGGAGCGTGTCCAAACGTGTCGGGACGTGTCCGGAGCATATCCAAAACGTGTGCGAAAAAAAAATTTATTCACATTTGGGACACGTGTTGGACACGTGTCCCAACATGTCCGGGAAGTATCGGTGTCCGATACGTGTCGGACAATCGACACGTTAATGCTGAGAGAGTGTCCGTTCTTCATAGTTTCCAAGAACAGAACAAAATTTCAGGAGCATTTTGCAAGGAAAACGGAACCTATTAGCAACAGAGGAATCCCATATTTAAATAATGCCCATTTCATCACAGCACCATCTGAACTTGGCAGACATAATGAAGTCTTGAAGGAAGCTTCTGCTACTCAACATATGCCCTGATCACCAAGCCCCTTCTGCAGCAAGACATGTCCCCAAATCCGACAATTATCCTCACATTCATAACAATCAGCAATCACAGCATCCTGGCGGATGCAAGATTGAAGATATTTGGGAAATCCACTTTTAGTGTACAAACAGTCACGATTTATCATGTCAACACAAGATGGAATTGCCAGATCCAATTTTGATGATTGGGAGATCACTAACCCCAGCCTTTCACAATATGTTTCCACTAACACCACAATAGCTTATATTCAATTTTTTGGGAAACCAACGCCCGTAGATTGGTTTAATGACCCTCCACCACAAGACCTGCTTGTCTTAAAAAAGACATCCAAAGTCAATTGCCCAGCAAAGCTGCATCAAACATGCCAAAATCTTTAATCCCCAAGCCACCCCAATTAATTGGAAGAGCAGCAATGCCCAATTCCATGGAACATAAAGGGCTCCCCAATTCCACCTGATAAAACCTGCTTTAAGGTTTGTCCATTCTAAGACCCACATATTGAGGAATGGGAAACAAGATAAGCGTAGATAACAAGTCCAGAATCCAGATCAATTACTTTCCACAAGAGTTAAGTGAGTGACCTTTAGATAAATGTTGCTTTGTCAACACAGACATCAATATTTCAAACTTTTGCAGTACCGAATACCAAATAGAGATTCTGCATGAAGAGGCAACCCAAATACTTTGCCGGAGATGAACAAGATTTGCATCCAAAAACAGAAGCTAACCTGTCCATGTCCACACTTTCATCAACCAAAAACACTCAGATTCAATCATATTATTTTTGAGACCAGACCAAACTTTGAGACCAGACACAAGCAATGATGCAGCAGATTAAATTCATATGCATTGCATAAAGTTAGAGTACCATCCACAAACATTAAATTTGAACATAGACCTCAGCTTCACTTACTTTTCCGACCCAAAGCCTTTCAGAATTCCCCCTTGAACTGCACTTTACAGAAAATCTGCTTTGATACTTCCATGATTAGAACAACTCAAGTGGTCCCTATGCCTAAGACACCTAGAAGATGAGAACAACTCTTTGGGCTCTCCTTGATAAAAGGATGGTCCAGCGCATAAAATTTCATTGCAGGCTCTAGGGGGAATCAAATGTACGTAATATTGTTATCTTACCCAGCATTAAATAGATGTTATTTCCATATTATGAACTTACAACCTCCAAATTACAATAAAATAACCTCACTATTGCATCAAAGCTCACCCTCTTGGCTCCCCGTGAATGACAAAAGACAATTTTGGCCTAGAATGCATTATAGTTCCAAATTCCCAACTTATAGAGGGAGGGTTAGATGACAAAAGCAACACATGTTAGCCTTCATATTTACTGGGCTCAATGTTCTTGCTGTCCAAGTGATGTGGATAGGACTGAGAGCATCTGTAAGGCCTTTCCTTTGATCTAGAGTGAATTTGAATAGAAATAAAACCATGGTTTATTGGTCATTCAAATGTACCCAAGATCAAAGAATTGGATTTAAAGACCATCAGTGTGTAAAGAAGTTTCTTGAAGCAAGTCTGGGATGTGGCACAAAAGGAGGAAAGGCTGTGGGTGCAATGGATTCTCTCTTACTCAAACAAAGTGCTAATAAAAGTTCCTCATGGATCTGGAAGAGCCTAAGAGTAGATTATTTTCATGGTGTTGCTGACATCAACATTGTCAATTGCAAATGGAAATTGACTTCATATGGAATAATTAACCTTGGACCAACTCATAATCACTTGGCAGGTTACGAAGAAAGGTATATGGCTGGTTTGGAAGAAAAGAGTGGTTGCTTGACATGACCTCATTTCTTTGCTTCTAGCAAGAGATAGAATCAAGACCAAGCATAAATGTCACAAATGAGGCTCAAGGATAATATTGATGGCTGTTTCTGCATATCAGCAGTGGAATCGCACAGCCAATTGTTTTTTGGTTGCATCAATTTACATCCTGCAAACAGCAGTGCACTGAAAAATCAGAAAGTAAGAACTAAGAAGCATTCATGTAGTTGGGAGCAATGGAGCAGTAGGTTTACAAGTGAAAAGCATCTCTGTTGTTCGCAGAAGAGTTCTGAAAAGCATCTCTGTTGTTCAAGGAAGAGTGGCACCTGAAGCTATGATTTACCATCTTTGGGGGAATACATGGAAGCATATTTCAAGCAAAGAGGATGGAACAAGAGGCATTAGCTCAGACTATAATGGCATTTGTTGTACAAGACTCCCCTTGATTTGCAATTATCTTCACTGTTTGAGGAACATTTGTCTCTTGTATCTCAGCCCTGGGTGATCCCTTCCCTCCTTCTAGAATCTCCTCACTTCTTCCACTCCATCCTGAAGATTAACTAGGTGTTTGTGTATACTCTTTAATTTGCTTGGCAATATTAATTAACCTTTTGCAAAAATACTTCAGTACCACAACTTCTCTCCAAGCATTAACTTTCTACCTAGTTACTATTCTGGCCTTCATATAACCACCAAAGAAAGTGTTGGCATAATAGTAATGTTGCCCCATTTGTGAACTGGAGGCCATGGGTTAAAACCATGTAAACAAGCCTTTCTACAATGTTAGAGATAATACTATGTACATGTAAATTTAACACTCTCCAGACCCCATGACATGAAAGCCTCGTGCACTTGATAACCTTTTACGTAACCAATATGTGAATTTTAATCACATATCTGATGGCAAGTCTCCTATTATATATTCACATGTATTGCAACAACTTGAAAGTTGGCAAATTATAAAGTAACACACAGCAAAACATAGTCACTAGTACCTAACAACTCAAAAGATTCAAAGCCTTCAAATATATAAAGAATTAAGATAATTATATTGAATTGAATTTATTAAAGATAAACAAGATATGAATTCATAAACTACAAACACCTAAATAAGTAAAGCATCTCAGATGATATTCTATCTATAACTAACCCATATATGGTCTAAATATCTGGAGATATTCTAAAGATAATTGAAAATTAACTAAACAAATATAGAAACATAATATTCTTTAACATCCCGCTAAACTCAAGAAGAGTTCTAAATACCAGTTTGAAGCAATGATATGCGATGCAAAGGAGAATAAACTCAACCCTTAAAGCAACATCAAGACATTATTAGTGAAAATAAACCAAAAGTTAACAGAAGAAGACACGTGAATAGAGAAAATGGAAAAAAATCCATAAATATCTACAAACAAAAGTCAAACCCAACACTATCAGACAAACATGAACGCCAGTGTGTGCATTCTGCTACAACTAAAATCAGAATTCAACAGCATCAAACAAACATGAACCCTAGTGTGCGGTCTCCTGCAACAGAGACTTGTGTGTGCAGTATCATACACACACAAAATTTAAAACAATAGAAAAACAAAGAAGAATAGAGAGCCACAGCATGCTTGTAGGCAATTCACAACATTGTTCCAGGCACTTTTTACTCACATTTATGAATACTGTTCACAACAACTCTAACACTTCTGCTTGGCATTTACCCATGCCCCTGTGCCAACACAGAAAGAAACACAATACATGATCTGGGTCCAACTTGGAACATGGATTTCCAACACACCTTATGCAAGATGGGATGACCAAATGGAAAAAAGAGAATCAAATAACAGAATGTTGAAATACAAAAATTAGGCTTGAACTATACTAATCTAGGGTCAAAATGTCTACATTCTTGTATTCAATTTATTTGCAAATAATATGATACAGATTTCCCCATGCCCTTTACAGAAGTTGGACACTTTTTACTTTTCACAATCATCTGTGTTTTCCAGACTACAAGTAAAACAATAGTCATAGCCTCGCCAAAATGCAACATAGATGTACCAATTGAACTCTTGATATAGGGTCTTAAAAGAATTCAGTAACACTTAACAATGGAGCCATTAGTCTTTTTCTGTTCATAAGGAAAAATAACAAAACAGCGGTTAAGAAAAATACGACTAAGATCAACATTGAACTACATGTTTCTCTATGTCTATTGTTACATACTTGACATTGACCATGACAAAGAATAACAAGATAGGTAGCATGAACCCAACTACTATATAGAAAGCAATAATCAATATTCTTTCAGTGGCATTGAAACAATGGATTCCTTTAGTTGTAACCTGTCGGCAACATGGAACTTTCAGTTATCTAAATGAATGTCAGTTGCATGACCTTACAAGGGATTTCAGTATACTAGAGCCAAAATGATATTCTTCTATTAAATCAAGCTTGATAGATTTCTGTTTTCTCTTGCACTTCAAGAGAAATTTTCAAAGATTTGACAAGTTTTAAAATGAAGTTATGGCACTAGGGATTCGAAGAATTGTTTAACAATATTGGCAATTTTAGTAGATCTTCTAGCTATAAGATTGCAATCCCTCATTGCAAATTATTTGGAAATCTAATGCTCCTCAAAGTCTCTATTGACATGGGAGGCTGTGGGAGAGGAATTTGACAATGGATAGCCATCAAAGAAGGGCATTTTTTTCTTTGGAAATCAGATGCTTTTTATCATTTCATGCAATTTTGCGGACCATGCTGAGACTGCTATATTATTACCTGTAGGTCATGAGTTTAAAACTGTGGAAAGAGCCTATCTAAAATGCAAAGGTAAGGCTGCATCCAAACCCCAGAATATAGGAGCCTCATGCATTAGGTCACCCAATATGTTCCTTCCAGTGATTTGCATCAATGGCTGTCTATTGCTTACAGTTACTTATAAATTTCACGCATAAGAGCCTGTAGTATCTTGGATGAATTTCTATTTTGGGAATGGTTCTTTAAAGGACAAAAACAAGGAAACCACTGGGTTATTATCCGCTAAGTTATTATCTTGATATTGTGGTCTAGAAGCAATAAGGTACCGTTCAAAGATAGGACTGCTGATGTTGGGGAGTTACAGGTTGGTTGGTTACATTGGCTTCTTTTTTGTGAATTAAGGATCAGTATCATGCTTTCCATTCTGAGCTGATATAGTTTTCAGAACTTTCTTTTTCACTTGTAATAGTGTTATGGGACCGCAATCAGCTATTGATATGTCATTGTATAGCTCATCCAATTCAACTCTGTGACACAAAATGACTTTATTGCTTAGAAGTTTCCTAGCCTTGTTTATCAAATTAAATTGTGATATCTGAGCAAGGTCCCTTGACAGCATTAGATTACATTGCACACTATTATAGGTTTTTCTTAGCTGAAACTCAACCACTGTTTTAGTCAACTGTACCCATTACTGAAGCTGTTGATCCCAAGATGGGAGTTATAGAATTTGAGGTGGGGGATTCACCCATGTCTATAATTAATGGGTAATTTTTAGTGATACAGGTCCTCAAAGGAAAAATTGTCCACCCTGGATGTGAATATCATCCTTCATATTCAACTTGTCAGAAAGGATTTCTAGCAAACCTGTATCAAGAACATTTATCATTAGGAAACCAGATCTACTGACTATATAGCACCATTGTTACAAAATTCACAAAGCTTGTGAGGAAATACAACTATTATGTCACCCATTACTCTGAAATGCACGATTGATTTGGTACCCGTACCCCTGATAAGTCTGGATTAGATCCATTGAAGAGGGATTCTGTTGCTTCCAAATGTAACATGGCATGTAAATAATAATAGAGAACATAATGGGTCATCTGTAGCTCAAGCAACATGATACAGTTGTCGTAAAGATTCTACAAATGGAAGCGAGGGACGATGGAGGTTCACACCAGACCCAACAAAAAAATTGGTCCAAGAAGGATTGTAATAGGGACAACAATGAAACAGATGGTCAATTGTTTTTGTAGCCATTTCACCTGCTCTCTCTCTGTAGGATACAGGTACATGTCTATGCCAAACCATTTGAGTTGGAAGACTACAAATCACTGATTGTTAAAAGAAAAGCTTGCAATTTAGGGGCCACACTAACTTTCCACATCCAATTCAATGAAAAGTTTGTATTAAGCAGTTCAAGTCCATGGGCAAGTAGCTGATCTGACAGAGAAAAAACCTTAAGCTGTGAAGCCCAACAAGGAACATCAGGCATGTCATGTTTCTGATGTGGAATAGATATAATATGCTGAGCATCATCTTGAGTAAGCAGAATTTGAAATCTTTGTATATTTCATTCATGGTATTGCATGATGAAGTCTGCTACACAAACATCTAAATTTATAGCCATCAAGAGACTATTGCAGCTTTTGAAAAAGTGTAACCTCATACATCCAATTATAGATCCAGAAATACAAACTCGGCAACTTTATTGTTGTTCCCTATCTGAAATATGGTTCCTGATAAAAGTAGGTAGCAAAGGTCCTCGACCTTGTTTTCAGAACATCTGTTTTATTAGCTTTCTTTCTTCACTTTTCCTGTCTTTCATTTTGTAACTCAAAGGACTTACAGGCCCCATTTAATAACACATTATCTCCTTACTGAAAAAATGGAGAGACATTGACACAGAAAGGGAAATAAAAGAACAGAGAAGTGAGAAGGCAAAGAAGAAGAATAGAGAATGGGAAAGGGGGAGAGGAATAACAGAGATCAGGGGCAGAGAGGCAACTCTAGGGAATGGCTAATAGCATAATATCATTCATCAATATTCAATAAGGTTTGATTGGTCTTTAATAAATTCGTAAGGAAACCATAATTTGACTAAGAAAACACAAAATAGTAAGAAAATTCTAATAATGACATAAAAAAACCATAGAAAATAACCCATAAATAACAGCTCACAGTAAATAAAGCCTAAAATTAATAAAACTAATAAATAAAAATTTATATCCTCATCAACTCTTGTAGGGGAAAAAAGAATTTGAAAGCATCAAGTTAAAGTCATGGTGTTCCTGCAGTTATTCTCCCAACCATAAGCAAAGTAGCTGTGTACTCCTCCTAATAGCTCCACCAACTCCCCCAAGTGGGAGGAACTCAACTGCGTGAGAGAAAATCATGCTGACTCAGAATTCCAATAAAAATGAGAAAGGAATTTTGGGATTTGGGGGGATCACCTCCTAAGATGTCAAAATATTAGGGCTTTTACCAATTCTTGTTTGATGTATACTTAGATCCTCAAATCTAGGCTATTAGGGTTAAAATCTTCAGGATATTTAGGACTTTGTTATTTCTGAGCAAGAAAATAGATTTTTTTGGCTAATTGTGTGTTCTCAGGATCGATGTGGTCGGTTTGTGGCTAGATTTGTTGATGCAGTTGATTATGGAGGTGCTTGGTGATTATGTTGTGCGATTGGTTGGGGAGAAGCGGCAGTGGCTTGGCAGTAGTTGTAGTCACAACAGGAGATGGAAATGGAGGGTAGTGGCTCTGTGGTCGGTGGTGTTTGTTCTGAAAGTGGTGTTTGTTTTGCAAAGTTGTTGGACTGACCAGTGAATGAAGGATTGTGGAGCTGAGAACGGTTGATAATTCCATAGAATTTGGAAAGTTTAAAAAACAAATAACTTTGTGCTCTAATTCTAACTTTGTGCAGAATAAAAGGAAGAATAAAGAACAGAGAAGGGAAAGAAGACAATTTGAAATAAGGAAACATAAGGAAGCACTCACAAGAAGGAAACACAATTAAGGATATAAAGAAATACAAAAAATAAGTAAATAAGGAAACCTTACATAACAACCTATAATAAGTGATGCCTAAGATTAATAAAATTAATAAATCAAAATTCTTGATGAGACTATATTTTTCAGTGCACATGTGATGGCCATGAGCAGATAGCATGGAAGATACGTTACATGCTCAGGAATTGGATACTCTACAATCTACGTGATAGAGAAGCTAAGATAATGATAAACTAGAAAATTACCTGGCCTTGAATGCCCATTTGTACTGCTACAACTGGGTCTAAAATCACCCCACGAATTGGGCAACCCATTAGATATGCTGCAAATGCATGCAAGATAACAGAATAATCATCCAACAGAGAAGAATTAAGATACTTCTACAATTGCAAACACACACAAACATGCAACAAATCTAATTAATTAATACAATTTAAGTCCAAAATCCCAAGTACATAAATTTCCACAAAACCAAAATCTTACCTGTAAGAAGGTGCCCTGCTTCATGAACAAGGATTCGACGCCTATATGGAGGCCAGCAACTGGAAATTTGAGCTAGACAGCATCCTCCAAGAAAAATAGAGTCTAAAAATGCAAAACCCAAAATAGCTGCAAGATTGGGTCTTATGTCTATTCCTTGAGAAAGCAAAAATGACACCCCACCAAGAAAGGCAACCAGAACAGCATTGGATGTACCAGAAAGACCCCATTTCTTTGGGGAGAGTTTAGACACTGTCAGCAGCAGGAGAGGAGGAATACAACAAATAAACAAACACAAACACCTCAAATGGAGTATTTAAGTGCTATCTTGCTCCATTAGGAAAATAAGCTATTACACTACATTAAGGCTCCATCTACATGGATACTTCATGCTTGATGTAGATGGAAGGAAGAAACCCTAGTTGCAATATCACATACATGCACTTGATATTATTAGCAACACCAGTCAGTTTGATAATTATTAAAGTCTGAGATCAAATTTGTTAAAACACACCTTCCAAACCAGCTGAAGACTTGAGAACACTGGGAGTGATATCACGAGGTCCTTCCATAACTGCAGTGAATGGATGTGGAAAGTCATTAGTGTCCATGATCACACTTATACCCATAAAAAATATACTGAGACAAGACATGCATTTTGCATCCACAAGATAACAACAAGGAGAAAGTTGTCAGCTGGTGTAAATTTAACTGGTTTATCTTGCAGCAGACAAATTTTGATTAACAAAGAAACTGTGTGTTTTGCTTAAATTACACATACAAAACATTACACATTGCATATGGGAGAATATTGCATATGCACAAATCCTTAAGTATCGGATTCCAGTGGTTATTTCTAGTTTGTTCTTGAATTCTAGGATTCAAAGTCTAAATCATGATTCATGTGTTTAAGTCATTATTCCTAGCATATGTTGGACTTTTACTCGTTGGAACCAGAATAACCACTTGATAACCTTGGGAGTTTGAATCCTGTTCGAATGCCAGATCTGGTGATTTTGGTATTCAATCCAGTGTTCAAACATCAGTTTAACAGATTTGTTATTTAAGTCTCAGAATTCTCTAACATTCTTGGATTCTGATCTTTGTTTCATTATTCTTGATATGTGGGTTTCTAGAATTATTTTTTTTTATCAACGGTTACTCATATTTTATGGTTAAAGTAAGAAAGATTATAGGAAAACATTACGGTCTCAATGAATACGGAATCTACAAAATATTAGTGTAGTCTATAGTAAACTGATACTGGTTTCCATATTCGGATGTCTTAAGCTGATTTATTTGTGATGGCATGCTTATAACTAGTAACCATCATATTGTGGTATTGGATGATATCGACGAAGGACATTGCATCATGACATAGTCATGACATGGGAACATGATTGAGGTGGTTGCATGTATAATATTGGATGTTAAGTAACCTCGTGTGACTCATCCAACTGATAGAAGTTCAGATACATTAGCCTTTGGTTATAGTGATGGATAAGGTCCATGAAGATTTCTTGATCTTCTCGTTGTAATATAAGACCTTGGTTGTATATGATTTAGTAGTTCCACTTTTCTTGGCATCTTATATTGAGTTATTGGATCTTTTTCATTATGTTATCGTTTGGATATATTGTTCATATATTGACATTTATGTTATCGATTTATATGACTTATTGGGCATTCAACTTACTTGTCGATATTTTGTTCTATTTTGCCAAATTAGTTGCAAGCACTCTAGAGACTTTGGTATAGAGCAGCATGGTCAACTCAAATTTTCAGTATGGTGTCTCTCGATAGATTAATATTAGATTTTCATTATCTTGTATTAATATTTTGTAAATCTAAATATTGTGTTGTATTAGATGTTTTGAACTTGTATTATATAGCATATGTTTTATTGTAAATGCTTCAGAATTTTTAAATCAATGAAATCATGATGGATGTTTATTATTATTTGAGGTTTGGACATGATATTCATGGCTTTTCTGCGTTGCAATCTAGATGACTTATATTGTGTTTTAGGAATCGGGCTGGGTTGTGACATTATCATTGAAATAAATTTCGCACCTTTCTATTTAGCTTGTGTAGATTTTGAATTAGCAGTGGCCAAACACATTTAACTGGAAGAACTTGCTAGCATTTATTTTACTTAACAACAAATTGCAACGGTTGGATACCACACCTGAGCCCCACCCTTGCCCCATGCCAATTGAATCCCTAATCAACCAAACCCAACTGCATCATCTGTTTCTCATGCATTATCCACAAGCTTAATCATCTCCATCAGGAGCAGTATCCTGCCTCAAACTTCCTGCCCCGATAACCAGACTCCACAGGAAAACTTCTAGAAGTAAATTATTTCTCGCCTTAAATTCAGAGGTTCAATTGGCTCTTGTATCACAACGTAGTGCAAGAAAAACTATATATACGAGAATTTGAATCACATAGGTAGACCAAAATAGTTGAAGAACAAAACAAGAGCTCAAACTTCACATTGAAGACATCATAATTGCTTTCATAGCCGACAAGTAATTACACAAGAGAAGGAGAGGGAAAACTAAATTTCCAAATCAAACAAACAAAAAAAGAAGTGTATTTTAATGCAAGAACAAAGGGTGACGAATTGTTGCACATGGAAGACTGAAATCGCTTATCCAATAGGAAGCCACCACTAAGGTGAATACAGAGCTCATATGCTTAAGATTCAGGGGGAAATAATGACAATTGAAGTAAAATGGGGATCTCGATCATCAGACATTTCCACGTTCAACTAAGATGTTTCCAGTATGATGACACTGGAATTGCAGCTGTGAAGCGAAATGAAAAGATGCTAAAGAAAATTAATGCTCTTATTCAAACCCACTTCACTTGATAATTTGCAAAATACTGAGCAGACTCTTGCAAGTACAAAAGAAGATGCTGCATGAAAATAATATTCATCATTCAGCTCAAGCCTGGAAAACATCAGACCTCCATCTTGCATGCTGCTGACCATTGTCACATAGCCACTTATTGACATACTGATGTATAAGGATCTGCCAACACCTTGAACAATCTTGTGAATTTTCCTTTCAGCAACTAACCTTTGCACCAATTACTGAGACAAAATACAAAATCCTCCCATTTCCACATTCAAAGGAGATGAACTGTCAAGAAGATCAGTCAAAATATTTTTCCACATACAGACCTACAACTTCTAGTTGACAAAATTAAGGAACCAATCAAAGTGGTGGCATGGCACCCTTAAATTAGCAGCATAATTGAACACCAAACGATCATTCTCCTCTATAAATTTCCAAAACCACAAAACAAACAGTGCTTTATTGAATATCCCAGACTTCTTTATACTGAGACCCCAAAATCATGGGCAGCTTTACATTGCTCCAATTAATCACTTGATATTTTAAACACAATATAAACAATTGCCGAAAATTTCATCAAATCTGATTTGAATTGAACAAGGCAAAAGTAACAGAGAGGGAGAGAGAAAGAAAGGATTGAAGACAACATACTTCAACAAGTCTCCCATCCTTAGAACAACACAGATTCTTCCAATCTAATAATTGTTTGTCAAACTTTTCTTTAACTAGATCCCACACTGAAATACGTTTTCTACCCACCAAATGAGGATCCCAATAATCAAAATGGAAAGGAGCACTCCTTTCAAAGACTGTTACTAGTTGTTGCAGCCTTAAAATGTGGAAAGGCCTCATCGGCTAAGAGCCCCCACTGAAGATCTCAATATAAGTTCAGTAATCTTGCCATAATCCAACTCAAATTTTCTGCAGAAGTTCAATAAAGCCAGAACTTCCCAGAGTGCCTGTTTGGAATTGACCATCCATGTGTTCCTAAGTTTGAAGGATTCTCTACCAAACCATCTTTGGACATAACATGGCAAGTATATTCCACTTACTCCAAATCTTCAAATTGGATTTTCTTCATAATAAACACTTCCTTTGGCAGGAGGGAACCCAGATGATATAAATAATGTCCTCAAGGGCTGAAAACCAAAATAATATCAAAAGATACGAAAATGAACCTACAGAGAAAGGTCAAAAGATTTTATTCACAGGCCGTGAAAGCTTGAAGAGGTGAATTCTTTGGACTAAAGGACATCACGGAAAGTTCAGGATGGCTACCATAAGCACTGAATACTTTTCTAGTATAAGCAAGTTTGATGATATCAAAAACAGACATGACCAGAAAAGGAAAGGCTATATAACAATTAATAAAAAGATACATCAATGGACTATCATTCTTAATCCAATTCATCAAAGGACGTGTCTAACACCAAAATAGCTTCTTCAACACTTGATACCTTCTGCATGCAATTTGAATACTTTTGAACAAAGTAACTTCACACAAATCTATTTTTCTCAAGCACAAATGTTCATCATTTCAAGTAAAAGGGTAGTTTTAAGCAGCATCAAACAAGCATTTGTTCTTATAATTGGCTATTTACATTATAACCATAATCTTCCGTTACTGTTATTATCTTTTAGTAAATCATGATGTGCTATAGATAATCAATAACAAGAATACTAATAGAAAAGAAAGACATCTGAGGGGTTGGCCATACGTAATCAATATTTGCTAAGTCTTTAAGGACAATAAGTATATGGTAACAGGACACTCTTTCATTTTAGCACAACAGAACGTAGCCAAGAAAATTTGATTGGTTTTTGAAATCGTTGCAAAATACAAAATTCCCAACTAAAATTCAATTAAACTTTCTTCCCTGGAGTTATCATCTCAAGTAAAAGTAAAAAAAGTGCTTAAATAATGCCATTAATCTAATTTATATAATCTGAACTTATTGTGGGATCATATGATGGAAAACCTGATACAACGTCTCCTTAATTCTGAGTAAGAGGAGGGGTCCCACAATATGCTGTGTCTTCTATTTTCCTTCTTCTTTTTTTTTTCAAATTGTTTATGACTATAAGCATCTTCTCACAGGCTTCTCTCTTCAAGCGGCAGTGCAAGCTAGGTTTGTGTTAGCCCTGGAAGCCTTTGCTATTCTATTTTTTCTTTATTTATTGTTTCACTTCAGATTAAGGTATATCCAGAAGTAAATACCTTAAAGTGCCGATAATTTGCAAAAACCGGACAGAATACAGAATTCAAGCAGAGGACACCTTCCAACGGAAGGGGGGGGGGGAATGAATTGGAAAAGACGGAAGGAAAGAAGGGCACAAATATGTAACATAAATTCCATAAACAGCCCTTCAGAATTTGAAAATTCATCAGTAAGACAGCAAACAACAGAAAGAATCTACCAATTCTCCATCGCTCGCCAAGGCTTATGGGTTCAATTCTACTTGCCTTCAACTTGGGATTTTCTTTCTCTTCCAAATAATGGTCAAATATAGACCCACAAAAGGGAAAAAAAAAAATCACCGACATAAACACAACCCTACCAATCGGTCTGAAAATCACAAGAATTCACAAAACCCAAAAAACTTTTCAATCACAGAAGTAAAATTATGCATACCGATATTCCTGCATCTGCCGAAATTGGGTAAAAAGCCTCTGCCCTTGAGAAAGGCATAGGCAGTACCCACAAGCCTCATATCCTCGGCATTCAAACAAGTATCCAAAACCTCCCAGTCTCTCTCCACTCCTCCAACCAGTCCCATTGAAGAATCCGAGACCGCTAACGCATCATCATCACCTATGGACTTGAGGAACTGAAGAGCTCTGGCGAGGTTTTTCTCCTTCACTGCTTCTTCATATTCTTTCCATTTCTCTTTCAAGGCTTTACCTTTAATTGTTGTGGTTTGGCTTTGAGTTTTGTTTAGGAAGTTGCTGCGGCTATATGCGCGGAATGAACAATGGGGTGAGAGAGAATCAGGAGGGGATTTGGGAGAGACAAAACACCTGGGAGGTGAACAGGGCAGGTGAGAGCGGAGAGCCATGACAAAGCATTTGCGCCACCCTTCACATGGACAAACGGACGGGAGGCAGAAGACAGGCAGAACAGTGAGGACAATTTCAAAATATCATCTATAAAAATTACCATCATCACAAATTATACGATATTTCTAATAAAAATGACAACGTGTAAACAAAATTGAAGAAACAAATTCTATTTACAGTAATTCATTTAAAAATAACCATTTTGTAAAATGAACGATTTCTAATTTTCCAAACGGCAAACATTATTAAGATTTGAATATGTCATGCTTTAGGTAGGAATGGCATTTTTCCTTTTTTCTGAAATGCAAACTATCAGTTTTGTCAAATCCAAGCATAGGTAGGAATGGCATTTTCTTGCCATAAAACAAGATCAATTCAACTCGATAAAATATAATATTTATAAATTGTAAGCAAAGAGAATGAAATATATTAAGCAATCGAATTATTTGGCTCAAAACCAAAGAGAATGAAAAGCCTATCTGAACATATAATTTGTTAAATGATCGAACGACCGAATAACAGATGATAATAAAGATTGAGTCAATTAATAACTCGATAAAATATTAAGTATGGTATTAAATTCTTACACCTCTTATTAATTATTATAATATATTAGATCCAAATTAAGTGGTTTAAAAGTCTAAACCAACATATTTGGTGGACAATTAAAATCACAAACACTCATCAATATATATATATATGCATGCATTGTTTAGAAGGAAACAAATTGCAAAAAACAAAATAATACCTCTATGCAATCTATCGCTCACTAAATATTTTTATTCATATTACGTAAGGTATCTCTCACATATCTTTTATTTCAAAAATCTTGCAAATAAAATTACTAATTTTACATAATAAAAAAAAATCACTAACAGAAAACAATATATTGTCATATATAATATCAGAATTATAAATATACTTACACAAGCCTTTAAACAAATACACTGATTAATAGTATTTTTATTAAACAGAAAAAAGAAATGACATTAAAAAACTTAAAGTACCATTGCATAAAGAATTGTTTAAAATGATATATTAATTTTTTTAATTTGCATATGAAATAATTATTTCTTTTAAGTTGAAAAATCTTCCAATTATTTCATAAAAAATCTGCTTCATTTAAACTCTTATTTAGAAAAGTGGTTTTAACATCTATTTGGTACAACTTTTGAATTATAATGTGAAACTAAAGTTAAAATGATTCTCAATAAGTCTTTTTACACGATAGAAAAAAATGCCTCTTTATAATTGTTGCCTTTTTTTTAATAAAAAAATACACTCTTATAATTGTGCCTTTTTTTTTTTTATCAAAACTTTAGCTGTAATTTTGGTTTTATATTATTTCAAACATTACTCTTAAGTCATTTAATTATAAAGATTTCAAGCTCCAGACACTCTATATTTAGATTACTTAAGTTTTAACTGGCATGGCTATTCAATACTTCCAATATCACTCGGATAATCTTATTTTGATTATCTTTGGCTTCCTCTTGAAATATGGAATCAAATCATTCAATAGTTGGCTAATCTTATTTGATTACCGTGTTTGTTTTTGCGTAAGAGATTTGCTAACTTTTATTCGTTTTATAATTGTTCAATAATCTTCCATTGAGGTAATAATATTTTCTTATGAGATCTCGGAGGAATGCATGTTAAAATAAACGTGGTGAGAATTCATTTGGATGTATTTGTAAATATAACTTTCTTACATGCATAGAGTGCGCCGGCAAATTCATCAATATAACTAATGAATATTAATTTTTGCGAGAATATGTACTTGGTTGGCGGATAATAATCCTGGTTCGGCGGAGGGCGAGGCCTAAATTATCATATTTTGAGAGGGAAACAACACTCTGGATAATATTGTGATCATTCTTACCTCTTATTAATTATTATAATTTGTTGGATCCAAATTAGGTGATTTAAAAATCTGAACCAACATATTTGGAGGACAGTCAAAATCTCAAGCACTCATCAATATATGTATATGTGTGTGTGCATGCATTGTTTAGAGGGAAAAACATTGCAAAAAAACAAAATAATACTCTATGTAATCTATCACTCACTAAATTTTTTTATTCATATTAAGTAAGATATCTCTCATATATCTTTCATTTAAAAAATCTTAAAAATAAAATTACTAATTTTACATAATAAAACAAAAATCACTAATAGAAAACAATATATTGCCATATATAAAATCAAAAATATAAATATACTTACACAAACCTTTAAATATATGCACTGATTAATAATATTTTTATTAAATAGAAAAAAGAAATGATATTATAAAACTTAAAGTACCATTATATAAAGAATTGCTTAAAATGGTATATTAATTTTTTTAATTTGCATATGAAATAATTATTTCTTTTAAGTTGAAAAATCTTCCAATTATTTCATAAAAAAACTGCTTCATTTAAACTCTTATTTAGAAAAGTGATTTTAACATCTATTTGGTACAACTTTGAATTATAATGTGAAACTAAAGTTATAATGATTCTCAATAAGTCTTTTACACGATAGAAAAAAATGCCTCTTTATAATTGTTGCCTCTTTTTTTTTTTTTTAATAAAACTTTTAGCTGTAATTTTGGTTTTATATTATTCAACATTACTCTTGAAATCACATTTAATTATAAAGACTCATTTAGGGCTAATTGTTCTACATCTATCAGACAATTTAACAAGATTTCAAGCTTTATTTCAGTTTATTAATTTTAACTTATTTTTTATGATATCAATATCTATATTTTATGACTTGTCAATATGAAACCAAATCACTAATATCTCTATCTTAAATTTTGATTATTATAAATATGATACATAATCATCCAAAATAACTAATCTTATTTTCTTATGATATCTCCTTAATATTATTTATTGTAGTTGTTTTACAGTTAGGTCAATAGTACTTGATCATTAATTGGTTGCTCAATATTACCATGAATATTAATTTTTGTAGAAGTTAGTGTAAAGAGACTCATACAATAATTTCTTAAATTATCATATTTTGTGAAACAACACTCTTAATATTGTCGTCATTCTTAATAACTTTGTTCATATAATCCTCGCAATATTACTAGCATAATAAAATCTATATATTTAGGTTTTCATGAATAACATATAAAACATCCATTAATTATTAAAAAATTTTAATTTTATTTCATGTGAATTACATAGTTTAATTTTCATTGGATAAGTCTAAACATACAAGTGTCTTAGACTTAGTTTCTTATCAATTAATAATTCAAAAGGAGTCTATATAGCCTCCTTACTAAAAACTGAATTTTGAATAAATATAACAATATTAAAGATTGCTATTCACACAAATTTGTATACTAAAAAATTATTTAACATACTCCTAATCATATTTATAATAATACGATTACATCATTCATCAATAACACTCTACTATGATATTTCTTATATAACCATTGAGCACATTAATAAATGCTTTATCTCATCTCATCATATCTACTATAAGGTTTGCCAACCCTACTAGATGTAAAATAGTTTTTACTTTTCTATTGAATTATCTCTTAACTTTAATAGCGTTTAATTTCATAGTATCTATGATTTGAGATTTTTTAAATAATAAATAGATGTAATAATAGTGTGAATATTCATAAATAGACATAATGAAATATTTCTCTCCATCCAATGAGAAAAAAAAATCAAGAAGCCCACGCATATATATGTTTGAATAATTTTAACAAGTTTTTAACTATTTGTGATTTATTTCTTTTTATGTTTCATTTACTTTTTGAAAATACAATCCTCATACAGCTTAGCCTTCCATACCTTAGCCATCTATATCACAAGTAAGATGAATTTTCATTTATATAACTAGATTTAGTTCTAACATTATAATGTAGAATTACAATAGTTTTTAATAAAATATATAGTTAAGATTTATTTTATAAAAGTCATCACAGAAAAAAAAATCCAAACCAAGAAATATATTCTATTTAAATAAACTTGCCATTCTAGTCTAATTTTCAAAAAATAACCCTCAAGATAAGTTTGGACACAAAATTAAATTATAAGAAATTAAAGGTATAGAAAATATTTCATATAAATCTATATAACAATAGGTGTTCTAAACCAAATTAAAAGTCTCTCAAACAGAAACAACAATTTTGACATGGTTTTCTATAAAATTAGAGCTTTCACTTTAGTTTAGAATATAAACTATAAGATATCTTATATTATTTAGAAACATAAATATTTGAATCTGAATCAAATTATCAAATATTAAAAACAATTTCATTAAAATTTAATTGAAAACATATATAATTCAAAGGTTCACCTCACATTTATTTAGGTTAACCAAACATATATTTATTTTTCTTTACCTTTATGACTTATTAGGTTAACTGAATAATATATTTATTACTTAAACTTCACATTTGTCAATTCGGTGTGCCAAGTCAAGATCCAAAATACCGAGGTAAAATTGGATTTGTTCATACCCTGAAGAAAAATTAGTCTCATTCAAAATTGTGACAAATAAAGCAAATAAAGCAAAAATAAATAGAAATTACAATAATAAAAAAGTTCTAAATTAATGTTTTTAATAAATAAATATAGATAAATATGAATATAAGTAATATCATTATAATACAAATTTGAGTATAATTATAACAAATAATAAATTATTATAGTGATTTTCTTTTATATAGGAAAAATTAATAATACAAATCATAAATTTAAATAAGCTGATTAGATAATAATACCAAAACTTATTCAACCAAGGTCATTTATTAATAGTCCTAACTCAATTAATCAATTATATAGAAATGATATGACTTCAGGCATAACATTTGGATTGATTACCTATAACATATAAGATTGTAAAATTTTTAACATAATACATGATATATTTGTATTAAATTTATTATACAATCTTAAATCTACTAAACATACTAATTATGCTACTTCAAAGAATACTAATTGAATCGTAATAAGATATTATTGTTGAGTTTGATCACTCTCTTATAGATAACTCAACAAACGGAAGCGTCGTTGGTTAGTAGAAGACAGTCAACGGGAGATTGACCGGTTAAAAGTAGAATCCGATTAACAGGAGGTTGATCGATTAAAAGTAGAATCCGGTCAACGGGATATTGACTGGTTGAGAAAAGAGATGATTTCTTCGAAGTGAGTTTCCGAAAAACAAATGGAAGAGTGCATTTATCAAAGTGAAAATCCAAAGAATACCAAGTGTGCAGGGCAAGTTTGTGGATAGGAAAGAAAGTGACCGGTCAACAGAAGGTTGACTAGTTGGAGGTAAAATGGTCGATCAACAGGTTGACCGGCTAATCATAATTCTACCTGGTTGCGCCATTTTGCCAGGTATGGCAAAATGGCCTGTTGCATAAATTTGCCAGTTTACACAAAATGACCGGTATGGTTGAAATGCCGGTATTGATGAGATTTATCGATATGGTAGAAATGATCGACATGGATGAATTTACCAGTATGGATGAAATTGACTAGTATGATACGGTGCTAGGTTTGGAGAAAAATGGCCGGTTGTGCCATTTTGCCAAGTTTGGACAAAATGACCGGTTTGTCAAAACGGCCAAGGTGCAGATAACGCCCGAGGATATGGACTGAGCAAAGTAAAGACCATGGACAATGCCTGGAGATATCAAGGAAGGCCCGAGGACTTGGGCGCAGAAAATGTACGTGGATGCCAACTCAGAAGATTGTCTGAGTATGCGTCATCTCTAAAAAATATTGGCAATCTTTACAGGGTGGACGTCATCTCTATAGAGCACGATAATTTACAGAGCCAATGGCAGGTTGCAGGGTGGTAGCAAGTTTTGTCCACATGCAACCTGCCTATTAGGTAAATAGTTCCAGGTAAAGTCAGTATAAATATATATGCTGGGCATGCGATGAAAGAGAGAAAGATTAAGGGTGGTAAAGTCAAGTGAGACGATACAGTTGAGGCGGTGAAGTCACAAGCGCGAAATCTAGAGTGTGGGAAAAAGGAAAGAGAGTGGAGTGTACCACCGGTGAGAAGAAGGAAAAAAAAGAGGCAAGAGCGAAGTGAGAGTTTCCTTACTCTAATGTTGTTTTTTTATTCTGTCTCAGGTATGTAATGGATACTCTATCTCAAAATTTTTATAACTAATTTTCACATAGTGGACTTGTGAATTAAGTGTCCCATGATTTTTTCTTCGATCTGAGAAGGATTTTCACGTAAGAAAATCTTTATGTTCCTCCTCTTTCTCCGTTGTGTGATTGTATGCATTTCTGTCCAACCGGTCTTTTGCTCCAACAAGTGATATCAAAGCCTAGTTGTGAACCGTCGATTGGATGGTGTCGTCTTTGAAGAATGTGTCATTCATTGTGGAGTAGTTCAATGGATAAAATAATTTCATTTTTGATAAGAAATGGTGAAATATTTTGATTCGAAAAGAAACGGTAAAAACTCTACGGAGAAAAGAGAAGAAGTCGGAGAATATGATGAAGGAAGAGTGGCAAGATAAGAAAAATCTTACAAATTATACGATCAAGTTGTGTCTTACGAATAACACTATCCAGGAGGTCATTAGCTTGTCAGACTGAGCGGAGGTATAGGAGAAGTTTGAGAGCCGGTATAAGTCCAATTCTTTGACAACCAAATTACATGTGAAGAAACAGTTCTATGACCTGCGGTTGTCGGAAGGTAGGAGCTTTCAGAAGCACTTGGACAAATTCAATCGGCTCATGACACAGATGTCGGCCATTAATGAAGAGATTAAGGAGGAAGATAAAGCGTTGGTATTATTGGCGTCCTTGTTAGTCTCGTACGATCATATTGTTACAATGTTCTGTTCTGGAAGGACATGTTGAGATTGGACAAGGTCATAACTTTTCTACTTATGAATGAGTCAAGGCGGAGGAAAAGTGGTGAGGCCTCAAGCTCACAACCAAGTCTATTTGTGATGACCAGCAGTCGGGAACTAGAAAAATTAAGTGAACAAGGCGGAGACAGAAAGTCATAGATAAGCAACAACCGAAACAGGATTCAGGAGAGGACCTGCTTCCGTTGTGGCATGAAGGGCTACATAAAGTGGAACTATCCGCAGAGGAAGTAGGGAGCAAGAGGGCGAAGTGATTGTCAGGAGAAACGAGGTCATGATGATGATCTGAAGACTGTCGCTTTTTGCAGAGACCTCCTAGTTGTCCACGCAGGTGAAGCACGGAGCCTACCGTGCTAGGAGACGAGTTGGGTGATGGACAATAGAGCCTCACATCATGTGACACTAAGGAAGTCCCACTTCACGAGTTACACGCCCAATGGCCACAGGGTGTTAAATATGGATAATAGTGACTCATCAAGAGTTATTGGCATCGGAGATGTTTGCTTGAGGATAAGCAACGGGAACAAGTTCATGCTGAAATGCGTGCGACATGCCCCAAATTTGAGGTTGAATGTGATTTTAACTGAAAAGTTTGATGAAGAATGCTTTAAGATAGTGTTTGATGACGGCCAATAAAAACTCATCAAAGGCGCCTCAATTATGGTAAGGAGAAGTAGGAGATCGGGCGACACTTGATGAAAGTCTGTGTTGTCAAAGAAAGTGTTAAGGTGACCAAATGAGGTATTGGTCAAGGTGGCAAGAGGTGGTGGTCAAGGTGGAGTGTAAGGGAGAATAATACGATTGCGGTGAAAGAGTTGAAGGGGAGTCGGATTACTCCAAATTCAATTGAGTGGAGGAAGGTGTCACTTAGGCTTGCGCAGGCTAACGCTAGAATCCCAGTTTAAGGAGAGCTACCGGAAGGTAGGCGACGATGGTCATCAGGGAAAAGGCAAAGGTTTCCCCACAAGATCGTGAGAAAAAGTTTGTTAGGTTTTGTCACTCCCTTATGGATAACTCAACAAACGAAGTATCATCGGGTAGAAGAAGATGGTCAATGGAAAGTTAACCGGCTAGAAGTAGAATATGGTTAACGGGATGTTGACCGGTTGAGAAAGGAGAAGATTTCTCTGTAGTGGATTTTTGAAGAGCAAATAGAGGAGTGCATTTGCCAGAGTGAAAATCGAAGAATACCGGTTATGCAAGGCAAGTTTGTGGGTGGATAAGAAAGTGGCCGGTCAACAGAAGGTTGACTGGTTGATTATGATTCTGCCTAGTTGCGCAATTTTCCAAGTATGAAAAAATGGCCAGTTGCACAAATTTATCGGTTTGCACAAAATAACCGGTATGACAGTATTTACCGATATGGGTGAAATTGATCGATATGGATGAATTTACTGGTATGGTTGAAATACCGGTATGGTTGAAATGCCGGTATGGTTGAAATGCCGGTATGACTGAAATTTACAGGTATGGATGGACTAACTAGTATGGATGGATTTGTTGATATGGCTAAACTTGACCGGTATGATATAGTGTTAGGTTTGGGGCAAAATGGCTGGTTACGCCATTTTACCTGGTTGTACCATTTTATCAGGTTTTGGTAAAATGGCTAGTTTGTCCAAAACAGTCAAGGTGCAGATAATGCTCAAGGATATGGGCTGAGCACAGTAAAGACCGAGGACAATGCCTGCAGACATTAAGAAAGGCTTGAAGACCTGGGCGTAGAAAGCACACATGGATGCAAACTCAGAAGATTGTCTGAGCATGCATGATCTCTGGGGAATATGAGCAATATCTGTAGAGTGGGCATCGTCTCTGCAGAGCATGATAATTTGTAGAGCCAATGGCAAGTTGTAGGGTGGTGGCAGGTTTGTCTACAAGCTACCTGCCTATTGGGTAGATGATTCCAAGCAAAATCAGTATAAATATGCATGATGGGCATGCGGTGAAAGAGAGAGAGCTCAAGAGTGGTAAAGTCTAGTGAGACGATATAGTTGAGGGGGTGAAATCATAGCGGTGAAATCCAAGAGTGTGTGAAAAAGGAAAGAGAGTGGAGTGCACCACCAATGAGAAGAATGAGAGAAGAAAAACAGAGAGCCACGAACGAAGTGAGAGTTTCCTTACTCTGGTATTGTTTTTCTTATTCTGTCTCGAGTGTGTAGCGGATATTCTATCTTAAAATTTTTGTAACCAATTTTACATAGTAGACTTGTTATGAATTAAGTGTCTCCGTGATTTTTTCTTCGGTTTGTGAAGGGTTTTCACGTAAAAAATTTTTTGTATTTCTCATCTTTCTTCCATTGTGTGTTTGTGTGCATTCTTATCCGACTGGCCTTTCACCCCAAGAATTATGTCGTGATAAAAATTTTATAACAATATAGTAAACATATATATATAATGTTAGTATATAATATCATACTTAAAAGATATTACTTGAGTGAAACTTACAATATGACTCTCAAGTGAAGCCAAATAATATTGAATTCCTACGACATATGCATACATCAAAAGCATATCACACATGTTTTTTTATCTAAACTGCACATGTGCGTATAACGCACGTTATACGCACATCAAAAGCAGGCACTCTAAATAAACTATACATGTGTGCAAGTCATGTACATATTAAATACAAGCATTCTACTTAATATGCAAATGTGCGCGTATTATGCAACACATTAGATGTACTTAATTTGTCTACAGTGCAAATGTGCACATATTAATCATGCATCGTTTGTTCACATTCCATATGAATGATGTATGTCCGTATATCATGCATGCATGAAATGTGGCCATATGCATAAGTTATGTATATGCACATGTCAGGTGCCCGTTGTATAAACTTTATGGCTATCATTTTCATAAGAGTATTTGAAGGAGCAACTCAAGCACAAAAAGGATAGAAAAATAAACGAGATTTAAGCTAAAAATAATGATGTATAAAGTATAATCCACTATAGATTTAATATGAAGATTCAAATGTTATAATTCATATATGAAAATTTTAAAACTATATACAACATATGATTTCATATATAAAATTCATAAATAAGGGAAGCAAAAATAATAATAATGAGATTATCTTAAATAACATGATAATTCAAAATATAGTCTAAAAATTACTTGTAAAACTTTATGAGAAGAAATTATTTCACAAATTATCAAATTATTATGTTATTTTATAATCGAATAGTGTGTAATCAAATTTAAAAACATATTTAATTTTTTGCTTAACGGTTTTTTTTTTAAAAAAATTTAGAATCAATTTCTCTTCTTTTATTATTATCTTTCATTTTTAATGAGTTACAAGACTTCATTGGAATGTATAGTTCATAACAATTATTAGAAGGCTTCTTAATATTAGAAGAAAAAAAAAATGATGCAAAGTTAAGAAAGATCCTTATTAATTTAAATATGAAAACTATTCTCATTATCTAGGAAAAATTGCCCCTATCCATAGCATACATACCGCAGTGAATTCTATTATTTATAAGATAAGAATAATATTAATATCTTAATTATATAAATATTATTCATATTAAAAATTAGATCCATTAAAAAAAATAATTTTTTTAATAAATTATAATAAAATCGTATATAAATGTAACATTTAATTACTTTAATAAGTACTAAATATAGTCTCATTATGTATACTAATTCTAATATTCTTCAATAAATTGTTATACAAAATCATAAATTGACAAATATAGATCAATGAATATAAAATTCCTTGCTTGTGGAAATAATATGTAGAATTAGCTTATTGATTTGTTCTTGTCTCAAACAACCCAAAGTGATTATTCTCCAACCTCTGTTAAGAACATAGTTTTTCTTTACAATTGGAAGAAACACAAAATGATAGCCTATCTTGCATCTTATTTTATCGTGTGTGGAGAGGACTAATCTCCTAAATTACCAAAGAACCCCAATTTCAATAAAAAATAAACATAAATCATAATATAATTCTTATATATTTTTATAGTGTAATTAATGATTGTAAGTTAGGACACTGTTAGATCAATAAGAGCTCAAATCTCATGCCTGATCTATAGTTGTTAGGATTAGCCAGTGGCTAGCTAATTGTTTGCTTGTTTCTGGACGATCTGTTAGATTTTTGGATTTTGTATTTAAATCTTTCTGTGTTTTATAGGAAGGATTAACAACAATATAGAATAAATATGTTTTGAAAAATTATTCTATTAGAGGTGTGATGCCTTTATTACATCTGGTGAATTACATATATTTCATAGCTTTGAAATTTGGATGTCGTATGAAACTTTATTAATGAATTTTCAATATAAAAGAATATAAATCATCCAAGGAAATCAATCAAATTTACTTCAACTTGATTATCAATATTGTACTTGCTCAATGTAACACATACATATCTATAGACAACAACATGTCATAATTCAATCCTACAATTAAAGATACATGGAACAAATAAAATGTTCAGCCCCTTGGCCACTCGCTAGTAAAGGTACATGTGCCAAAATAGTTAAAGCACAAAAATCATCTTCCGATAATTTTTTCAAAATACATAAATTATAATATTTTCATTGAATCTTTTGAAAAGAACACCCACAATCCAAAAACTACTAAGTGATGTAAGCCTAGTGTCTAAACTTGCTAATTTGAATAAGGTGGTAATATAAAGTGACCCAAACACTCATTAAGTAAATGAATAACAATTCAATAAATATGGATATGATAAATATATAATAAAGAAATCGTGAGTAAATGAACAAAAGATTATTTTATAGACGAATTCGTTTGGTGCCTCAATGACGATTTACACTCTATTCCCATAAATTACACACATTCTATTATTTAAACATATGGATTACTCATTTATAGAACATCCTATAGACCGAGTCTTGCCTATTATTATCGCCCATGGGTGGACTATATGTGATGTCATCTTATATTTTGATATGTTACAATATACATTATTTGTCAATTGTATATGATCGTTTATTTTATATAAAGTTTGAAAAAATCTCTACAAAATATTATATTTTTAAAAATAAAAGAAAAATAATTTTTTTATAAATTTAGTTTTAGATATTTAATGTGGTTTTTACAAAAATAAGAGACATGCAAAATGATTTCTTAATGTTCTTACCAAAATAAAAGACATGCAAAAGGATTCTTAAACTATTTTAGAATTTTCAATATTCGTTTCACATACATGAGCAAATAACTTCACAACCCAGGAAATCAAAAGAATAAGTGTATATTTGGATGGGGGAAACAAAATTCTATTCCCGTCTTATATTTTAAAAATAAATAAAATTAAATAAAAATTAAATAATTGGCCAAAATAGACAATATTTTCAGGCACATTTATATGAGTAATACTGCTTATCTTACTCATATACAGCCCATCTACAATCACATTTATAGAGTAAATAAAAAATAAATAGAATAAATAAATAAATATAAATATATAAAAATATAAATAATTATATATACATATATAGCATAAGCATGCAGTGTCAGTATGGGTCACGGGGTTGACCTCTCTGGAAGAGAGGTCAAGTCTATCCCCTCTTTATCAATTGTTCAATCTTAATATTTGTTGAATTTTTTAAAAAAATTATTTAAAAAAAAATTATATACTTTTTACCGTTTATATTCTATTGTTTAATTTCTTTTTGATATGAAATAAACATTTTAAACAAATATTTATTTCTTCAACTTAGAGAATAAAAAATACAGCACACTCTTAGATATTTTTTATTTATTACATGTAAGAAATAGTTATTCCCAGAGCCTATAAATTATATTCATATTTTGGCATCGTTATTATTATTATTATTACAAAGGATATTATTGCTGCCAAGGTATATAGGTATTGTTCAGGATCTCCATTTTTAAATTTTTTTTTAAATAAGGGTAAAAAAATCATTAATATAAATTTTTATTATATTCTTTACACTATTATTACATACTAAATATTAAAATATTAATTCTCAACTTATTTTATTTCAATAATCAAATATAAAAATAAAAATTTTTAACTCTATTTTTATCTTATTCTATTCATTAAAAGTAACTATTATATTTTTATCTTATTTCATTTTAATAATCAAACATGCCGTAAAGGATATAAATGCAAGGTAGATATCAAGCGAAATATGGATGAATACTTATTTGTAATTATGAAATATGAAATCTTAGCTTTTAAACAAATATGATGAATAAATTTAGAAATTTTAGCCAAAAAAAATTAAGAAATAGATTTAAATTTACTTATATTAATTTAAATCACACAATCTTATGAAATTTTAATTCCCAAACTTTTTTCCTTTTTTCCATTCTCTCTCTTCTTTTTTTCTCTTTCACTTAATTTTTTATAAATTTGGCTGAAATAAGCTAAAGTGGAGCTAAAGTATTATTTATAAAGTGACTATAGCGTACCTGCGCCTATTAGACTTGCATCAAATTTAAATGCCATGCACATACACCCTTTAAGTTTTCATCAAGTTTGCCTCAGGTTTTGTATTTTTGCTAGCTGAGCATATGCTCCTATCAAACTTATTTCAGGCACCATCTTAAAAGAAGTAATATTTAAATCGTATTTATATCCAAAATCTTTCATAATAATTTGATCAATTTATTATACTTTACACATTAATTTTTAATTTAGTATTTTAGATCTCATAAAAGTGCCTTATTAGTTGTTGGATTTAGGTCTCTTAATATGAATTTCATACTTATTGCACATGTTGATTTTCAGTTCTATCACAGATATGATTTTTTATTCAATATTTTTAATTTTGTCCAATATTTTTGATTTTGTCAAATATTCAAGCAAAATCATTCTAAAAAAATCCACAAGATAGTCGAGAGAGAGGGCTTAATGGTGGTTTCAAGAATGATTTTAGCAATTGGTTATAGGGGAGCCGTGTGATCATTGCACGCACTATAATATAATTTTTCTGATTTTAGGTCTAATTTGAGCTAATTTTAAAACACAAAAGTGCCATGATAAAGATAGAAAAAAATGAGAGAAATGAAGAAGGAGGAAGCATTGATTATCACTTTGAAGTACGATTTATTTTTTATCATTTATTAATTTTAAATCTGTTATTTTACCTTTAATTGTAGAACATATTACTAGTTAATTTCCTTCTAATGCTACTTTCTCATATTCGATGCTAGGGTCTCTACATTTGTAATATTAATAACCAATATGTATATTAGGATTATTGATACCAAATTTTTTACATGCACTATTGTAAAGTAGTTGGTACATTAGAGGTTATTTATAATCAGATATCAAAATATAGCAAAAATATTTTCAAACTTAAGGTTATAAGATTTTTCTATTAGTTGAAAAAACTCATATAATTTGTATGATTGATTACTATATTTATTATCCCTTATCATTCAATTGGAAAAGAATGTTGGCTAATGATGTTGGAAGATACTAGATCTCAACATTGATGAGACTCCAATAGCCTACCCTAACTATGGTGTGATGTCTACTTTACCTGTATCTTTAGGTGCACCCTTTATCAAGGATGGTCCTCTCACCCATCTCTCCACAGAGGTTTGATAGTATTTCCCTAGACATTCTTGATTTATGGGAGCACATGCTTTTGTGGTTGGCTATCAGATTGCTACTTATGATGTTTAATTTGAAACTATTTATCTAAAGGTCATTTTAAATTGTTTCTTCCAGAATAGTATATTATAAAACTTTAATTAGTAAATCTTTTTTAAATACACCTAATAAGTCTCAACATATTATGCATGCCAAATCTATATTAAGAACTATGTGTAGTCATTAATTAAGAATATAAAGACTCAATAATCTGCTTGGGTTTGTAGGAAATGTGCATATAAAAACATCTAGCAATTAAAAAAAAAATTTAATAATCACTCATTTAACTACAACTAACATATAAATAATCTTATAGGTAAGTGAAATCTTATAATAAATATATCTTTTTTATTATTAAAAGTTATTGTTTGTTTTCAAATGGTGTTAAATCAAATTTGAAGATTAATTGCCTTAATTTTGATAGAGGTGATGCATTTTTTAATCTCTTTTTTGGGATGAAGATAAGTAGCACCTTTTTTTATTTAATTTATTGTGTGTGATATATTTAAAAAGGAAGTTTATTCTCGTGACCCTTGTTTATGTGGTTGGGTTGCAAATGACAAAAGGCAAAGCCCAAGACGAGTGGCTGAAAGCCAAGGCAGCAAAGATGAGACAATCCGAAGAAAAAGAATACCCACTGGCTGGTTAGTGCCTCTGTAGCATTGGGAAAGAAATCATTGTTTCATCCATCATCTTCAACCTCGGCTCAACGGATAAGAAAATCCTCACTCGTCAAACCTTGCACACACAAATTAAATACCTCCCATCCCTCGTTGTCTCGGGTTGATTCTCTCATACACGTTATACTCTCTCTCTCTCTCGGTCTATCTCTGTATGACTTATGGCTTCTGCGGCAGCATCTTCCTCTTATTCTTTTGCCCCGACTAGATTCTCCTGCTCAACTTCGACCGCTATCCGTTCTCCCTCCTTCCTCCGGCTGGTCTCCAACCTCCGCCCACCATTCCGTCGGTTGGGCTTTGCCGGGTCCGCTGCAGACCCCATTTTCTCTCTCCATGTCATGTCCAATATCCAATCTCTCAAGTCTTGTGCTAAGGCCGTGAGAGGCGTGGCTTCCATGGCAAAGAGGAGCATTGGAGACCTCACCGCCGCTGACCTGAAGGGGAAGAAGGTGTTCGTGAGAGCCGACTTGAATGTACCTCTCGATGACAACCAGAACATCACCGATGATACTCGTATTCGTGCGGCTGTGCCCACCATCAAGCACTTGATTGGAAATGGAGCTAAGGTTATCCTTTCCAGTCATCTGGTATGCGGTTTTTTTGGGAGCATTTTTTGAATGTTTTCACCATGATTTTCAGTGGTTTCTGTTGTGTGTCCAACCACTAAGCTTATTACATTCCCTACATTTGAAGCAAAATTGAAAGGATATGTAGATATAAATTTTCGTTTGATCAATTGAGTGAGATTGAATTTGGGATTTTGAGGTTTTGGCGTTCTTGAATTTGTTGTTTTTATTTCTAATTATGCATGATGGGTCTGTGGAGTTTGCTTCAGATTCCTTTATATATTAGCTACGCTTAAGTTTTGATCGGAAATTGTCAGGCCTTTTGTGAGTTGCAAGATTTATTGTCCAACTCGATTCAATTGAGTTATATTTTTACATTTCCTGTTGAGGTACTATTTTAGAGCAAATTTGTGACTGTTGCTGGTGTCCCTCTTCAGGGCACGGGACCTCCCAAAAGGGACTATACTTAAGGCGAGATACAATGACAGTAACGAAGACTCAGTCTTGATGACACGGCCCTTACTGCTTACGCCCAGCAACACCTTTATACTCAAACAATGGTACTAGAGGAAGGGCCTTCCTCAAATCAACAATACCCACCACTTTACTGGGGTTATGGTGGGGGAAGATCTCATATCTATTAATTAGAGATGTGGTCAGTTGTTAATTAGCAATGGTTTCCCTCTTCCCCGTTGTGGCTAATTTTTGGGACAGCCATGTGAGTTACTTGATGTCTCAAAGCGGACAATACCTCTGGTGGGATACTACTACATAATCCTGACAGTTTCATCTCAGAGACACCATCCATGTATTAGGCACAGCATCACCTCGATGCTCAACATAAAATACATGAGAAATTTCTCATCAAAATTCTCTTGGCAACCCCAAGATGACTTCCCCCTTGTCTGTAGATCCACAAAGAGTAATGGCTGTATATTGATGTAATTAGTGTAAGTATTTCTGTTTTCAGCTGGCAGGACATATGGTCATCGATAATTGGGCATTAAGTAATAAACTACATGAACTTTTATCTCTGTAAGAATGAAATGTGTTTGTCCTGCATTTTGCAGTGGTCCCTGTCAATGCTATTATTTGTGTAAACCAAGTTTTCCATTTAATTAATTCTCAATCTTCTCTTATGAAGTATATATCATATATATTGTAATCTTTTTACCTAAGGTTTTTGTTATCCTATTTAGGGACGGCCTAAAGGTGTCACCCCAAAGTACAGCTTGGCACCTCTTGTGCCCAGGCTCTGTGAGCTCCTTGGTGTCCAGGTACATATTCTGCATTTGATGACACAATTCATTGTTTGGAAGCTAATATGTATTTATTGCACACTTTATAGAAATGTCTGGTAGATGCTGATTGTGTTCTCGGCAATGGTAACTGATTTCTAGGTCTCTTTGTTTTGTGGAAACTGAGCAGGTTGTCAAGGCTGATGATTGTATTGGCCCTGATGTTGAGAAGTTAGTAGCTTCACTTCCTGATGGAGGCGTGCTACTTCTTGAGAATGTGAGATTTTACAAGGAAGAGGAAAAGAATGATCCAGAGTTTGCAAAGAAGCTTGCCTCTTTAGCTGATTTATATGTGAATGATGCTTTTGGTACTGCACACAGAGCCCATGCATCAACTGAAGGTGTTACCAAATATTTGAAGCCATCTGTTGCTGGCTTCCTCCTGCAGAAGGTCAGTTTCTTCTCTTTTTCAGGCCCTTTCTTCTGACTTTGAAGTATTTAGAGGCTTTAGTTGAGTTAGTTATGTTGAGGCCCTAAGATTAAAAACCACAGGCTCAATTCCCCTTCCCCACTGCACTTAACAAAAAAAAAAAAAAAATCGATAGGAAAAGGGTATTTCAAAACTTTAGATAGTTTTTTAACTGGTCATGCACAAAGAGTCTACATTGGATGCTTATTGAGCAATGAAACGGAAAAAAATTGTGTCTACTCCAGCAACCCGACTCTGGTTTATGTTGCAAGAAATTTCACTAAGTGGCACCTCTGATCTTATATGTTTATTGTGTTTTCTTTTACTGAAATCATTCCTTTATTTTAACTTCTCCTATAATTGTGGATATCCAAAATAAGAAAAAGAAAATGATGCCATTGCTCCTACACCTGTTGTCTCCCACGTCCCTTTTCCAGGTCCATATTTTACAATCTGCTTTGAGTGATTAGAATTTGGCAGCCAAACCTTGCTTTCTTTTGTGGGTTATGTGTTGGATTCTCTAGAAAGTGTGAGTGAGTATTTCTTTCGGTTATTTAGAATTTTATTGCTGTGCAACAGGAACTGGATTACCTTGTTGGTGCAGTTTCTAGCCCAAAGAGACCATTTGCTGCTATTGTGGGTGGTTCAAAGGTCTCATCCAAAATTGGAGTCATTGAATCGCTTCTAGAGAAGTGTGATATCCTGCTACTTGGTGGAGGAATGATCTTCACATTCTACAAGGCACAAGGTCTTTCGGTGGGATCCTCTCTTGTGGAAGATGACAAGCTTGACCTTGCAACAACGCTGCTTAAGAAGGCCAAGGCAAAGGGTGTCTCTCTTTTGCTACCCACTGACATAGTTGTTGCAGACAAGTTTGCTGCTGATGCAAACAGCAAGGTTAGGGGTTTCTGTTCTATTGCTTCAACTCATCTTACTGAACTCTCCCTTTCTGCTTATGGAGAAAAAAAGTAATAGAAGGAAATTTAAGTCTTTATTTGCCAATTTGAGTAACTGAGGAGTTGGAAGGAGAACAGCATTCAGTTTGTTAATTTTTGATCTATGTATCCGTCAATGCAGATTGTGCCTGCATCTGGGATCCCTGATGGCTGGATGGGATTGGATATTGGACCCGATTCTATTAAGACATTCAGTGAAGCTTTGGAGACTACCAAGACCGTCATTTGGAATGGTCCAATGGGAGTGTTTGAATTTGACAAGTTTGCAGTTGGCACAGAGGTAAGAGGATCGGCCTTGTTGTGCATTGCTGAAAAAATGTTGAAATTCTGTTAGAAGTGAAGATTAGCAATTAAGTCATTTTTTTAATCGCTCAGAAATGTTGAAAAGGTTTTAAAATGGCAATATGTTTGTGTTATCGGTCTTATCGCTGACAACGTTACCACACCAGATCATCAGCTGCGACCGAGGAGAAGTTCCCGAATTATTCAGCCACCAGGACATTTTCGTAACTTTGTTTAAACTTTTACGTTTTATATAAAATACGCTGCATAGGCAAACCACTAGTACACTGCGTATATTTTATGTTTCCTAATTTCTATTTCAATTTCATGTGCATGCGTACAGCCACATACACGGTTATTCTTTCTGTTTCATTTTCTGTTTTCCATTGGATATATGGCCTGACAAGAAGTAATGAAAGGATAGTGAGATATTTTCCCACTTCTCCCTTCCTCTCAAAACTTCTCTGACTCTCTCTACTATTACTTCTTCTTCCTCCTGTTCCCCTCTGTTTCTCCCATCTGAACTTCCCCTCCCCGTTGATTTTGGTACTGAACTTGGTTGTGGTGCAGCGAATTTGTACCCAAACATTGTAGTATGGGAAGATCGCATCATTTTGGTGCTCTCATTGAGACTCATGGCGGAAGGGGTGACAACCAAATATCGGGCTTTAGAGGAGTCCATTGCAGGCCTAGCACAAGAGCTGATGACCGTCACCGGTACGGTACAACAATATTCGACCATTTTGATACAATTTCGAACACCACAAAACACTTCCAACAATCCTTGATGTCCAGCAATCCATCATGAAGATGCGACAAACCCTAGCTTGGCTTGAGCGGCACACCTTGTTGGCCTCAAACGCTCCTTTGTTACCTACTCCGACTTCCTTCGCCACACATCTTGAAACATAGCTCTCCTCCCAAATCCGTTTACCCAAACTTGAGATCCCAGTTTTTTCTGGCGAGAATGCCATCGGATGGTTGTTCCAGATTGAGAGGTTTTTCATATACCATGGTACACCCCCTGAACAAAAACTAACGGTCGTTGCTTTTTAAATGACGGGAGCAGCCTTCCAATGGTACCAATGGATGCATTTGACTCTGTTTACGTGGGAGATCTTCGCCAGAGACCTTCAACTTTGCTTCGGGCCCTCGTCTTATATAAATCACGAAGCCACTCTGTACAAGCTCCGGAAAATCTCAATAGTGGCTGCCTATATGGTAGAATTTGAATCTCTATCCACGCGAACGCTAGGTTTGTCCATCTCTAACCTGTTAAATTGCTTTATTTCGGGCCTCGGAGATGATATTCGACACGGAGCTACCGTTATTGAAGCCAATGACCCTACCATACGCCATTGGCATGGCAAAGTTAGTAGAGGAAAAACTAAATGCCAGCCAAACAATTGCTACACGGCCACTTTTCTCCAAACCCTCTGGTAACCCGGTCTCCATAGTGGCTAAACACTCCTTACCTACTTTGCCAATCAAAAAAATGACCCCTTGCTGAAATGACTTCTTGCCGTAGTCATGGCTTATGCTTTAATTGCGATGAAAAGTTCACCCTGGGCATCGATGTAAACCCCCGCATTTTTATGCATGATTATTGAAGAGGATGGGGGTACTCTAACTGGTGCCCACAGTTTGGAAGTAAACTCTGACACACCAGAGGATCCTGCAGACCAACTCCAAGAGACTGAACCCCTGCCACCTCCACCTGACCATACTCCAACCATTTCTCTGCATGCCCTGGAGGGTCACTCTGTGCCTACCACCTTGCGATTGCAAGGGCACATCCTGGGCCACTCTGTTGTAATTTTGGTTGACAGTGGGTCCATTCACAACTTCTTGCAGACACGTCTAGCTAAATACCTTGGAATTCCTATTGAGGCCTCTCACCATCTCAACGTCACAGTGGGCAACGAAGATTCTTTGAGATGTGAAGGGCTGTGTACCAAGGTCCAGATTACTTTGGGCAAAGCTAATTTCAGCGTTGATCTATATCTACTGCCGATTTATGGGGCTGACATTGTTTCGGTGTCCAATGGTTGGCCTCAATTGGGCCCTTGCTATTCGATTATCAAGCTCTGTGGATGCGATTTGATCATGAGGGCACAAAACTCACTCTATATTGTATGCCATCTAGCTTCGGTGGCCACTATGACATTGGGTCAATTGAGGAGGGGTGACTTAACTCAATCAGTAGCTTCCTACTTCCAACTAACTATCCTGCCCGTTCAAGAACCTTCACTGGTGGCCCATTCTGCCTCTCCTATTTCCCCAATCCAGTTACCTTCAAATGTTCCTCAACAAATCTCTACAGACCTCTTCCACCTCCTATCCTCTTTTGCGGATATTTTTGCAATTCCTTGAGGACTGCCCCCATCATGTTCCACGGACCACAGGATTCGCTTGAAACCCAATACAGTGCCCGTTAACATTAGACCGTATCGATATCCCCATTTTCAAAAGGCAGAGATGGAGAAACTCATTCAAGCTATGTTGGATGAGGGTATTATCCGGCCTAACACTAGCCCTTTTTCTTCTTCAGTTTTATTGGTTAAAAAAAAAGATGGCAGCTGGATATTTTGCGCCGATTATCGAGATCTCAATGCACTCACAATTAAAGACCGGTTCCCTATACCTACTATAGATGAATTATTTGATGAATTACATGGAGTTCGAGTATTCTCCAAGCTGGATTTACAAGCTAGATATCACCAGCTGAGAATGCAAATTGATGATGTTCATAAAATTGCCTTCCGGATACATGATGGTCACTATGAGTTCTTGGTTATCCTTTTGGCCTTTCTAACGCCCCGTCTACATTTCAGTCCGAGATGAACTCTATCTTTTACCCTATACTTTGAAAATTCTTGCTGGTTTTCTTCGATGACATAGTGGTCTATAGCTCCTCTTGGGAACTGCACTGCCAACATTTGGCGAGCACAATGCAGATATTGAGAGACCATTCATTCTATGCCAAGCTATCTAAATGTGAGTTTGGGCACACCTCCATGGCTTACCTTGGCCACATCGTTTTAGAATTTTGGGTGGCTGTCGATCCAGCTAAGATTGAAGCTGTCCAAAGCTGGCCGGCTCCAACCAACATCAGACAGCTACGGGGTTTCCTGGGACTAGGCGGGTATTACAGGCGATTTGTAGCCTGTTATGCCCAAATTTCAGCCCCTCTTACCCAGCTGTTGCGAAAGGGTGTTTTCATATGGAATTCTGAGGCTGCTGCAGCATTTCAATCCCTCAAGGCTGCCCTCGTCTCCACTCCGGTGCTGGCATTGCCAAATTTTTCCCAGCCATTCGTCGTTCAAACTAACGCATCAGGAGATGGTATCGGTGCCATATTAATGCAAGCTGGCCACCCTATTGCGTTTTTCAGCCGGGCAGCTCTGTCCCGACTGCAAACAGCCTCCACTTACATTCGGGTACTCTATGCCATTTCAGAAGCTGTCAAAAAATGGTGACATCTCTTGGGTGCTAAATTCACTATTCTGACAGATCATTAGCCTCTTAAGGCACTATTAAACCAAACCATACACACCCCGAAACAACAAAAATGGATTACCAAGTTACTGGGCTATGATTTTGAAATCGAGTATTTCCCAGGCAAGGAGAACAGGCCTGCTAATGCTCTATCTCGACTTCCTCTTGCCTCTTACCAGTCGCTGTGTGTAGTTTCCAAACCCGTCATGGCTCTGCTAGCTGCCCTCCGCAATTTCTATAGCAAACACACCCCTTCCACCGACCTAAAGGCTTCTATTCAACATCAACCTGGGGACTTTGAATATTATACCGTGCGGGACGGTTTGGTCTTTTACAAAAATAGAATCCTAGTGCCTACTAATTCTGCCTTGACCGACTTAATTCTCCATGAATATCATAACTCACCAATCGGGGGACATGCCGGAGTTCAACGTACTTTTATTCACATCTCCACCAATTTCTATTGGCCTCACATGCGCCAAGATGTCCGTGATCATATCTTCCGTTGCACTGTTTATCAACAGGTAAAACCACGCAACATTGCATCCCAAGGAGTCTTGCAACCCCTGCTAATTCCAGGTAAAATATGGGATTCAATTTCCATAGATTTCATTACTCATTTGCCTATATCGAGGGGAAAAACCGTTATCTTTGTGGTGGTTGATCGGTTATCCAAATATGCCCACTTCTCAGCCCTCAGCTCCCACTTTAGTGCTGAAGACTTGGCTGCTGTCTTCATTAATGAAATCTTCCGGTTACATGGTCTGTCAACCGAAATTATTTCTGATCGGGACCCTCTTTTCATGAGTAAATTCTGGCGGGAGTTATTCAAACTGCAGGGTACGACCTTGTCCCATAGCAGCTCATATCATCTGCAAACTGACGGGCAGACCAAAGTAGTCAACTGGTGTTTGGAAGATTACTTACGTTGTTTCGCAACTGAAAACCCTTCAACTTGGGTGAGATTTCTGCCCTGGGCAGAATGGAGCTATAACACCGCTTGGCACTCTTCCACTAAAATGAGCCCGTTCAAGGCCGTTTACGGCCGGGCACCCCCTGTTCTGTCAGATTACACCCAGGGTACTTCCTCCATTGCCGCGGTAGATGAACTACTCTCTCAGCATGACAGATTGCTAGAGCATCTCAAAACTAACCTTCAGCGCTCTCAGCTTTGCATAAAGAATAAAGCGGATGCCCACCGGATTGATAAAGAGTTCCAAGTAGGTGATTGAGTTTTTGTCAAACTCCAACCCTACCGTTAAACCACTATAGCACACCGGCACTCAAATAAGCTCGCCAAACGCTATTATAGGCCTTTCCAAATCACTAAACGCATCGGTCCGGTAGCATATCGTTGACAACTTCCAGAATATTCACGCATTCATAACGTTTTTCATGTGTCTCTGTTGAAGAAATGCTACAACCACCTGCCTAGTCAACCGGCAGTCCTTCCACCTGAAGCGCTGGGGTCCCAACCCATATTGTCTCCTTCACAGATTATAGGTTTCCGCAAGGTCCTCCAGCATGGCGTCTTGGTCCCTCAATTTCTTGTTCAATGGCAGTTCCAACCAGCAGAAAACGCTACCTGGGAGCCTGCTACTGACTTCATCCAAGATTTTCCTTCATTTAACCTTGATGACTAGGTTTTGTTTGATGGGGAGGGTAATGTTACCGGTCTTATTGCTGACAATGTCACCACACCAGATCATCAGCCGCGACTAAGGAGAAGTTCCCAAATTATTCAACCGCCGGGATGTTTCCGTGACTTTGTTTAAACTTTTACGTTTTATATAAAATACGCTGCATAGGCATACCACTAGTACATTGCGTATATTTTCTGTTTCCTAATTTTTGTTTCAATTTCATGTGCACGCGTATAGCCACCCACATGGTTATACTCTCTGTTTCATTTTCTGTTTTCCATTGGATATATGGCCTGACAAGAAGTAATGAAAAGATAGCGAGATATTTTCCCACTTCTCCCCTCCTCTCGAAACTTATCTGACTCTCTCTACTATTACTTCTTCTTCCTCCTATCCCTCTCAGTTTCTTCTGTTTGAACTTCCCCTCCCCGTTGATTTTGGTACTGAACTTGGTTGTGGTGCAGCAAATTTGTACGCAAACGTTACAGTGTGGGAAGATCGCATCAGTTTGATTTTATCTTGAATTAATTGTACCTTCTTTGCACATTTAGGATTCATTGAAAAGCTGCTGGGATCAAGCTTAAACATAAGATGCTCATGTCACTGTAATTTTTTTTCACTTGTTTGATATGGCAAGGATTAGTTGAGAGATGATGCAGATAGAAAACAACTGAAACTTGATATGTTATGTAGCGGGAGAGCAAGTTTGGAAGGTTGTTATAGAAAAGTTCTTAGAGCAAGGTCTTCAATAAACTCATCAAACAAAAAGAATACAATGAATTTTGCCCGAGCAAAATGATACTTCGAGGTGCTAAGACATATATATGACACAATTATCTTATGTAACTTCAACCCTTCAATATACACTGAACAAACTTCCATGTTAAAGAGGAATGCATTTGCATAGGATAATGGCCGGGGAAAGGACTGAATTTGAGATTGGAACATTAAATGGAATTTCTGGAGTTATTGCAGACTTTGCATGTTTGCAGGCTGTTGCTAAGAAGTTAGAAGAGCTAAGCAAGAAGGGTGTGACAACAATAATTGGTGGTGGTGACTCAGTTGCAGCTGTAGAGAAGGTAGGGGTTGCCGAGGCCATGAGCCATATATCAACTGGGGGTGGTGCCAGTCTGGAATTGTTGGAAGGCAAAGAGCTACCTGGTGTCCTCGCTCTCGACGAAGCCACACCCGTTCCAGTGTAGAATATTCCGAATTCGATCAGAAGATTCTGTTCTGAGATGCAGTGGAAGAAGATGAGAGTTGTTTTGTAGATTTTCTTCCCCACCACCAATAAACATAGTTCCTTTTGTTATCAATAAAACTCATATTTATTTATTTATTTCTCCTGAATTTGACGCAGATGCTTGTTTCAATGTGGTATGTGTTGGTTTCTTTTTCTCTTTATCTTTTGTCGCATTAATTTTCACACAATAAGGAATACAAAATTATCTGTTTGTTTCAATGTGATATTTAGTCTTTCCTTTCTATATCTTGAATGTTTGCGTACTTAGAAAGTAAGATACTTTGATAAGGATTTCTGACCTGACAAAAAGTACAAATGAATTACAACACTTTCGAAAAGGAATTATAAAAAGCATTGCTAGGAAATGAAACCCAAAGAAAAAGAAAAAGAAAAACTGGTTTCCACACAAAAAGATTTTGTACCATATTGAGGCTCAAGTAGAATATTTATTTGTACATAACAAAAATCTCTAAAGAAAGCTGGTTTGGAGACTTTATTTTGCAGATACACTCGGCATAATAGAATAAGTAAGTTCACCTTGATAAATATATTATCGTTGCTTTAAAATTCTACTGTCAAAAAACTCTATTAATAAATTTTTATAACTTATAATTTTTTAAAAGAGAAGAAGTTTCAAAAAGTTTTCTTACTTGCACACAAAAAGTCTTGTAATGCTCATATTAATGGTACAAAATTATCTATTTTTTGTTGCTTATAAGCTTATAAGACAAATACAAAATTGAACAAAAGACTATTAACAAGAATTTAGCCACTTTTATAAGATAAAAAGTTTTCCTTTTGTTCTTCTAAATATGAGAAAGAATATTATACTGTCTAACTACTGATCTTTCAATAAATACATAAATATTTTTTACATTTTTTTATCTTGCAGAATTAGTTTGTCTTTTATATACATATTGCACAAATATCCATTGCCTTTGTATGTATACCCTTTTGATGCAAACTCACCTAAAAAGATGACATTGTTATTATAATCAGGTACATATTTTCAAAAAAAAAAAATAGAGTTTCAACAATAGCACTGTTGAGATTGAACCAAATATTTTCAATGCCTTCAATCATGACCTTCCCTTTATTTTCAATGTGATATAGCTAAAATTATCATTGACTTTCAAGGTGTCCAACTACTTTCACTTTTGGAGAGTCAAATTTATTTATATCTCAAACTATGGATTATCATCATCATTCAAGATTGTACAAGTCCCAATACTTTCTTCCTTCAAATTGAGTTTTATGTACAAACTTTTTAAAACTCATCATATCTTCTCGGAATGTTTTACACCTTAACTGGACATGGACCTTCTTTTAGTAGTAGCACACTTTTTCACTAGAATATATTAGATTTAATTTTGATCTTTCTCTTAAATTATTACCCTGATTTTTTAGAAATATTTCACTTATAAGAACTATATTAAGTAAGAAATTTCTCTTAATGGAAGAGTTTCCCATTCCCATCAACCTTTGCATTATTATGCAACAAAGTAGTCATATGGTCTAACTATTAAGATGGGTCACTATATTGTGACTCTCTTACCTGTTGTATATATTCATATTTTTTCATTTATTTTTTTTATGGAGCTTTGTAGAAGGTTTAGATGATCCACGTTCGAGTAAAATAGGTCTTTTAATAAGAGAATTGGATAACTCCTAATCTATGCACAATGGGATATTCATACTTGAGTAACAATAGCAGCCATGCCTAATGGGCGCCTATGGGGCATTCGTGCATCAATAGCAGAAAGTGCACATAGGAAAAATTCACTTATGGCATTTGAATTTTAAAGATAGTGTTCAAACACCTTTGGTATTTGAACTAACATTCAAACCCCAACCTTGAATATAAAAATTATCTATGATTTTTAGAACTTTTATTATGAGAATTTGAGATATTTGGACAGTGGTTAGAGAGAGAATGAGAGAAAAAGAATAAGAAGATTTTTGCTCCGTTTGAATTAGAATCTTATTTTGACTTTCACATTCTTAGTACATTATTTCATTTATTGTTCTTAGATATTTTATCATTTGTTCTTTTCTATTTTTTATTTTTTATTATATTTATTTTAGTTTACTTATATTGTGGTGAAACAAAATGAAGTGTTTGGGGGCATGTGTAACCATGCTCATAATCATAGTAGATTTATTATATGAACTTAAGGTCCTATTATTTTACCCTTCAATTTAAAGGAATTTTTACAATAAATTTTGTGTTTTATTTTACTCATTAATATTGTAATTACATGGATTACTATTTTGTCTCCTCACAGATCTAACTAATGAGCTCTATTTTTTCATATGCATAGAAATTTGTTCTTGGCTTAATTGTAAATCTTGGTATCTCGAATCCAACAAGTAATATCAAAAAGTTAAGTTGCTTGTTTTTTTATTATTTGAATTGATGGAGGGTTTTGATAAAATGATTTATTTCAATAGTATAAACTTTAATATATGGAGGAGTAAGATGAAAAATTTTTTATTCAAAAAGATCTTGCACCTTTTGTGTTTGCTATCCAAAAGTCAAAGTCTAAATCCGATAATGATTGATCATTTAAATACAAATAAATTTGCAGGTACATTTAAAATTTTGTAAATGAAGTTCATTATTATATTTGAAATGAGAAGCATGTAAGGGAACAATGGACGAAACTCAAAGTACTTTATATTTTAAAAATTGGCGATAAAGTTATATCATTTAATAAAATTGATGCAAGTAAAGTATTAAGAAAGGAGTTTTATAACTAATCATATCTATGAGTTTTATGATAGCATTGATCAATTGTATGGTATGATCATAAAATTGATGATAAATTACTTGGTTTGTGGCTATTGATTATTTTATTAGATTCTTGATAGGTCATCCAAATTATAAGTTAGGTGATTAATAAGAGTGCATCACTCCATATAAAGTCATAGAGAGAGTTCTTCTTGTCTTATACACTTGAAGATTTTGAGGCATTAAAGATTGATAATAATGACTTGTCACTAATCATAGGATATAGTAAAATATATTTGACTGCTAGCACCGACTTAAGATTGATTTTGAAAGATGTTCGGCATGTTTTGAATATTTGGTTCATTCTTATGTTGGTCGAAAAACTTAATGATTAATGTTATCAAAACACCTTCTATAAGAGCTCATGGAAGCTCATTAAATGATCTCTAGTGATTATACATAGTAAGAACTTATCAAATTTATTTGTGTTATAGGCTTTAGTCTCTAACAATAATGTGAAAGTGGCTAACAAAGGTAAATCATCTGAGTTGTGGTATAAGAAGCTTAGCCATCTAAGTGGAAAGGAGTTGAATTATCTTGATTAAAAGAGCATCTTCTTGAGAGTTAAGAGCTAAAATTAAAGACTTGCACTCACAACATGGGAAAAAAACAAAGCAGAGTTTCCATCTTTGGAAACTCATTCACAAAGAAGATGGACCATTTTTAGCTAATACACACTGATATATGCATTATAATGAAAGTAAAAGCTATTGGGGGGGTGTACTTTACTTTATTACTTTCAGTAATAATTTCTCAAAAAAATTATGAGTGCATCCCAAAGATTGGAAGATTAAGCTTTTGAGGCTTTAAATAATTTTACGTCTTGGTTAAAAGTCAAATGGGGAAGAAGTTAAAGATCATCTATAGTGACAACAGAGGAGAGTACCACGATCCTTTGATGCATATTGTTGCACATAAAGTATCTAAAACTAAAAGACTCTACTCATGATATCACAATTGAACAAACTAACCAAAAGAATAAATCGAATGTTGGTTGAAAGAGTGCGATGTATTCCACCAAGGGCAAAACTACCTAGTTCCTTTTAGGGGAAGTTTTGAATATTGTGGCCCATATTATCAATCCTTTGCCAAGTATTCCATTGAACAAGGATGCTTCTAATAAAGTATGGCTCAAAAAGAGGGTCACTTAGGATTATTTAAGGATGTTTGGATGTAAATGCTACGTTCATATCTTGATAAAATGAATGGAAACAAGCTTGATGCTAAAACAAGAAAATACATCTCTGTTAGTTATGGATAAAACGAGTTTGGTTTCCGATTTTAAGATTTAGTAAAAGATATTTATGAGATTAAGAGACATTGTGTTTGTAGAAAATAAGATCATTGAAGATATTGGCAAAGCCAACAAGATGGCTCTTCACAACAACAATCACATATGTTACATTGGCCCAACTCTAATGACCCCATTGTTTATTGAGATCAAAAACAGTGGAGATATGAGTGATACTCTTATCCATGAGGAGTTAGAAGATGAGTACGATGATGCTCATGATAGCACTCATAAAGATGTCTCAAAACCAACACCGGTTATTCTACTCTAACAATCTATAAAAGATTTGTCTTTCCACCCACTTATCGATTGATGAATATACGTTGTTTATCAATGGCAAGGAGTGAGAATGTTTTGACGAGTTGATGGAGGATGAGTACAAAAGGAGTGGATAAAAGTCATGTAAGATAAGATGTTATTATTGTATGATAATCATATATAATATCTTGATTATTTTTGATTTTATATTTTATGAAAATAAATTATTTGATTAATTTTAATATTTTTTTGACTATTTTTAGTGATTATTTTAGGTTTAGAATTTTATAGTTTGGCTTAAAATTTGAGCTTGAATTATTTAGCTAGCCGTATATAAAAAAATTTTAATTGTGAGGCTTTTTTTGGATGAAATTATGAAATCTATTCGGAGATAAATTTTTAATAAATTGATAAAATTAGATAGTATATCGATTTTTTAAAAAAACAAATATATTTTTATTATTTTGGACCTAATGAGTGAGAGTCTTCGGATCAATAAATTAAAATTGAATATTTGGGCTATTAATTTGACTTTAGATTTATTGATGGATTATGTTGAATTGATTATAAACCTAGCTAGTTGAGTAAACTTATATATATTTAAATTATGTGGATTTTAATATATTAGGATTCCTTAATAAATAACAATAATAATGAAAATAATAATAATAACGAAAGCATGAAAAGAAACTGAGAAAGAAAAGAAAGAAAGAAAAAATAAAGGAAAGAGAGAAAGAAGGAAAGAAAGGAGGAGGAAAGGAGTGGCGCGAGCTGCGGCAGCAAGGAGGAAGAAACCGACGCCCAATTTGGAAGCAAAATCAACCCTAGACGCGGTTTCCTTTCATTATTTAAGCGACAAAGTGAGTAGAGAAAGGGAGGAGTAAAATGGAGGAGAGAAGAGCTCAAGCCGGAAACAATGAAGCCTTCGCCAGAAGAAATGCATGAAATTGAGGCAAACAAATTCTTCCTTTTTCTTGTTGACGTTATTCCCTTGCTTGCATGTATTGATTTTGGGAAAATTAACGTGAATCGAAAAATTGGGGAAAAACAGAGGCGACGAGGAACGAAGGAAAATTCGATGATTTATGGTGATTTGAGGCGCGAAAATTAACGAGTTATACTACAAACAATCTTTGCGTAACAAATTTATATTTTGAAGGTTTGGATTTCATGTTTTCGGTGCTAAAAATGATAGAGGAGAAAAACAGAGCATACGCCCTGTTCGGGCGATCGAAATCTGAAGATGGTGATAGAATGGATATGCGTACGTATATACAATTGTACGTTACACTAATATTTATATACATATATATAGGTATGCTTATACGGATGTGTATCCATCTGTGTGTATAGATATCTATGTACGTGTATATAGTGTGTTGTGAGAATTTATCAAATATATGATATACAGGGGTATATATGTATATAATAATGTATATGGCAGTGAGAAGGAGTATACGTGAAGCTGGATATAAGTATGTACGTATGAATGTATGATGAGGTATATACACATATATACACATGTGTAGGCGTGTGTGCACTACTGGGATATATATATATATATACTCTATATGTAAGAAAGGACATACATATTCCCGTGTGCAGCGAATATATATGCATACAAGCATGAGGTGTATATGTATTAAATTTATTAGCCGATTGATGAAGAAATTAATAATAATTATTAATGTGATTTGATCTTTATAGAATTAGTTAAAATAAATGGATCTGATAGATAATCGTATTGTTTATTTGGTAACAATAAAATAAAAGGTATTTTATAATATTTGAAATAAGATTTAATATATCGAAAGAGATAGTGAAAATCAAATAAAATATTAAGAAGATTGGATGAACATTCATAACTTTTCTTTGATTTTTTTCCTATTCTTGTAAAAAATAATTTTTTGTGTCAATTTTGACAATATGTATGTGTTTTATTAGTATTCTATATAAGTAAAGAAGAGTGTATGAAAATTTTATAATAAACGGGTGAATAAAAGTCTATGAAACATTGGAGTAATTTATATTTTTTGATACATATTCCATTACAAAGGTCGAAATCATTGATATTAATGAGAGACGTTTATAATCTAGTGACCATCATAGATAATATCAGGGATATTATTAACGAGAAGTATTATACATAGTATGAGTATGTTATATATACAACCTTTTGAAGAACTGTAGGGTAATAGGGATACTATTGATACCAGGTAATCTGTTGGTGCTTACTCAGCCATTGGGAGTATAAATACGTGACTTTTGGCTCACTATTGTAAAATAAGATCCATAAAAATTATTGTTAACTCATACAGTGAAGATTATTGTATATCGTACAACAGTAATCTCATTGAATTGATGATCGGATTCGGTTGAATCTATTTTGCAGTCCTGATATCCAATTATTCATATGATTTTTGGATCATGGATATGACATTTTATTGAGTCTTGGATATTGGTTGGCATATCATATGTTATCATTGATTTTATATTTTTGATATTTTCATCCAGGATACTTATTTGTATTTATATATTATTGATTATATTTATTTATTAGTTATTTGACTCACTTTTATATTTTTTTGACTTTAGATTGTAGAAATATCATATGAGTTAGTCAGTATTTATGAGATCATTGCTGAGTACTAGGTAAAAGCAATTATGAAGTTAGCAACTTATGGATGAGAGTTAAATCTAGTTCTTTTATTATTGTTATTTTTTACATAGTGATTAAATATTTATAGTTAGAATTGCGTCTCTTAAATGTATCAGATATTTTATTATCTTATAGTTGGAATAGCATGACCATACATATCAATCACCTTTCTTTAAGATCTCAATATGTATCTTGTAGTATATGATTGTGTTCTCTCATAAAATATTTCACAACAATGTTCATGTTTATCAGTACTAACATGCACTCCGTAATAGCCGGACGATCAGATCTTGTTTCCCATGGGTGTTGTGAGTCCCCCTGTTTTTGTCAATTCAACGCTTCCCTTCCCGGCAGCAAGAAAATATTATAAATATTTTTAGATCGTCTTTCTTTAATTTTTCTTTTTTTTTTTTTTTAAAAAAATCATAGTATTAAGCCTATTTTTTGATCATATTATTTTTTAAAATTGATATTTTGAAAAAGTCGTGTCCAACCTGCGTTGTGTAATCGTCCGTTATTTTTGCTGAGGATAATCTGTTTGTTACAACATTTATATATATAATCAATATTGGCAGCAATGGACATAAGAATAAGTACCAATAGACAAGAATATTTATAAGATAAATCGAATCATGAATACAAACAAACGGATAGCTGTATAGTCTGCGTTCGATACGTCATGGATATCATATATAATTCATCTAATCTTGCATTAAATGTGACCAAATACGAACACAAATTTATTTTTTAAAAGTATATAAACCCCTAGAAACATATAAATACTCAAAGCTATTTAGAAACACAGATTTATTTCAACTTACCTATAAACAAAATTCAAGTAAAAATCAAACGGTATAATTTTGATAGATTCTATCGAGAGCGCAAAAGGGGAGAGCGGAAGTGTCATGGTACAAAATGTGCATGTAACGGAGACAATCGTTTCATTTTCAATGGACGATTTGGATGGAGGATATTATGTTTTAGTTTCACTGTTGGGTTCTTCCTCCATCCAACAACCGAAACCATTAAAGAAAAATCATATGTAGCAATAGGTTGCTGGATTAAATCTCACAGCCAATGTTGGGCAATGGACAACGTGCATCGCCGCAGGTGATGCGGCATCCCCAAGTCTATTCTGAGATTCTTTTTTCTTTGACAAATTGTGAGGAGTTTCATCCCCTTTTATTACCAAATTTCTCATGGGTTCAAGAATGGTATAATTGTTATGCATTATCCCTGACAATCTAAATAATATTTTAGATTTATATTTTCACACAATGATATTGTTAGGCCTGGTCATTTCATTGTAGGTAACCCAATAAATTGGTTTGTCATTAAAAGATTTTCGGAGAGTAAATGACGGAGTTTATTTAGCGTAGAGGAAGTCTGAAGAACACTGGCCGGTCGACGGAGGTTGACTGGCTGAGAAGTTGACCTGCGAAAAGCAAATCGTTGGTTGTAGATTCCGGTTAACGGAGTTGATCGGCTGAAGGACGGTTGAATGAAGCAGACGGCTGAAGGCGCGCACGGAAGCTTTGAGGCAAAGTGTTGGTAAACAGAGTTGACCGGTTGAAAGAGAGCGGCTGGCAGAAGCCACGGAAGCTCCTCGAGGCAAATGGCCGGTCAATGCATTGGCGGGCCAAGGAGGCAAAGTTGAAGGCATGTGGAAGTCTTGGTGCAAAGTGATGGTCAACATATTGACCGGTCAAGGAGCATAATAAGCGTGCAGTTCTATTGGTGCTTGGACGGTCTAAGGAGTAAAAGGAAAGGCACAAAATTTACTGGTCGGTGACACCGGCATGGAATCACTCGTGGACATGGCTGAGTGCACAATAGCGTCCGAAGACATGGGATATGTACGGTAACGACCAAGGATATGGGATGTTCGATGTCGATGTCACTACCTAGAGACCAAGGAATGCCAGAGGACTCTATGATGGCTAAGGGCATAGATGGTCCGGGGACTTGAGTGGACTAACGATGAGGACGTTATGGAAAGTTAGGAGCACGTTGCGGATAGTTGGTTTCGTAGAGCAGGTAGCAGACCTGTCAGTGCATGCGCCGTCTGTGTAGGTGGCAGGTTGTAAAGTTGGTGGGCAAAGTTATTGGCAAGTTAAAGAGTTGGTGGTAGATGTTTGTCCACACGTAACCTGTCTATTGGTAGATGGTCTCTGGGTTGATCATATATATATATATGTATGCTGGGCATGCTATACTATATGTGTGAAAACACCAAGGGGCCAGGATGTTGGGCACTAAGGGCCATGCTGGTGTGGGAGATAACACCAGACACGCTGTGTGCCGGCCACTGTGTACGAGGGTAAAGCGAAGGTTGCCGTTTCATCAACATTTGTAAAATACTTGAGCAGAGAGCACCATAGTGAGAAGAAGAGAGAAGAAAAATAGAGAGATAAGAGGGAACGAGAGTTTTCTTACTATTGGTGAGGTTTTTCTTGTTGTCTGTTTTCTTGGGGCTTGTGTAGCCAAGGTGGTTACTTGTATTCTATCTCTGGGTTTATGTAACCATTTTATATAGTGAAATTTATTGACGGACTATGTATCCAGTGATTTTTTTTCTTAATTGAGAAGGGATTTTTACGTAAAAATACTGTACATCTTCTTTGTTCATATTCATACAAACTAGTGGCTGACGATAACGGGGGTTTGGATTTTTCACTGTACCAGATCAAGTGAATCCGAGTGTCGAACCTCAACAGATATTAGAACTGTTGGGTCTAAGTACGGTGAGGCCCAAGAATCGCAAGTCCCAATCCAGGTAGTAGTGGCCCAAATAATCAACACGGCCCAGAACTTAAAACAGCCTTCGTGGTGGTCTAACGCCCATAGCCAATCAACACTTTCTACAACTCATTAATGCATTTGTAGGCGACAGATGCGAGGTAGCAGGGGCAGACCAATGAGAGGAAGGTCAACTTTGCTAGGCACGGTTCATCACGCGAGGAGTAAACCAAGCGTGGCAAGCAATGTACGACGGTCTCGTCACCGCCACAAGGCGACAGCTGACATCACCGACTGCCTTTAGGGACCCACGGCCGACAAATCCCTATAGGAAAGATTCTTGCACCCAAGGCTCAACGCCTGTAGCCTATAGATTTCCTTTCCTTCTACAAGAGAGGGGATCGCAACCCAAATCCTTAATCTGAGCTTGGGCATTGAGACAAACGCTCATTGAGTTCCTGCTCACAGACTTACGCCCAGCACTAATCCTTAACGGCCTTTCACGGGCTACCAAAGTGAGCCACCTCTCACGGTGCATTCTCGTGAGCCAGGCCTCCTACCAAACGCTCATCAACTCTCATACTCTGGCATTCATATACTCCCACCGCATACTCAACATATTTTCGTGCACCTCTAAACGTGTGCCCCTTTCCATTCATTACAGGAAGTTACTGACTCGAGCGTCAGGGTGTTTTCAGTTGGATGAATCCCGCCAACCTCTGACCTATTATTTGTAGTTTATATTGTGCAGGTTCCATGTTAACAGCGATGGAGACTGGATCTGTTGATGATCCTTCCGGACGATGAGGAATCTGAAAGCTCCCTAATACGTACAACAACTAGGAACCTAGGACGCAACAAGAACATGTAATTTTCTCCTTGTAAATTTCTACTAACAAATTCATTCACGCACAGCCAAAATTATAACTTTCTTACCTTTAATGAAGCTCCGTAAGCTAACATGCTTGAGTAACATATTTACATATTGTTGATGAGTGAATTTTCATGAATAAAGAACAAGTCACCAAAGGAGGAAATCTCTCGAGTGTGTCGGAGGCTTCCTCTCGGTAGTTCTCTAGAATTCTTTCTCAAAATTGTAAGGACAATTTATTCTTTATTTGGAGAAGCTGAGGGCCATAATCTATATAGACCAGTAAGTCAAATTAGTCATATAGGGATGTATAGTGGAGAAAATAACTTGCTACTTGGTCCGTAATTGTGCGATAATCAAGATCTACCTTTCTGTCGCTTCGGGTAATGACTGAGAAGAGTTGGGCACCGGTACTCAGCAATGCTCTTGGGCCACATTTTGTTTGTGTGTAATTCTGGCGCAAACCAAAATAAATTTCTTCTGTCAAGCAAACATCAAGCTTTGGTCCTATGCTATGGTCCAGGGTAAAATGCTGCTCGAGCCTTAAGCAAGTGAAAGTTGAGCTCAAGTGGGGCTGCATCTCTCTGGCACTACAAGCCCAAGCCAACTTCGAGAACTCATCTTACGAGGCCTTTTCTGGCCATGCATTGCTGAAGCTAGCTTTAAGTATAAGTCGGACATGACCTCTCCGGCACAGGAGATCTGAAAATGTGATTCAAAATATGTCGGAAAGTATCCATCCTCGTCCTAACACTATTATTTAAGTGCTCATTTTGGCCTTGAAAAGAAGCTGTTTCACCTGTTGGCAGGGCATCAGAAGACTTTAAGCAGGCAAGATCATGGGCCTAATCTGACACCTAACATTGATTAATATGAATTGATATCCCCTAGTGGATGGATGAGGAGTTAAATTGGAATACAATAGATTACAGATCATGAATTAATAGCTTGTGGTAGCAATAAATGCGAGTATCCAAATTCTCCGTTGGCTTAATTAGTGGCTTTGATTACCCCTTTGCCCTGGGAGCTACTGCGGCACTTAAAATCGCAGCAACTCTTAGGCCACCTTTAATTTGAGGCATCAAATGCAATAAATTGATTGGCATTTAAGATCGTATTTATTATTCATCTTCATACCACTGCGGCATTCAATATTCATTCAACAAGGTAGGGTTATTACAGGAAAAAATCGTGTTCTTTTGCTTTTCACCTTTTTATTTTTTTTCCCTTAAATAATTTTGAGATATCTATAAATATTCTGAAGTCTCATCCGTTCTTTCTTGCTACAGTGCCCACATAAAATAGATGAATAAATAAATAATGAATCCTCCAACACATATTAGGGTTTTTGTTGAATATCTGGCAAATTATTTTCTTTTTCGCTGTTCTTATTAGATTTTTAATCTGCATAGATAAATAGTCTTTGTGTGGGATGTTATTCATTTTGTGCTTATATGTGCTTATGCTATTTAAATATAAACACTACGTGCTATGGAATGAGCTGCTTTTAGAAAGTGAATTTTAATATCTACATAGCAAATTAGCACAAAAACATTGAAAAAAAAAATCAATATCTGCATAAACATTTACCTAAATATTTACAAATTAACTTCTTAAATAAAACTATTTTTTAAAAATATTGCATAACTATATAAAACCCAGAGAAATGCCATAGTTTTAAAAGATTATAAAATTCGGGTCATGACAATTACTCGAAATCGAAACCATGCTTTGGCCTAAAAGCATGATTATTATTATTATTATTTGCCTTGGATCACAAATAATTGACTTTTTAATTTTTTTTTCCCTGTGTAAAATGTTACTACTTTGTAACCTAACTTTTGGGTCTAATTTTTTTTCTATTCTTTGACCAGAATTATCAAGAGGTTGTCAAAGTGTTTTTTTGGTAGGTGAGTCATCAATGCCACATATTTAAAATTCAAGGGTGGTTCAAGGGATTAAGAGTGACGTGCCAAAATGGCCATGCGAGTACTTTGAGGAATATAATCAATTAAAACTTTGATCTTTCAAATATAAGTATTATTGGTAGGTCAAATGATTAATATGGAATGCATAAAAAAGTACATTCTAAGGTAATATTTTGCCATTGTGAAACTTCACAAGGGGAAATTACACCATACCCACCAATTATAATGCCACTTTGCCACATTTTTTTAATGACTACAACATATAGATATTTTTATATTATATATTAAATCTAATTTGCTATTAACATACCTAATACTAATAATATATTTTTAATAATGTTTGATATACATAATAATATTACATATTTCATGTATCTAATTTCGTCAATTTTAACCGAATGATGAACATTTGGATATGAGACATTTATTATAGTCACCTACTCTATAATTCTCCCCCTCACAATCATGTAGGGAGCTTTGCCATATTTGCTAATTTATGTTTTCTGCAGATGCTTTATTATCATATTCATTCCATTTAGGTCAGTATGTATTTTCTTCGATTGAAATTTCTTCACCCTCAATGCTTCCTAATTCCAATAATACTTGATATAATATGTTTGGCTCTACAGTGAAATGTCAAATTTTAACTATTATGGATAATTTTTTGTCAGTCATAATATAGTAAGTCTCATCTTGCTCTTGATCTAACTCTTGTGGAACACCTTTATCAACAATAGTTGTTTGATTGCCCATGTAATGGTGATAAACAAGGTCTCAATTGTGGACAATGCTATATGTTTTTACATTTTAGACTTTCAAGAATAACTCCTCCTTATAATTTCATAAAAATTCCAAAATAGACTTGGTTGCATCAACAGTTTTTGCCAAATCCATTCCTGTATAATCATTTAACAAGATCTCCCATCTCCAAAAATCTAGCAATATCTTGCCTTATTTTTGTAATGCTTGAGAATCTATTTCATTGTTGATTAGAATTCTTGATCTAAATGTTTAAAAAAATTAACTTATCATCCCTATAATAAAGAATAAAATATCTAGTCTAATGCATACCATTGACATAAATTGGGTTATCCTTGACATCAGCATGGAGAATGTTTTTCATTTCATATTCTTTCTTACTTACATGAAATTGATCGAACTCAATTTAAAGTGTCTTCAAGTAGGAAAACCACAAATTTATATTAACTACTGTTAAAATATTTAATTAATATTTTATTATATTTCTCATTAAACAATCATAATTTTCTAATTTGTTTGTCTTGTGTGATCCTTATACCAATTATTTGATTCTGTAGTCCATGCTCTTTTTTTGGGTCATACAAATCTGAATAAAAGAGATTGTTTGCCATTATTGGCTTCCATTTTAAGTAATTGGAGGTGCTCAATCTAAACATAGCAGTTTTACTATTTGACCTATCCCTTTTTTTATCGTGCATGAGCTCATACTAGTGACTGTAAAATGCTGTGATATTAATTCTTTTTTGGGATTAAAGGGTTTATAGTAGCGCCAATCCCCACCCATGTACATAAAAAACAAGACAAACTAACCACCAACAATACAAATATAATAAGAAATAAGACAAATATAACAATAAATTGTTACTTAAAAAACCCTTTTAAATGAAAAGAAAAAAATCATTAGAAATAGAGTCATAATAATCTTCCACTACTGGGATCGTGGACAAAAACTATATAGTTTCTTCTACTTGACTGGTGAAATAGAACAATGCACACAAGTAAAAAAAGTTGAATATTTTTATCTCTCATTTTTTAATTTTTACAAAAATAATCATATATAAATTTTCTTTTTGTTATAAGTATGGAAACTATTCTATCTATGTTTGGATTCTACAATTGAGTCCTTTGGATATCCAAAAACCTTACTACTTAAGTCCCTTTATGTGGGGTTGATAGACGTGATAATTTAGATAGTGAGAATAAATACTCTTTAAATATGCATACTCTTACTTTTGACACATGCCGAATAAATTTGATGTATGTGAATAACTTTTTAAATAAAAATAACTTATATTGTTAGTACGTTTTTTTTTAAAAAAATAAAATCTTCATTTAATTAGCTTATCTACTCACAAAGAAAGACGAGTCCCAATGGTTTGGTCTAGCACCATTGATTGTACCTCGATCATGGCTCGACTGGAGTCTGGCTTCTCCTTCGGCCTTCTTAGCCGGGGGCATTATCTTTACATAAGCCAGGCCGAAGCTTAAGCAATGCCTCAGACCTGCTGTGCCTTTGTTAGGCCGACTTAAGCATTGGCACTTCAGACAGGTTAAGTCTCTTCTCTTTTCTTTTAATTACACATTTAATTAAATAAAATACAAATATACATAAGATTTATATAAAAGTAATCGACGCTAACAATTATTAAGATATGTTAGTACAGATTCTATAATGATTAGTCATTAATCATCTTAAGATGTAGATATCACTTGTTGATGACAAATTATATGTATTTCTATGGCACGACGTTACCATTTCCCATGGGAAGGGAGCTTACCCACACCCACTCTCGTGACCCTTCTATAATCTCCTCCTTTCGAGGGAGTTAGAAAATATGGGATTCTTCCACATCCAATAAAGCTACTACAATCAAATTAATATTCATCAATCTTCGTGATTTTACTAAATCCATCACCTTCAACTCTAACTACACTTCTCTCTTTATTTGTATTGTGTATCACATTTGACATTTTTTGGGTCCCGCAAAGCTGATCCTGATTTTCTAAACGATAGAGTTTCCCATAGTCATATAGAAGTCTATACATTTAATTTCAGAAAATAAAAATTATTTAAAAAGTTATATATAAAGTAAAAATTAAAGTTTATGCATTTAACAAAAATTATTTTGTTTATACAAAATAGACATTAAAAATGAAATAAAGGAAGCAGTGTTGTTATATAAATATAAATATATCTATAACATTTACACCTTCATATTACGAAAATATTACAAAACTGTCCACCAAAAACATTAAAAAAATAATTTTGAAATAGATACTGAAAATTGTTTAGATAATTCTAAAAACTGCAGAAAATTTAGACTTGATTGTTTTTTATAAAGATAAACCTAATCTACTTAGCTTTTTTTTTTTTTTTTGGGGGGGGGAGATATTTAAAAGCGTATCGACGGCTGAAAATTATCATGAGTTTTTATTTGTCTTACAGCTGAAAAAAATTTGAACCGTCCAAATTAAATTATTAACGGCGGTTAGGTATAGATGTGATTTAGCTGTAATTTAATAATTGATATTTGTAATTGAATGTGTCTTAATCATGATTAATTCTACTGTATTTTTGGACCATCTTTTAATCACGTAATTAAATTCTTGATTTATTTCATAATTAATTGTCACATAAAGACCTTATTTATTATTGACATTGAGTACCTTTTAAGAAAAATTTAATGATATTAAAAAAAGTCGTGGGTGATATTAAAACATATTTAAAATTTACACTGAATAATTTTTTTTCTAAAATTTTGATAATTAAATATTATATATTAAAATATTTTTATTTTTATATTAGTATTATTAATTTTTATCTTAATTTTTATATTTGGTATGTTAAATTAAGTAAGTAGATTTTATATTAATGTTCTTTGCCCGCCTAACAAAACTTGCCCATTCAACACGGTCACCGAGCACTAAAGTCACGGGACCCATCCAAGTTCAAAAAAACCAATTATGTCATGCCCCGTGCTCAGCTAACTACGCAATTGTAAATGATTTTTTATTTAATCTGATTTTTCAAGTTTTCACCTCCACTGTCCTATAATATTATAAAAATATTTAATAAATTTATCATATTTTATATCATATAAATATTATATATATATAATATTACTACGGGTCCCGTTTGATGCTGAAATCATGTTACTAAAAACGAAGTCATTGAATGCTCATCCAACCCGAGTGCATCAAACCCAAGAGCACATCTTAAATTAGAAATTGACAATATGCATTAATTAATCAGACTATTCGGCATAGTCCACAGTTGAGACACTCCCTTGTGAAAATTTAGGCACAGACGTTTTTTTTTTTGTATGAATGTTATCCGTAGACTTTTACGCATATGAGATTTGCAGACTAATGAGCAATATTATCTACAAAGTTATGAGCAAGTCGTCCGTAAATTCTGAAAATAGACCCAAATATTATGTAATATCCAAGAGCCTTTGTTTTCTTCTGTTGGAGCCTAAGGTCCATGGGCAATGTTTGGAGGCATTTTTGGAGGCCCAAGGACTTAGAAGACAAAAAAACATACGTGGAGGCCAACTCAGAAAATTTTCTGGGCATGCGAGATTTGTGAAAATATGCATACAATTTTTGTAGAGTGGTGAGCTGTTTCTACAGGGCATGACAATTTACAAAGCGGTTGCAGAGTTGCAGGTTGCTTGGTGGCTACCTGTATGTGTGTCATCCATATTGGTATGATTGTCACTCTCATCAGCCAGTATACATATATGTGTGTGTTTGGTGTCTTAGGGGTAGATTGGAGGTATGTGTGAGTAAGAAATTGCAAAAACAGAGAGCGAGAGAAGAGTGAAGTGTAGTAAAGAGAGCTGAATATGTGCATTTAAAAGGCTCTGTTCTTCTTCTTCTTTGGCTCTAAGGGCTTGTGTAGTTAGTGGTTTGTATAACTGAAAACTCACATAGTACAATCTTTTTGTGGATTGGAGTCCTCGAACTTTTTTATTTTGGGTTTTTCACATAAAAAATTATGGTGAGTTTCTCATCTATTTCATTTCTACATATTGTTGTTCAAGTGGTTGAGTGTGTGTGTAGTCAGGTGTCGTACTGTCCGACCGGTCACTCTTTTTTGTCCCAACAAGTGATATCAGAGACAGGTTCTCTAACCGGTAAACTCGTTGAACGCTGCTATGGAGATTGGGAGCAAGATGATTAGCCTGAATGGCACCACATATGATACTTGGAAAAACAACATGTCGACTTACTGTTTATTAAATCATGTACAATTCTGGTGTTCACCACTCAAAAACCTGAGGTGAAATCGGACGATGAATGAGTGTCGAAGAACAAGCAGGTATGCGGTTACATACGACAATTTGTAGATGATAATGTGTATAACCATATTGAAAGTGAAACGAATGCTAAAGGCGCTGTGAAAAAGTTGGAGAAGCTCTACGCCTCCAAGACTAGCAACAACAAGATCTACCACTTGATGAAATTGTTGCAAATTTGATACAAGGACGGCTCATCCGTTGCGGATCACCTGAACTAGTTTTAAAGTTGTGTAGACTAGTTGAGTGGCAAGATATTAAGTTTGAGGATGAAATGCTGGGTTTATGACTCCTAGTAACCCTGCGAGACGCATGGGAGGTGATGAGAATCACCATTACCATCACAGTTCAAAATGGTATTGTGACCTTGAAGATGATCAAAGGAGCCATCCTGAATGAGGAAATGAGATGGTGGTCTCAAGGGACATTTACCTCTCAACACTCCGAGGTTATCGTGATAGAGTCACGGGGAATGAGTAAAGGCCGTGGTCCAAAACATGGAGAAAAGGATCGGAGTAAGTTTCGATCAAAGTTTCAAAATATGAAATGTCATCACTGTGAAAAGAATGGCTATATTAAAAAGTTTTGCTATAAATGAAAGCGTAAAAACGTAAAAAAAAAAAAGATGAAAATAGACGCGTTGAGGAAAAGTCCTCTATCTCCATTGTTATAGGAGTTGATCTCCTTTTGACTTATGAAGTGGAATGACATTGTAAACTTGGCTAGGCAAGAAACAGACTGGGTGGTGGATTTTGATGCATCCATTCCACGTCACCTCTAGAAGGGAGTTCTTTATATCTTATACTTGAGTATTTTTGGAGTGTTAAAGATGAAAAATATGGAGACATCCAAAGTTGTTGGTTGCGATGGCGTGTCTCTTATTACCAACAATGGAGCCCGACTGATCTTGAAAGACATTCGACATGTCCCTAAAATTTGGATGAATATCATCTCAGTAGAAAGATTAGATGATATTAGTTTTTACAATATCTTTTGTGATAGGGGATATAAACTAATCAGATGTTTTCTGGTAGTTGCCCGATGGAAGAAGGTGTCTGATTTTTATGTATTGCAGGCCTCTGTTGAGGCCTGGAGAGGTCAACGCCACAAGCAGTGTGGAGTCCTCAAATTTATGGCACCGAAAATTGGGTTACATAAGTGAGAAAGGAATGAGTCACCTAGTTAAAAGGATCTTATTTCAAAAATAAAATAATTTTGTTATTATATATAATCCTTACTTATTGAAACCCACCCCCCAAAAAAAAAAAAAAAACAAAACAAAATCGGTTAATAATATGCTAACTTGAAATTTTGGTTGTGCCAAGAAAGTTGCCTTCTCAATTTTATTTTTGGCTCAATTTTTATATCATTTATGTGGCTGCGTATTTCATTTGCTCAAACTTTGATTGATAAGTGTCAAATTTTGTATTATTTTTTAGAATTTATCAGGTAGACACTACAAATTAAAGATGTTCTCTTCACCAAAGAAATTACAATAATAAGAGTGATACATATAAAATTAATTTGTCTATATTTCTTGGAAAGATTTTAAGAAATGTTTCCAACTACTATGGTTGACGTTTTTAATGAAGTGTACAATTTTTGTTTAAAAATTCAAACACTACCAAACATAGGTGGTTTCTTTGACCAACCATCATTAATACTTTAATCAAATTCAAAACAAGTGGGGTTAGTTTTAACGGCCTAAATTTTATATTGAAAAATAAAGTGGTAAGATTAATCTTTCAAAACTAAGGATTAGTTTTGACCTTGAACCTTCATATTTTAAATATAACAATTAAGACCATCCGATTCACCTTGAAACCTAGAGAATGGGTTTATCTTAATAGAATCCTAAAAATAAAATTTTATTAAGGTAAATCCATTTATTAATGGCCTTGATTTTATACTTAAAAAATGAATGGCTAATATTAATTTTGCACGACAAAGGACTATTTTTAATCCTAACCCTTTATTTTGTAAAGATGGAATCAGGGCCCTTACATTTATGTGTAAGTCTAATAAATGGATTCAACTTTACGGAACCCAAATAATATATACCCACGTAGATATGTTATATCAATATTTCAATAAAAAAATGGCTCATTGTGTTTGGTAGGCAGTATCCATCTTACCATAAAAGAGTATCCATCAATATTATTAAAAAATAATAAATGTCATAGTAATTTAGAACTTTTTATAATCAACCTTTTATATATATTGCTAGAGAGGTGACCACTTTTTTTAATTATTATTTTTTTAGTATTTTATTAAAAATCTTTCCACTCATATATATATATGAAAAGTTGATTATAAAAACTCATAATTATGAAAGCTTATATATTAATGAGACATCGATTGAAAGCTCGTTGTATTATTATACAATGGGGACGTTAACGTGTAAGTCAAAACTCAATTAAGAGTAAGCAAGACCAAAAGCATTGAATCTTCAAATTTGATTCGTATTAAATAGTCTAATCATTTATGGAGGAAGCTTTGATTATTTCCATCATTAAATATCTGTAGAAATATTGCATTAAGACAAGTAGTGTTGGCAAAGCTGTTGACAAATGAATGTTGAAAGCTCAAATTTAGCCACTTTGTTGACGACCCAAAAATCACTTCTATTTAATTCATAACATATTTTTATATATAGAGAAGTAAAATTAAAAGGTAAGTATTTTAATACCCATCTTCTATAAAATATTATACATTTCTTTTAATAAGAGTTTATGATGATATTAAATAATCTGACATTCTCCCCCTCTGTAATAGTAAATTTACGTCTGAATCTTTTGAAAGAAATCTAATAATTTTTAAAATATTTTTTTATTTAGGAATTCTTTTGGGGTTAAAGCCTGAGTTAACTTACTTATTTAGTTCATAAAATTCCTTGGTTCTTTATTTTTTACTTCCCTAAATTTAGAGGTTAATACTTGCAAATTCAAAATTTTTACTTCCTTAGATCCTTCGTGTTTCATTTTTAAAAATTTTTAAATAACTTCGATATTTTTACGTGTAGACACATTCAAAGTGTGTTCATTTAGAGTGTGTTTGGAGAGATAACAAAAAATAGAATGTTTGTGGCTCTACTATCTTAGTTTGGCTCAATCCATTCTTCTCAAAATAAAGAAATATGATCTATAGTTATAACTGTAATATTATCAATGGTGGTGGGAGTACTTTTACCATTTTGAGTATTTCGTCAAGCAATTTTATCCTAGTATTTTAGAAATGTCTTTACATAAACTTTTCAGTGAGAATAATTACTATCATTAGAATAACACGGAACTAACAAAGACTGATTGGGCATCATTAAGACTAAGTAGTCAATGATCGGTGGTCTCTTACACCAAATGATAAGATGATCTTTAGGCGCACCAATACTAAGAGGGTTAATAGGTGTTCTAGAGTGATTATACAAATTAAAAATATTATAGTTTAATACAAGTAAAGGACTTATAGATCTAGACATTAAGAATCATTTGATCACCAAATATATGCTAATGAAGTAATTTAAATTCAAGAAAGCACACAACACAAGATTTGGGGATACAAAAAAACTCAAGAACAACATATTTTGAGAAAATTTTTTTGTACTATTAATCGCTAACCGTAAAATTCACTACACTATGAAGAGTATACTTTTAGGCAAACAAATAGATGTGTTATCCTTATCGTCTAACTCTGGATAACTTTTTATCTAAGGAACTCTATAAATATGAGAGCCTATAATTATTCATAAATAATTAGTTTTTCCTGTCAAATCTTTAAAGAGTGTAAGCTTACTTTAAACTTCAATACTCCAACTCGAAATAAAAACCCTTCCTAGATTTAATGGAACACTCAACTCAGACACAAATATTTGACATAATTTGAGAAAAAAATTGTAGTATATACAGACTCATTATCCTTTAAAAATAAAAAATATATCTAACAAAAATATTTTAAAAATAAGACACTCAATTTATCATCAAATTGAAGACCCACCTTCCCTTTATAAAATTAGAGGAGGAAACAGTTGAAAACCTCTAATCAAAATAGTTTGCATTATGATGAGGTGGGTGAAAACGATTTTCAAATCAAGCTGAATTCTTATAGAGCTCTCACGAGTTTTATTGTATGATTTTTCTAAAAAGGTAAGATAAGCTAATTCTTTGTTGATATCTTGCAGTCTGCAATTCAGTTAAATATAAAAAGAATTATATGTTCACACTAGTATATTCCCCCTTACTCATCTAAGCTACTAGGTTAGTGCCTATAAAAAATTCTCCTTGAAGTGTTTTTCCTATTGTTAGCACAATCTGCTTAATCAACATTTGAATATCTAACCAATACTAGATTAAAGTCCCTTGCATATTAAATTTTATATTGAGTAGTGTCATTCACATACATAAGATATTGTTCATAATACTTAGGTAAGAATTTTTAGGATTAGATAGAAATCATGCACACACAATACTAAATGATATGTCAGTTTGGCTTAGTGTTAGGTGAATAAGGTTATGAATCGTGCTTCTATTAAGTGTTTGATGAATACTCTTTTCGAGAGGGTGGTCCAAGTCTTGTTTATATTAGTGCTCATGGGTTGTGTTTTTTGCTAACTAGCCCAAATCTCTTCACAGGATCCTTTGGCATATTTAGATTCAAATATAAAAGTCCCACTTTAAGTTGATTGACTATTAACCCGAAGAAATAGTTTAACTCTCCTATTGTGCTCAACTCAAATTCATTCTTCATACATGCCATAAAGTCATAAACGAGAGATTCTATGGGAAATTTAAAGACATTGTCAGCAATATATACTCGAACAATAATAAATCATTCTTCACTATGTTTAGTAAATTAAGTGGTCAAACTAACATTTCATGGTCTCAAAGATTGTTTTAATCTATACAATGCCTTCATAAGTCAATACGCATGGTCAAAAAACTTAGAATCCACAAATCCTACCTATCACATTATATAAAGAAATTCATCCTTTTTTTAATTTAATTGTGAAGAATTCTAATCGACTCATGTTTGGCAATTAGAAAAAAAAGCTCATCAAAATCAATATCCTCTAATGAAGTATATCTTTTAGTTATAAATCTAACTTTATTCCTAATGATAATATCACTTCATCATTTTTATTTTTAAATTTTTATTTAGTATTGATGACATTATTCTTAGTAAATTGATTTAATTCCTCATTTATAGAATTGAACCAATGGTTGGTACAAGGAACTTCACCCACCTTTCTTGGTCAAATATGGAAAACATAGCTAGTAAATTCCATTTGATTTAAAACTCAACCTCATAATCTCACCCCTTGATCAACATCTCTTAAATTATATATAAAGAGCATTTAGTATGATTAAATTTAACCCCCAAAAGATGGCTCTAGATTTGATTTAGCTTCTGCTTCTTTGGAACTAGAGATTTTGGTGCTGTATTCTTCTGTAGAAACATCATCAAAAATCTTCTGTAGATTTATCCCTCCTTAATGTGGGCTTCTTCATACATGCCATCAATGATAACATTTATAGACACCATGACTATCATAATTCGAAGGTTATACACTACACATGCCTGGCTATTTTGCACTGATCACCCTAGGAAATATACTTTTCCAAGCTTTCACAATACCTAAGAATATAACATGTGTTCCGAAAAAATCCTTCAATGGGTTTCTATCTTTTCAAAATATCATTAGAAGTCTTATAGATAGATAGATATTATTAGTTGTGTGATAAATAGTGCTCACAACTTCAACCAAAATGTGCATCACTAAACTATAGTTGTGCATTATAGTTCTAGCCACTTTTTGAAGAATCGCGATGTTTTTTTCTACAATCCATTTTGTTGTAGTGTCATGGGTGCATAAAATTCTCAATATCCTTTCCTTGTCTTGTAGACCTTAAAATCAACATTGTCGAATTCTCTCCAATGATTACTTTATTCCCAACAATTAAAGCATCTTGTTCAATTTGAAGTCCCTTAATCAAGGTTATTTCTTATGAAAGTGTCAAATTTTTCTCTCAAAAAATGATTTAAGTAAAGATAGTGTAGTCATCAACAGCAACTAAAATATATTTCTTTCTTCCTTGAGCTTGAGTCCTAGTTGGTCCTATGAGGTTCATACATAGGAGTTCTAAGTTTTCTTATCAACTTTGGTTACCTTTTTATGTTTAGTTTGAGTTTGTTTGGTGGCTTTCCAAGGACAATGACAATCTCTATCATTATGATTTCAGGTATGTTATTGTGGTTCAATATCCAAGCCTTTGATGCCAAAGTTTATAAGCTCATACGTTAATGCCAAGACTATTTAATATAGATTTAATAAATATTCTATAGTAATTATCTAAAGTTCTACTTCCTTCTATAGTTTGAGTGCATTTGTTGTGGGAAAATCTAATTTTAAAATTTTTATTACAAAATTAGCTAATACTGAGGTTGAATTTTAGTCCATTAATATATAGAATATAATGTCATATACACAACCCATTTAGTTCAATAGCTTATTTTTTTTTTAAGAATTGGGGCTTTAGTACCATCATCAAATCTGTCACCACTTATTTAATTATCATTAAATTAAGCAATCAAATACTCGTTATCACGTACGTGGTAAGGACAACAACTACCAAGATACCACATTTAGGCATTTTGAACTTTGAAGACAATAAGAGTCACTATTCAAAGAACCATTCGACAAGAAGACAATGATTGACATATGTACTCCGCTTAATTAAACGAAAGATTTTTAAGAAAGAATTAATACAGAGGTTTAAGTACTTACTTTATATTTACGATTTTGATCTTGTTTTTTTTAATCCAATGATTTTACCAGAATTACGTTTTTCGGTCATGAAAGTCAATATGTTACTTTGGGGCCAAGCATGGTTAAGAAGGTATTAAGCATGGTTGTAATTTGTCACTTACCACATGCTTGACATATGGGAATAAACCTAGAATATGCCACATTATTAGGTTAAGACATGTTTGAGGATGGGTTGGGGTGAGTCCAAACAAACTCACAATGATCCCTAGATGAGTGAAGCCTAGGTGAAGATTTGAAGGAAGCATTGCAATAAGCTCCTCTTGAAAAGTTCAGATTCAAGGAAATCTTGGAATCTTCATTCCTCACATGAACACTAGTATTTTTTCATTGCTAGTGGAGGCCGAGACAAGCAGTTTTAAGAATTTTTTTTTTGCTGTAAGTACACTCTAAATAAATCCTAAGCTTTTTTCTATTTCTAACACATTTTTCTAAACTCAGCAGATATTTTTTGTACTACTAAAGAATGTGAGAAGTTGTAATTTGATATTATCTAATTTAATTTCTAAGAATTTAACATTTTTTTTTTACCTTATTATCTTTTTCTTACCTAATTCAGTGACCAAGTTAATGGATTCAACTAGTTTGAGCTAAAGTAGTCTCTAATACCATCATATTTCTTAGCCTTTTTTATTAGAAATTCTATTTGCCTTTTTCAAATTTAACCTTTCTTTAGATAATTTTGCATATGCTTCTTCTAAAATTTCATCGTTTCATCTTTTTTACCTTCATCTAGAGATCATTTACAATTTTTTTTTTAAAATTTTATTTTATTTTCACTGATTTTACTTTCGACTATAAAAAAATTTGAAGCCAATTTTTAATTTACTTATCTTTTTCTAATCTTAAGAAACAAAAGATGTTCGTAGTAATTGTTTATGCATTTTTATTTCCTTACCTTGGTCATCCAATTAGGAAGCATTCATAAGCTTTGTTTGGACCTTAAAAATTAGGATACTTTGTTCTAATATAACCAAAATATTAGTACCATGGCCTTGAACAATTGAAGATTTATAGGATTCTGAGTCCTTGTCTCTTACTTTTCAAATGTTTTCCTTTTTTGATTACTAGTAATCCCTTTAAATATCTCAGTATTTTTTTAAATGTTCTAAAAGAAAGTTTTAATCTTTTAAAAATAGAATTACTTTATCATTTGTACATTCCTCATCATATTCAATTTCTGATTCTTCTCAGACAAATTTTAATGCAATGGATTTACCTTTTTCGATCAAAGGGAAGGTGAGTTCATAAATTTTTAGGGAGCCCACTAATTCTTTAATTTTTTATAAGTCAAGACTTTCACTTTCCTTTCTTGCATATAACTTTAGATTTGAATCTTTCTAGGGGGATCTTACAATTTTTCTTCAGAAATTCTTTTCTCCAATACTAAAGTTAGAGTTTTAAGCATGTCATTTAGTTTTTTACATAATTTATCAAATATTTTACCTTCTTTTATTTTGATTTCTTTAAATTTAAAAATTAGCATTTATAATTTAAAATTATTTATAATTTTAGTTTCTTCATGAGTGGTTTCAAATTTTTTAAAATATCTTTAACATTTTAACATAGATAGACACAAAATTAAATTCACTATGAGAGATCACCAATAATATGGTATTTATGGCTCGATTATTTCAATTAGACTTTGCCCATTTATCCCGAGACTAGGATACATAATCTTTAATTATAACCCATGCCATTGTCAATGATGGTGGGAGTATCAACACTTTTGAATAATTTGTCAAAGGTGTGTTTACCAAAAGGTTTTTAAAAATATCTTTATTTCAATTTGATGGAGTATGCAATAATGATGGTGAAAAAAAGAAAGGTGATAGAAGCGCGAAAGGCGGTCAGCATTTCGGCGGCCAAGTAGGAAGATGGGCCCAGAATTGGAAAGCCCGAAGACGGTCGGCGTTTGGCGGCCAACTTACTCACAAGCGGTCAACTTCGGCGTTGGCTTGTTTATTTAGCCTTTAGAGGTTTTGCGGCAGTGATGATGGGCCTATTCCATTTCGCCCATGGCCCATCAGTTGATCGCCCGCCGCTTTCCCTTCGTTCTCCACGGCGGCCAACACTGTGACGGTCAACTCGAGGCGTTGGCCGTCGCTCCTATATGTTAGGCCGAACAAGGCTCTTCATTAATAGGCGACTCACTCGGGCCCATAGCCCATCTAGAGGCCAACGACGGACGCCTTTCATAGGGGCGGTTAACACGCACGTATGACGGTGTAGGGGCGTTGGCGTTCAATCGTCCGCGCTTGCACATTGGGCCCCAATAAGCCTTTCAATGAGAAACTTTGACCCGTTTAGGCCCACCAGTCATAAAAGGCCAACCACGATCCTCGAGGATATTCCACGATCTCAAAGGAATATCAACAAGATTGGCGCCCTCAAATAAGGAAGGCGTTAGATCCTCCCAACTCCTCTTGACCCGAGGAACCCAGCGGTAACATCTTTGGGAAGGAAAGAAGCTAACCTGGAAAGTGGTTGGCCGCCTCAGAAGGAAACGATCCTCCACAATTGGGCAACAAGCATCAGTCTCCAAAAGGAAGGCCAGCAGCAGATCATAGGAGGGATCACTCCTTCCAAAGAAGGAGGATTGCCATCTTTGCCATAAAAGAGGCCCTGGATTCACCATCCAGGGCACGCTTCCTTGAATGCTTTCTTCCAAACTTACCATGGCAGACGCTTTCTGACATGTTTTCTTGGACACTCTGAGACATTGAAATTTTCAGAACTGCACAAGCTCTCGGCGACTCCAAACACGTTCATCTTCAACCCTAAGTGCTCTGCGAAACAAGCTCTGGTTCCCAGCAGCCAAACTCTCAAACACGATCCAACTCTAAGGTAACGAACGGGTCTTTACACACGTTCTCTGCCTTCCCACCATCCAGATACGAGAAAGGACCTGCGCCTTTCTGACATCAGGAACAAGACACTCTTTTCCCCTCTTCCATTGCTTTCTCTATCTTTCAGTTGCTTCCATTAAAAGCTGTTTACTGACTTAAACGTCAGAGTGTTTTCGGTGGAATTATCTCCCGCCGTTAACGCTGACCTCTTGTTCGTTTTAGTGGTGTGCATGATTCGTACTCAGTAAACGGAGCCGGTTCACATCATCCAGAAGAATCCGAATCTGTTCGAAGTCGGATCTAGATACGCATCACAATTATTGTTAGGTCAATTTTTTTATAAGGAAACGATAATAAACCACGTGAAAAAGAGAAAATGCTACTAATTAGATATTTTTTTCTAATTTAATAGATGCACCGTCAAATAAATATATTGTGTATAAAGTATGTGTATGCTTTGAAAGTTAAGTAATTTCACATAAAAATCTAACAGTGCCGTCCTGAAACATTGTACTATATTTTTGTAAATTTAACATATTTTCTTTTAAAAAAATAGCTACATTATTTAACAGTGATTAATACATTCTAAGTTTTATGACAGTATTTCCTTTGTTTTTTCGGATTAAATACAAGTCATTTTCACTATAATTTTTTTTTTTGGGAAAAAAGATATTTTTTTAAAAAATTTGAAAATTTATATGTAGTAACTGAAAATTTAAAAATTTTTAAATATAAATAAAAAAGATAAAATTTATATTAAAAAATAAATAATTAAAATTGATTATATAGGTATGATGTGCGTTCTGCTATTATGAAAACATTGAATGCCACGCCTTCTTTTCTCACATTTCCCACAAAACCTTCAATGCCCACTTCGCAGCCGTCATTAAACCCAAAACCAATGCAGACAAAAACTCCATTAATTGCCTTCCCAAAAAAAACTACATTAATTCAATCCTATTAAATTCGCTGCCCAATTCCAAACTACATTTAATTATTAGGCAAGGCAGCTTTTTTTTTATCCTCCCCCCTAATTCAATGAAATGAAGGCTTAAATTCCACGAATTCCTATCCCGTCTCTCTCTCCTCTCATAGCTGAGGCGGCCCCCTCCCCCGTTTCTCTCCGCTCCATACCATCGATCTGTTTCCTCTCCCTCTCTGTTACTTTTGTGCTGGAATTGGAAAATAGTTTTTTGAAAAAAATTGTGCTCGAAGGTTACGAGGGAGCTATGGCGGCTGATGTGAGTAGGCAGATTACTAAGAACGAAGCCAAATCAAATGCCTTGATAACTCGGGATTTTCTGGGTGGTTGTGTTGGAATTGAGTCCAAAGAATTGGACCTCGACTTGCATGTCCCTTCTGGCTGGGAAAAGCGCCTCGATTTGAAGGTAATCCTACGCGCTCTCCCTCCCTCCCTCTCTCTGTCCCCTTCTTTCAATTTACCGTTTGTTTCGCGGGAGATTCTGATTGTTTTGAGTGCGTTGAGTTTGAGTGGCGAGACGAGGGTGGATGTCGATCGGAAAATTTTTGCGATTTGGTTTGGGGATTAATTTTACTGAATTACTGTTTCGCTTGATCTTGCTTTGCGTTTCAATGCTTTTGTCAGAATTTCAGTACCAAACATGCAGTTTTTATTGATTAGGGCTATTTGCCATGCTAATTAATTCTGGAGGGTTTTTTTTTTTTTTTTTTTGGTTTTTTATTGAAAAAATGCTTACGGAATTAGTTATGCTATATTTCTTTTCCTTACTAAAATATAAAAAGCTTTCTAAAAGAAATCACAATAAATCAAGGGTTTTTATTCAAGTCTTCTGGTATGTTTTTTTCTGTCGTGGAGACTAAATTTATGATTTTTAAAAAGATATTTTAGTGATAGTTTATAACATTTTAGATTAGAGCATTAATTATATTGTATAATTAATTTCATCACCATCATCATCACCACTACTTTATGCTCTTTTAAATTAGTGATACCCCTAATCGTAACCCCAAAGAATAAAAAATTATACGCAAAAAGTGTATAAATAAAGGCAATTTTCTTTATGTGCGTGATGGCCATGATGTTATGTTTCTTCATTATATGACGCCTATTACAGAGGGACAAGCAGCCTGCCAAAATTTACTGTTAAAAGTCTTATTCTTATATTAGATTATTTTATTTACGCTTATCCACTCTATCTCATGTTGATTTTCATTCTTTCATTTAGTTCAAAGACAGCTGTTAAAGAAATTTTGTTAATCTGTCTTTCTAAAATTATATGTCAAACTTTTGTGAAGATTATTTTCAAGCACAAGATTTTAATATATAAACTGATAAGCTTCTCTCTCTCTCTTTTTTTTTTTTTTATTAAAACAAAACAAAAAAAAAGATAACAAAATCTTATTTATTAAGTTTAGAGTCAAAGTGGACCTTTATTATTGAAGGTACCAATATCTGATCATCTTCCTTGAACCAGTAGGGAGAAAAAAAATTCAATTGGAAAATAAGACTCACAGTGCCCTTTTTCTGGGTGCTCGTAGAGCTGTACCGTATCTCCTGCTGGCTTGGATTACAAAGTTGAATTCTTTTGAACTTGTAAAATAACCCCAAGTTGTTTGGCCAAAACCCATGAAATAGGAGTTATAAAAAATAGTTATTCTTGTATTGTAACTTAAAAGCTCTTCCATACCATGAAAATTCTCTTATCGGTGTTATTTTTTCTGAAATGGGAGAGATGGTTTGAATATCGTAGTCATTATTTTAATTTTGATGGGTACTTGGTTAATGGGGATGAAGCTCTGTTTGGCTGCAGTCAGGAAAAGTCTACATCCAGAAATGCAGTCCTTCAACTTCAGCAGATGAGAAGAATTTCACAAACCAAACATCATCATCAAGGCTGCAGGATTTGAACTTGCCTCCACAGGCCAAACAAACCCTTAACCTATTCGAAGACGCCAGTTTAGACCTCAAGCTTGCGTCTCACTGCTCCTCCAGTAATAACTACCAAAGCGTATGCACCCTCGACAAAGTAAAATCAGCCCTAGACAGGGCCGACAGAGAATCGTCCAAGAAGCGTTGTACCCCGTCGGTTTTGCCGGACGGCTTGCCGTCGCTCCCGTGTGATCAGACTGGGTTGATGGCTGCTGCGGCGTGCCCTGGATGCCTGCTGTATGTTTTGATCTCAAAGAGTAGTCCCAGGTGCCCCAAATGCAGTTCGGTCATTCCATTGCCAGTGCTGAAGAAGCCTAGGATCGATCTTAATATGTCAATCTGACAAGTTTGATCATCGATGTCGGTTTTTTTATTGGATTCACCTGATTTTTCCTCTTGTAAATCATATGGATAATATTTGCTTCAATTAAAATATTTCAGGTAGGTACTTGAAAAGATAGTGTGTTATATATATGGATACCTATGTACATAATGTGAGAATATGAATATAGACATGAACTTGTTTCGAAATTAATTATTATGACTCTGGTAGACCGGGGGAGAGGAACCTTTTGTTGGGGGTAAATGGCCGGCCAGTCGGTTGGTCGGTTAGCATTATGGGAACAGAATTGTTGACCGGACAACAATGCACACAAGCACACAGTAAGAGAGAAAGATGATGAATACATAAATTTTATGTGAAAATCCTTCATAAATCGAAAGAAAAAATTATAGGACACTTAATTCACAATAAATCAACTATGTGAAGATTGGTTATAAAAAATTTCGAAATGGTGTATTCGCTAGACACCTGTAACAGATTAAAAAAACAATTCCAGATGAAGGAAAACCCTCACTTCGCTCTTATTTCTCCGTTTTTCTTCTCTTCTTTTCACCGGTGGTGTACTCCATTATCTTTTCTTCTTCACATACTATGTCATCTTCACTGCATGCATATATATATTACTTTCCCTGGAGACCATTTGCTAAATAGGCAGGTCGCGTGCGGACAAACACCTTCCACTAGCAGTTTTGCAACCTGCCATTTGCAGTTTTGCAACTTGCCACTTGCACAAACGGCGTATGCACTGCAAATCATCGTACTCTGCAGAAACGACGCCCACTCATCAGAGATTGCGCATATTCCCCTGAGATCACGCATGCTCAATCGATCTTCTAAGTTGGCATCCTCGCGCGCCCTCTGTGCCTAGGTCCTCTGCCCTTCCTTGATGTCTCCAGGTAATGACAACGACATTGGTCTTTACTGTGCTCACCCTATGTCCTCGGGCCTTTCTCAGCACACAAGTCCGCGGACCACAACCGCACAAAATCCTCGATTGCTTAGCACCCAAAGTCCGTGGACCTTTCCTGCGTAGCAATCTGCAAAGTTACTTCGAAGTGATGCCACTTCATCCGTAGAGTCCACTCCGTCGGCGGAGTCTTTAACCCCACCAGCTGTGCGTCACTTCGCCATCTGGCCACTCTGTCATCTGGCCACTCCAACATAATTTAAGCTGGCATTTTTTTATGTGGGAGTGACCCCAACACCTTTGTTATTGTTTTCATGTTTCCGCTCTGTTTTGACATTCAATTCTTTGATATTTTGATGTGATTATTAAAGGGAGGGGGGGAGATGATTAGCTGGGCTGAATCTTCAACCCAACTTCTTTAGTTCTATTTTGGACTATCTGACTCTAGCACAATTATATATGGCGATAGAACGTCTAGGTATGTGGTTTATTACTGTTGAGGATTGGGAATGTAAACGAATCAGGAAAATCGTCTACATAGTTAGAATTAACAGCAGCACTTAATTATGCAGAGTTATAAGTTAATTTTGGAACCTTTGAAGTTTGATGAAATTGTGATTTTATTTTTAAATGTATTTCGACGGCATAGAACAAATTTAGTCACATAGTTACCTTATATTTTTCCGTAACAAATAATTCTCGCTCCTATTTTGTGGACTTGGTTTGAATTTCAGTTGCATGACCTTTTCTATAAAGGTTATTTACCAAGTCACTCGTGCATACAGCAGCTAAGTGTGAACTCGTGACCATCGACTTAACTGCAAGGCTCCAATTCGTCCTTACTAATTACACTAACCCGTGTAGATTAACTGCCTCCTCATAAGACATCCAATGTGGGTGTGTTTCATTTCCTTGGCGATCTACGAGTACTTTTCCAACAGTTTCTGAAAGTTATTTTATATTGCTTATTGTCTCAACAATCCGTTTTTAATAGAGGTATCCTCCATAGTTATGAATGGCACAAATGAGTAAGGAACGGTCTTTGCATTAGATAAATAAGAAATGGAAAATTTGAGAGGGCCCATCCCACTTGAGACTTCTAAGAGATGAGCCCCAACAAAGGCTTGCTGACTTTGAAGGATTGTGGATGAAAAGTAACGTTTCAGGGGAATAATCAGCTGATATTGTGGTCTTAAATTTTAAATAATTAAATCTTTTGGCCGTACCGTGTGGATGAAAGAAATTTACATGGATTAATGTAGTCTATAAAAATAACTTAAAATATTATGACTAGATCTATATTTATAATATCTATAACTATTGTTATATTATTTAACTTATTCGTTGCATTATATTTATGAAAATTTGACTACATGCATCATTGATTACTTGTTCTAATTGACAGGTTCAACAAAATATGTGCTAGTTATTTGACATCATTTTTTATTAGGTAATGATTTAATCTTAAAATATCCGTGTGACTTGATCTTCTCAAATGAAGAACAGTGCCTTGATCTTGAGATGAGATTTGAAGCAAGGAGGGTAGTAAGTTTATCTTTAATTACCATAAGGTTTTCCGTGGGTCTTAAATAAACTTGTATGACAATTTAATGTTACGAGTTCTAGTATCAATAGTTGATTAACTGACAAATGGGATAGCCTTTTTAGAAGATCTATAGCCTAGTTAGTCTCAAGGCCCATTTATTTTATTGTCCCAGTGGATGTGATCCATCGATTTTGGTGACCAATTGTCCTCTTCAAAATTTGACTTCAGCATGTAGACTTTCCTACCAGTTTAGTTAGGCATGTAGACTTTCATCATTATATTTAATTCAAGTTAGTACCAACAATGATGCTTACATTGTAACTGCTTCCATCCATAATCTAATGGTTCATTACATAGATGTTAATATGAGACTTATAAATGATGACTTAAGAAAGAAATTTATTGAAATATTCAAAAGCTAATATCTGATATAAATGAAACTATTGTACTTGTAATAGAAAGCTAAGATCTTATATATTCATATGTTAATATAAATACTTATAAAAGATTTGGGTATGGCTAGTCTCATTCTTGGGACAAAAATTAAAATTTATGCAAGTGTAATATACAATCCATTGAATAGATGTAAAGTATTAACTATAAATTAAAATTACTAAATTTTATTTAAAATAATAATAAAAGGGTCAATAATGGATGTATGAAAGTAAATATAACTATTTAAAATGGTTTGAAACCCTCTCATATATATATATATATATATTAACCTTTAATTAGGTTGAGACTTTAAATTCATATTCCTTTAATAGGGGCGGAGAGCAACATTTAGAATTATTTATATCAAGACCGATTAAAAAGAACTCCTAAGAATTATTTATTCAATTAGGTCAAGATTAATCTAATAATAATTATAATTTTGTTGATAAATAAGGCAATTCAAGCCTATGAGATTAGTATTGCAAATGATAACTTAGTTACACTTTTCAAGACACTGAAATAGTAGTGTGATAGCACTAGATATCTCTAGTTCTTGGAATATGATAATTGTTCTACTTTCGAAAGTTTTTTCCTGTCCACTGTGAGAATGGGCATCGTGAATCAAAGCTGATTTTATTGATAAAAAAGTTTCAACAATCTCGGTTGTCCCAATGGATATTCAAAGTATTATAGTAAACCAACTATGTAAAAATGAGTAATTTTAAACTCAAATGAGGATTAAACTACATTCATAAAAGATAAAGGGTTATTTTGACTTTTTAAAATTGTTATCGTTAATGTTAATGTATTATATAATTATGTTGTTTTGCCTTATTCTAATATAAAATTTATATAAGCATGTCATATATTTTGTATATAAGAAGTTGTTGCGAAAATATTATATCTTTTATAGTCAAACAATATTTCTATAATCTGTCATAACATAAATACGTTTTATAAACTCAAACGGCATCTATTTTTGTACCTATCAATATTTGTGATATTGTGGTTTTTAGTGCTTAGCTCTATATGCCATTCATCTCTGGGCCCAACTACCACAGAGTGCATTTAATTCACAATTTCCTTAATGATTAAACTTCCCTTCCTAACCATCCTTGGTGATGAAACCACTCTTCTAGTATTGACATTACCTGTTCAAACTCTCACCACTCTTTTTTTTTTGGTACGTAATTAAACTCTCACCACTCAATCATCAAATCTTTCATCCTGCCAATGTTGGCAGCAGGAAAGTTTCAATTTTAAGCAAAGCTTGAGTGGTTCTGGGCCTGTAGCTTGAAAAGCTAATAGGAACAATTCTTTCGGGGCCTGTAGCTTGAAAAGCAAACATAAATAGTTCTTCAACGGGAGTCATTTTCTAAAAGTAAGTTGGCTTGTGACTTCTGCTTCGTTATCACCAAATGTAAATTGACTTCCTAACTGGTACTAAAATTTTGTTAGTGTGGCAACTTTGTAGCCCATAGAGTTTTAACCCTTGGGTTTCACTCTTTCATCAAAATCTCATGTATTTATATATATATATATTATATTTATTATGAATATTTGTTTAATTCTTTAAACTCTGATATGTTTTACTTGTATTAAATATTTAATTGTATATGTTTCAGCATTTATATTTGGGTCTAAACCTGCGTAGTCCATTAGGGTTGCTTAAATGCTTCTAACACTTACCCCGAACGACATATTTGAGTGCTAGCTTTGGCTCCATTTATTCTAAAAATAAATTTTAAATCCATATGAGGAGCCAATTATATTGGGTATCAACAACAGTTTTCACAGTAAATAATGGTAATGTATTTAGTAAAAATAAGTATATAAAAATAAAGTACTGTATTATAAAAAATATATATATATTATAAATATAAAGTATTACTTGAGTAAGTTAATATTGTGCTTATGGATTTAAACCCTTAGACTAAAGCTTTGTCCTAATGATCATATGAAAATCATGTAGATCAACTATTTGATGATAGAAAGCAGTGCATATTTTGCAAATATTTATTGATGATTATTGTATTGCATTTGTTTACTACTCATATCTCTATTGTTTTGCATATGGTCAAAGTTGTCACCTAGTGAATTTTACAAGAAATTTATTCGCAAAATTTAATTTGATTATAAGAGTCTGCTGATTTTATAATGAAATATATTATGCTGCATTTAGGCAATACTTTTAACAAGGTTCTTTTTTTGAACAGTTAAATTTAAGGTAAAGTCATATATTAAAATATTTTTATAAATTATTTGACATATAATTTTTTAGATGTCGTATTTGTATTAATATTATTCATAGTATAAAGGTTTTTCACATCAATATAGTCAAAGTGTAAGAATGATAGACCAATAATTCAATTACCCTCTATATACGGACCACTTTGATAACAGTACTTAAAATTTGGTTTATATCAATGGGAAGGAATGAACCAGTACTACACTTCATTGAATGTTATGTTTTTTCAATTGTGACAAGATATAATCGTAGACTCTAGAAAAAAACTGGTTATCAATATGATATAATAGATCTCATTCTTCAATTCACATATAAATTTTTTTCTTTCTAAAAAGATCATTGTATATTATTTTTTTTATTTTACTATAAAATATTTTGTAAAAATTATCATAGATAATATAAATTAAAATATGTACTGATCTAAAATTTTTAACGTTTCAAGCTATTAAGAAAAAAAATGATAGATGAACAAAGAATATTTTTCAGTGTGGGATAAATTTAGTTGGCAAAATTTGAATATAAAGGAATGTAAGTTGTAAATAAAGCAAAATACACTCCATAGGAGATCCTTTTAAGAATTTGAGTGAAAATCTGATCTAGTTTAAAATTTTTGCATTAACATAGCTTTGGCAAGAGTTATTTCATTGAGCTATTAAAGTTAGGCAAATCACATAGTACAAGTTTATTTTAGATACCCCTCAATAAAATAATATTAAGTAAAAATGTTTAGCACATTGGAAGTACCATCCAATAGGTTAAGCCAAGGTCCACGTGCTTTTCGTGTGAAGATGGGCTCCATTTATTCAGCGAGCACGAAAATCCTGTAATGCGAAATATATATTTTGTATCTTCTATTTTTAGATTAACTTTTTGATACAAATTTTATTTAAAAAATTATTTAAAAATAAAAAATACAAAGTACATATTTCATATAGGAGGATTCACTGGCTATTTATTCAACTTTGTACCTATATGACTTTAGTAGATAGATTGGTCATAGTAATTGTGTATTTTTTATTCTTTTTTTAATTGTTTAATGCTTGTTAAAGCTTATTCAATTATGGCATGCAACAATTGCCGCATCAGTGCATCTCTTGTATAGTTCTGGAAAGATACTAGCAAGTTATTTGTCCATAATACATTCCAAACAAGCTTAGCATTTGTAGATCACATAGCATATCTAATGAATTACTTTTAATTATAAAATAAAATATTATTCGATATATATTATTATTGGCTATCTGGCGTTAATATTTTCTAATACCTTGACAAAATTACGATTTTATTATATCAATAACGTATCAAATAATATTTAAAATATCAATCAATATTTTTATATCAATTTACGATTTATAGAAAATTTTTTTACTTTTGATATATTAAATATTAAAATATATTGTCTGATATGTTCAACAATGATATAATTATGGCAAATATTAATATTTTAACTTATATTTCAGACAAATGATTACCGCAATAACATAATTAAAATAATTGATTAATAAATTATTAATAACAATAATAATCGTATAATCATCATTAAAATAGGTATTATTCATTATTTATCTGGTCAAGGCGAAACATACTCATCGATTACTATTTCCCGAGTGACGAAGTGTGCAATGGTTCTTGAAATGGTTGCATTGGATTTTGTAGATTAATCCAGTATCCATACTATGTACAGTTCTAAAAAAAGGCAAAATGAACTTAAGAGCAAAATTTATTAGATGTTGGCCTTGATACTGGCTCTAACTAAATCAAAATAATATCAATAAAGATATCCAGCAATTGCCTAGATAGAAGATAGGCTACTCCTCTTAACCGTACTTCCGGATGAAATGTTGAAAAGGGCTATTATAAAAAAAAAAAAAAAATTAGGAAAAAGTTGTAGTCTTTAATCCTCTCAATAATGAAAAGAGTTTCTAGGAACATGCTTTACTCAAATTTTAAAAATTGATGCACACTCAAACACAGGTCCATTAAAATTAAATTGGTTTAGGTCAAATATGAAAGATGAATAATGCTAAAAACCCAGCAAACAACAAGGCTCTAAAATTATATAGTAATATTCAGTAACCATAAAAAATTACAATGACGAAATGAATTTAGATAGTAAAAATATCACATAAATCCAAATAAAAATAATCTCATGCTCATGTTAATAGAGTTCATCTAAAAAGATATGGTAAAAGGAGATTTTTAAGTAAAGTTCGATATTTACTATTGTTGATAGTGTTATGTTAAGGCATTAGATAATAATTGGGCTATTATTGTGCTTGAAATACCATAATAAACGAAGAAATAGATATAACTATTATTATAAACAAATAATAAAGTAAATAAAGTAAAAATTAATACAGTGATTATTAAAAATTAAAGTCATAACACGCTGCCAACTTCAGAAATGTAGTCAAAGGGCTATGCCATGGGATAGGGGCAGTTGAATAGCTATTATGATGATACCCCATGATTATAGAAGATCCATCATTTTAGTAAAGGTTGCTAAGAATACTAACTAACAAATATACATTCAATAATTAAAATACTTAACAATATTCCTCTAGTTGGTTGTTAGATATAACACATGTCCAACTTGACAAAAGAATCATTATTTTGTTTGCAACTGCCTTAGTGAGGATGCCTTCTAATTGGTTTTCACATTTCACAATGAGAAAGGCAATAATTCCAACTTCAAGTTTCTCTTTGATTATATGTCTGTGAACTTCCAAGCCTTGGTTCTATCATGTCGAACAACATTATGGGCAATCTCTCTATACCAATCATATTAGCATATTACAGATTCATGGCTGTCCTTGATTTTAAACCTAAGATTTTAAATAAGTTTCTCACCCACATAATTCACATATTCCAAATGTGATGTCCTTATACTCAGTCTCATCACTTAATCTTGCTACAACTAGCTATTTTTACTTCTTCAAGTGACACTATTTCCACCTATAAATGTAAAATATCTTAATATTAGTTGAGCCAACTCAATCAATATCTGTATATTGCTCCACATTTTAGGTGATTATGTTTTGAAATTAGCAAACGTTTATCTTAGAACATATTTTAAATATTTTAAAATACGTTCTTCAAAATCATATTATAAGATTCTAATATTTTAATTTGAATCTATTGGACTTTTTAACCTAAATTGGTCATAAATAAAGCTAATTAATAATGTTATTAACTACATATAATTTTAAATTATTTTTATATTTAAATTACATATGTCAGATTTATAAAAGTAGTGGAATAATATGTTGACAATTTTTTTATTCTCATAATTATTTTTAGTTTTATAAAATAATAACTAGGAGTTATTATAATAATAATATATAATATAATTAATGATATAAAAATTAATACTATTTTTAAAATAATAATAAATGATAATTATAATAATAAAGGCTAATAATAATAATAATAACAATAAAATGCGACAATTGCATCACACTCTCTTGCCTCGTCCTGCCCGACTTTCCTCTCTTTCCCTTGATGATCTTCTCTTCTTCTTCATCCGTCACTCCTCTCTGCCACTTCTTTTGATCTTCCGTTTCTTCTTCTCTTCCTTAAATACCCATCTTAATTCTTCTTATTTTGAGGCTGATCGAGAAGCAGAGAGAGAGAGAGAGAGAGAGAAGGACGAGAATGTGGCTGCCGCCGTTACCGTCGCCGCTATTCCTTGCCGTCACTACTGTTAATCATCGAATTCCGGCAAGTGAATCCACTCTTTCTCTTGAAAATAATCGTATCTCTTCTTGTAGATGTGAATCTGTAATCTTGCTTGCCGGGGATTGTGAGAACCGGTCCAAATTTTATTCGGCGTGAAATTTAGGAAAAACAGTGCCACGGCTCTGAGGGCGAAGAACACGTAATTTCGTGGGGGTTTTGCGATGAATTGGGATGTGAAATTTAGTGGGCTTATTCTACAAATCCTTGTTTTACATATGGGAAAAGAAAAGTAGGGTTTTTCCTTATTTTCGGCGGGAATCGGGGGTGTAACGAATAACAGAGCCTCGCGCTCTATTTGGGCAGCCGTAATTGTTCTGTAATTGAAATGGTGATGAATCGATGGGAAGCAGTTTGTCTGCAGCATGTGTTTGTGTAAATGGTGTTGGGTTCGACTGGGATACTGACAATCCGATATAGTAGAATGAACCCAAACTCTGGTCACACGTCAGTCATTAAATAGTAAGTATAAAAATATAATAATATAAAATATTTTTAATATTGAAAATTTTTTTTAATTAAATAAAAAATTATATGGCAAATTAAACAATTCACTATGAATGTGTCGGTTATTAGAATTACTTCCAAAATTCATTTACTACAATCATGAGTAAAGAATGATTAAATATAATCCTCTTAACATACTCAATAACCCACAAGAAAAATATAATGAGAAAATAAAAACAACCAAACAAAAATACACTTATAAAAATCACATCCAGAATGACATATACGACTTGGGAGAAAAACAATAGTCAAATCAAATCTCAATCGGATACTCGAACAACTTATCTTCTCTTTTCTTCTCTCTCTCTCTCTGTGCGGCACTTCTTGTATAAAAATAATTTCAGAATAAACCCTAAAACGCGTCTGATGCGTTTTATATTGTAAATTGGCACTCGAGTGCTAGTCAGGCGCAATTCGAGCATGTGCACCACTGGAATCGGCGCTCGAGTTCCACTCGAGCGTAGTGTCTTTGTCGCCATCAATTTAGAATCTACGATGCAGGTCTTCGTCACCTGCAAAACATTCCAATGCTCGCACGAATATTGTATCACTTTTCGATGACCTTTCACGTGTTGTGACACCTATAAAGAAGTAATTAAAGCCCAATAAACTTTTCCTTACGACCTTGTGGGGAACCCTTCACCTTCATGAGTGACAATCATTACTTGCCCTTTGACAACTTCTCCTCCCATAAGATCCTAACGTCGGCCTATGTAACTCTACATGATACTTTCTTTTCGCTCCACCGAATTTGGAGTATTTTTACCCTCTTCAGCTTCTCCTTGGCGGTAGAATCACTCCCCCTTGTACTTTTCTTCAGTTTTCTCTTTCTACCACATTGACTAATGTCCCAACTGGTTATCTTGGTATTATCCTTGGCAATCGAAACTTTTCATCAAGTATCGATTTGATCACTTGCTTCCCTTTTCTATAACCGAGGCACTTTTGGTAAATTTCTATTATCCTTTTTCCAAACACCGTGCAAAAACCTTTTTATTAAACCTTTTGGTTCAAATCACATTTAATTACAAATCCATGGCAAGTTGCATTCTCTTTAACATGAGTTTCGTCTTATTGCTTGTTCGCAAGCTAACATCCCCGATGCCAATAACCCATGATGAACCATTATAACCTATCTTCAATACCCTGTAGTCCTTGAACGTATACCTGGTGATGAGGGACTTCTTCGACATCGTATGGTATTAGGAACCACTATCTATCACCCAATTTGTCTCGTAGTTCTGAAAGTTTCATGTCTCCCTCGCGTGGAGAACCAAAAAGTCTCCGTAGAAAACAATGGAGGCCCGATTATTATCATTATATCTCTCCTTTCTTGACACTTGCCTCCACCCTCCTTCTCCTACTCCCTATTGAGAAAATCCTACTTCAAGTGACCCTTCTTTCAACATTGAAAGCACTCCATGTCTTGGAACATGGATTGACCGTTACTCCTCTCCGATTTATTGCATTGATCCCTCAATCTCCTATGTCCCTGGCCACTGGTGGATACAAAAAGTTTCGAATCCTTCGACACCTCAACGCTTCCCCTCCGCCTTAACTCATTTATAAGCAAAGAAGCGATAATCTCGTTTAGATTGAGCGTGTTCTTCTCGAATAATAACATTATGACAATATGATTGTATAAGGTCAGTAAAGAAGCCAACAATACCGGTAATATTTTGGATCCCGTTTAGATTATTTTAATATTAATTATGATTTTAGGTATTTCAAACGTGAGAAAAATAAATTAAAATATTATAAAATTTTTGAAAATTATTGGAATTACGGAGTGGCGTTCAAGATGTGCTTGTGTTATTATCCGAGTAACGATTGAATTTTAAAATATAATAAAAGGATACATATAATAATAATAATAATAATAATAATAATAATAATAATAATAATAATAGCAAATAAAAAGAAGAAAAAGAGAGAAGAAAGGGATAGGGGAGAAAGAGGAGAAAGGGAGAGGTTGGGGTTCGCAGGCGGAGGAGAAGGAGGAGAAGGAAGAGAGGAGATCGGCAGGGATGTGGAAGGTGGCGAAGATGGTGGTCGTGAGTGACGCTGCAATGGTCGCCAGCTGAGGCAGCGGCGTGGCATCGTGAGCAGTGTGAGAGAAGGGACGCGGCGAGGAGAGAGAAGGAGGCCCGCCGGGGAAGGAAGTGGCGGCGATGGTGGTCCCGGGTAAAGCAGCAGCGGCAGAGGGTGAGGCGGCGCGGCAGTGGGGCACGCAGCAGAGGGCACCGCGCTGAGGAGAGAGGCAATAGCGCGCGAGCGTGCGTGAGATAGGAGAGAGAAAGGTCCAATCGGATACTTCAGGATATCCTTTTTTCAGATTTACGGAGTATAATGTCGATGCAAGTATCATCTAACCCTATTCTTGGTCTAATTTAATTTCTAATATGTTTTGACTGCTGTTAGAGATTTTATTAACATGCATATATTTTTATATATATCTTATTTATTAATTATGTATATGTATGTTTTACTGATTGTACGGTGGTTTTATATGGGTATTTATGATTTGAAAGATTTTCAAATACTGGGACGGTATATATGTATATTTGTGTATCCGTACCTTGTGAAACCATGAACCAAGCCGTGCATCGGTCCACATACATACTGTCGGGGGTGGGGTCACTATAGGACTATGGTGATTTGTGATCCAAAGCATGAGATATTAGTATCACTCCTAATGGGGAGGCTTAGTCCCGACAGCGACGTATATGATATGGCCCCCTTCCGTCGGAAGGAAGATTGAGATGTTTAGTAGTTGACCTGCCCTACTGTATATTTAAATGAGAGCAATAATAAGGAATTAACGGAATAATATATTCGGATGTTCTAATATATAACTAAAATTTGATATTGTACCCAAAGTCGTGGGTGGTAAAATATAGTGAATAAGTTTCTAATCAATGGGAGACAGAGTACATGGATGGTCTTGAGATACTGCCTAAATAGTAGTCGAGCATTGAGTTGTTGGCTTAAATCGCATCCGATATAGCCATGGTTACCGGACGAGGGTAACCCTTCTTCAAGTTGGTATTATTATTGATCTTTGGTTCTCCGATTTCGTGCATGCTTTGTATATCTGCATGTATTACATGGAGTACATTTTAAGACACGTGGTTTGGCCCACGTATGGGTAATAGGAATGTCTTGTACTTATTAATGTATTAAGCCCCGGAACATATTTTACATTTATATGTTTTAGTTTCGGTATTTTGTTTGATTTCAGCATATGATATATGAGATTTAGATTCGAACAATAGTATGTCTTCCACATGGATATGGTGACCATCGCGATTATATAATGTGACATCAGATCATATGATATAATATCATTTATGAGATTTGACCAGATCATTATTTATTATGATTATATCCCGGATGGACTATTTGATACGGACGATAATTTAGTACGAGATATCTTCTCGATTTTTAAGAATTTCACGGATATTGTGTTTTATTTTACATAATTGTTATGCGATATCCCTTTTTCTGATTTACGTGTACTATTTTATACGATGATGATACCTTTTGAGTTATTGGCTTACATTTTTATATTTTATCCCTTCAAATTAGTGGCTTGGATACGCTTGCAAGAGTTCAGATGTGATTTGACGTGGCATATCTCTATCGGTGAGTAGAGATATTTATGTTGGTATGTTTATAATCTCGAGGATGTATTAAGGTAATTATTTATGGCTGGATGATGGCATTGTTCCTTGTATGAGAAATATTTGAGTTGTATATTTTGATACCTCCTTTACGATGTATTGGATAGCAGGTCTTGTATTATGTTTATCAGAATTTATATCCGATGAGGTCTTTTATAGGTTTTATTATATTGAGTCCTATATGTTTTCAAATTGTCATGTTAGGGTTGGATTTTTTTATAGTTGGCAAAAATATTATTATTAATTTTATTTTTAACATACATATATTGTGTAACTGAGTCGTGACAATACTAACGCCTTATATTCCTTCCTGGGCCTTCTCATCAAGTACCGATATTTGCATCAATATCCGGTTGAAGTCATTAAAGTGTTTCTCAAAACTTTTTCCTTCTGACAAACGCAAGCTATAGAACTTCTTCTTCACATGCAACCTCGTTATCAAGGACTTAAACTTATACCAACTTTTAAACTTCTTCCAAACCTCTGCGTGGATCCGACAAGCTAATGATCTCTTAAAGAGCGTCATCCGTAAAATACAATTTAATCGTACAATTAATAAGATCCCCCTTATCTTTCCAACTCCTTTATCATATTCTCCAACTTATCTTTCTTCCTTCGAAATGCTTATACTATTCCTTCCTGAGTTAAAATGTTTCTCACCCTTTCAAACCAAAGAATGAAACTATTTTTTCCATTAAACTAGTCAACACAAGATGGCAAACTCCTCAACGTTAATACCATCAAATCAAAGTTTTATAACCTTACTTTGATACAACTTGTTGAGATTCGACTCGGATATATGCAACTGACTGTAACGAAACAAGCCTTAATCCTTCATCAAGCACTAGTGACAAAACTAGTGAGTATAAGAAATACAATAATACATAATATTTTTAATGTGAAAATCACTTTTCAATCAAGAATAAAATCACGGGATAAATTTTAAAATACTGATTATAAGAACCCCTTTCAAAATCTCTTCACTACAATCTCGAGTGAAGAATAGTTGAATGTAACCCCCTCAATATACCCAACAATCCATAAGAAAAATACAATGAGAAATAACAACAATCAAACGAAAATACATTTCTAAAAATCACCTCCAAAATGATGTACCGAATATTGGTAAAGAATAGAGCTCAAATCAAATTTCAAGTGAATATCGAATATCTTCCTCTTCTCTCTTTTTCTCTCCTCTCTCTCTGTGCGGTACTCCTCGTATGAAAAGGATTTCAAAATAAACTATAAAATACGTTTAACATGTTTGATGTTGCAAACCAACGCTCGAGCCCTAGTTAGGTGTGACTCGAGCGTGGGCACCACTGGAATCAATGCTCAAACTCCACTCGAGCAAACCTTGAGCACGGTGTCTGGGCCATCAAGTTGGAGTCGCGCTCAAGCGTGTCATCAATCTAGAATATGTGTTTCAAGGCTTCATCGCGCGCGGAACACTCCAATCCTCGCACAGATATTGCGCGACCTTCTGATGACCTTTCATTTATTATGATATCCAAAAGAGAGTAACAAAATCCAACACATGGAAGTAATCATACTGATGTATATGTGTGTGTGTGTGTGTGTGTGTGTGTGTGTATGTGTGTGTGTGTGGATATTTTAGTATATGTGTATATATAAATGCATACAGATGTAGGTATGTGAATATGTATATGTGTATTGGATGTGGTTTGTATATATATTTCTAGATGTATGGCAGTGGGAATATTTATGTGTGCATGGCAGTGCGTACGAGTGAGTATATGTAAGTATATAGGATATGTGTATGTATATCTGATATGTATGTACCCAGGGGCACCTATATGTTTATATAAGCATGTGAAGTATGATAATATGTATATATTGATTTATACCAATGTGTTTGTATATGTATTTTAGATTATCCTAGATTATAAGTTGGTGTAAGGTGGGAAATAAAGGCACACTACTATTTCGATGGGATCCTTAATTAACCAAAATGGTTGGGTAAGATTAAATATCTTGAGATTGGTTCAAAAGCAACAAATGGGAAGTAATTAAAGCCTTAGTAATTGGATTGGTATATTTAAATAGACTAATAAGGATTGAGTAAAAGTTTAAGGTTCACTTGAATAATTAATCTTGTATATTTTTTTATAATCTTGTTAATTATTTTTTCATATTAACTTAGTTTGCTTGTGTAATCTTTATTGACTAACTATGATTAATATATAGGAAATTATATGAAGATATTATAGTATCAAAAAATATAAAACTTGCAATATCGTGATATAATTTATAATTGTTTGATACTAATTTTTACATCACGGGATAATTGAAGTCATTTGAAAAGATATTTATACTAATGTAACTAATATGTGTGAGATATTGATGAATATCATATTAATAGGTATTGAGTTTGATATGTGATTAAAATTAATTATTCTACATCCATTTGGACATGGATCCTAATTAGACCATACAAATACACGCGTGATATATTCTGGATTTACCTAACATAATAACAAGAATATTATTCAACTGGATTGAGTTGAGATTGAATATTTTGCACCTTTTTTCGATGTGGATCCCACAGGAAGACGTGTAGCATATTTTGGGTTTACTCGATGAGGTAATGAAAATATAGTTTGTCCATATTAAGTTTGATACTTGTACAATGGGGTGGTAAAATATTATAAAATCATATAGTTAGTTGCTTGTCAAACTTGTCGAGTACCGATATTCTGCGGATTTTTACTCAACTATTAGAGGCGGGCATATAGTTGCTTTTTTATAATGACATATCTGATTCGATAAGATTATTATGATATCTCATACAATTCGATAAAATTTATATCCTTGTTTATATTTAGATTTTATGGAATCCTAATTATATTTCTAATGTTTAGTTATCTTGTGACTTTTAAGTTGTAAATTACGATATGACGTTGAATCTCAGATGATTGATTGCTCTCATTTTGTTATCAATTTTACGCATTTGATGTTATTATTCGATATGTTATCTAGAATTCAGTTACTTATTTTATTTAGTTATTGATTATCTTGAATTCGATATGTTATTTGCTTATTGGTTATCTTGAATTTAGTTTTTTCTTATATTTTATTGGCTCCAAAATAGAGGGGCTGACAGTTGGCTAGAAAAAATTGTGCATTGCTATCAAAATTTTAGGTAGAGACGGTCCCAGAATATGAAGGTTTTGTAATGAGGGATTTTTAATGCTTATTTATTGGTTGTTAGTTTTTGAATATTTTATCAAAATTGTATTCCTACTAAATTTTTATGTAATAGGCATTTATATTATCTTTTAATTTGAAGAGTTTATTAGTTAATATAGATATTATATTTAAGGATATATTTATGTTGATTATTTATAATTTGAGTTTTCACATGGTTGGCCCTAACCAAGTCTAGGTGATTCAGGTTCAAGTCGCCACACATATAGTGCTTACCTAGGTCATATATAAATTAGTTCACAGCACTTACTTCATATACAATATTAGGCCTTGCTTATGATAAGTTAACTCCTTTTCCAATATCTGATATCTCAAGGTATCTATAGAAATTGATGTCAAGCACTCAAATAGTTTGTGACTCCATTCAATTGGAGTATCAACAGTTTTACCATACAGTAAATACTGTCTTAGTCAATATATCATATATGCATTTTCATTGGGATAAAAAAACACCATAGTTTGAATGTGACCTCAATACCACAAATGTTTAAGATCTCTGAGTTGTTTCATTTCAAAATTAAAAAATAAATAGTATTGTGGACTCAAAATTTCACCATCATCATATCGTGTTACTACCATGTTTTCTGTATTAGATGATCAGGACAGTTGTCATACCTTTTCAATGTTTTAAAACAAAGTATGATTAGAGTTATTTTGTCTATAACAAAATTTAGTCATCGACTTGGTAAATCTACGAAACCAAACTTTCAGAGACTATTTTGAAAAATATAAAGCCTTATGTAGTTTACACATCAGCTGAATATTGGAGTACTTTGGAATATTTAGCAAGGATTCATATATATTTTTTTCATTAGATCTCTATATAAAAAAATATTTTTACATTAAATTGTAGAAATGGTCAATCTAATACAGCTGCAAATGACATGAATACTCTTACAGTATTATGTTTAATAATTGGTGCAAATATTTATTGATAATTTACACTACGTGATTGTATATATCCCTTATAAAAACTTGAGCCTTGTTCTCTATACTTCCATCGGTTTTATGTTTTGCTCCCCTTTGGTAGAGTTACAAGTTCCCAGGTAGCATTCTCTTTCAATGCTTCCATCTCTTCTTTTATAGTTGTGTCCATCTAAAATCCATTAGAGCTTCTTGCATTTTTCTAGAAATAGTGATAGATGATAAATGGGACACATGAAATGAACATGAGTCGGACAGTTTTTTGGGAGGATATGTAATTGCATAAGGAAAAATCCACTTCAATTTCGAGGTCATTATCATTTCTGATTGGTGAATATATTCGATCTAATCTAAGCGGAAGATGATGTTGATTAAGATTAGAAGTAGGAGTAGGATTAGAAGATACCTCTAATATTTCCTTTGAAGAAGATTTAGTCACAGGATGTAGATCAAAATTGGGTAACATTGTACTATTTTGGAGTATCTGCTCCCATCTTCCTTCTGAATAATCTTAATACAATGATTATTTTCTTTAATTGTGTTCTAAGTATTTACCTGTCTTATATCGATGAATCGTATCTCATACGTTTGTGATCTTTAGCTTTCTCCTCTTGAAGATGCGCATTAATAGAACTCATATACAAAGAAAGTGACATCCATTAAAATCTAAAACATTTTAGAAGAAAGATTATAACATCAATAATGCTTTGATGCTGAACTATAACCAACAATCAAGAAAACAGTAATCAAGAAAAATACAGTAATCAGACATTACATTCAAAGGTTCTCAGAATTTAAGGCTTAAGTTAAGGATTTACTTAACAGAAGTGGTTAAACTTAACAATTGATTAGTGGGGATGATTTTACAGAGGAGGCAAAAAAACAGTGCACCCATTAGTTTTCTGTCTTAGCATATGAACCCATGGCATCCGTATACAACCATCCATGAAAGTAACAAACCATTTCATTCCCGTGTGTGTTGGGGAGTGGAGTTGCCATTACATCAACTTTATTATCATCTGCATAAAAAGTAGTTGCCATTACACACTTATCACAAAAGAAATCAGACAGGTTACATCGGCTAAATAATGGTAGAAGTAGTCTTCTAAGATTATGAAATGAGAGATGTCGTAGACGTAAGCAATGATGAATACTGATTATTATACTTTTATCTATACTTATTTGTTTTTATTGTCTAATATTTTTATTTATTTTATATAATTAAATTGTATATTTTACTACGTATGATCAATTTTTAAATAAGAATTTTTAAATTATCTAAATGGATCGAAGAAAGCATTTATTTATCAATCCAACTGGAGGGTGGAATTGTTGGAAATCACTCCCGTGAATAAGTTTCGGTCAACGATGTTGACCGGATGGACGGTCAACAGCAGTCAATATGGTTGACCGGCTGAAAATTCAAGTTAACCGGATTGGCTGAGGGTTCTCAGAACAACAAGAGGACGGTCAATAGGACGTTGACCCATCTAAATGGAAAGACGGTCAACAAAGTTAACCAGCTCGTTATGGCAACGCAGAAAACCTGCTATGTCTGAAATGAGGTTGATTGACCTGCCTGTTTAGGTAATCTTGGAAACTCAAGACAACAGGCCTGTCTGCTGCTGCTGCAGGTATGCACCACCTGTTGTTAGTCTGATGCATACTTCTTGGGAACCGTGCACCAACCATGGAGCAAGACGTGATGGTCCAACTGCTGCTAAGTCTTATGTGTGTATATATATATGTGTGTGTGTGTATAAGAAGTGTGGTTGTAGAGAGGTGAAGTAGAGTGTGAGTGCGTGAGAGTAAGAAAGAAAAACAGAGGAGAGGAAGAAGGTCTAACTGTGTGTGTATTTCTGCCTCCTTTTTTTATAATATCTATCTTATACATAATGTAATTTTACGGACTGAATGTCCCGTGATTTTTTTCTTGATTCATAAGGGTTTTTCATATAAATATTGGTTGTCAATATTATTGCTTTCATTCCTTCTCCTCGATTCCTTGTGACTGGGTCGGTAGACCGCCCCATTTCCGGCCAACAGGAATTAAAGTTATTTTTTCCCCCCTTAAAATTGAGCAAGGCGGTTAATTTGATTAAAAAAAAGGATACTTCAATATTAGAAATAGAACAAAAATATAAGAAAATGAGAAAATAAGAATTCGGCCAGCTATACTTGCTAAAGGTAGAAAGATTTAATTAGAGGATCGGTCAAGCTTGTACAATATTTGTTTTATTTGAGTGGCATCATTCTTCGGTATTATTATATTAACCTTGTAATTAACTGTTAGAGTTCATTTTGGTTACAAAATTAAAGTTAAAATTTAAAAATATAAGTTTAATTTAATTTTATTGAAATTAAATTATGATATAATTTAAATTATGTTGATTGAATTATATAAAACATTATAATTTTAAAAGAAAAAAATAGAAGTGGCATAAAATTAACTTTTTAATCAATATGTAAAAATAAAATAGTAACCTAATATAAATTATAAACTTTTTAATGCATAGAATTTAATATGATATAATTTTATAAAATTTAATTTTTTTTTACAAATAATATTTTATAAATGCATATAATTTAGATAGTATTTCTACTAAAATATTAACATTTCAGTTTCTAAGCAATACCCTTCTATAATTTTTTTAAAAATAAAATTATTGTCGGCCTATATTTATACAATTTAAACAATCAAAAATATTTTATCCAATGAATTTCTCATTTTTTAATTTTATTATATTTGATTGATAAATAACTTTTAATATTAAAATTATTATTATTTATTTTATCTTTACGAATTACAAACATTTACCTTATACTATTTTTTTTTATTTCATAAAATTGGAATATGAGATTAAAATTTTAATTCTACCTAATATCAAAAAAAAAAAATTAAAATGAAGTGTGAATTTCAAATTTTAATTTTGAATTCCAATACGTCATTCTTGCAACCAAAATACCCATTTAACATTTTTTGAAAGCTCATTCCAAGTCCCATGGGCTATGGAAGTCATATTTTGACGTGCATGCTGCCTATTTTGGTTTCGTGATGAAATCTCAAGTATGTGATTCAGCTGCTAAGGGAGAAGTTAGTCTTGACACATGCATGACAGGAATTTAAAAAGAAAAAATACGAAGGAACGGTGGAAGGAGGTGATGACAAGAACAGGGGCACTGTGACACGGCTCTATGCAGGCTGTATATAATGTTATGTTATAATCGTTAGATAAAGATCAAACGTTCATTATTTTTCATTCTTTAAAAAACAAAAGAAAATATTTTTTTTTTAATAAAAGAATTAACGATGAATGTTAAATCTTCATCTAACAACTGTTTGTGATGTTATATGAGATACGTGTTGCAGCGTCCCTTATTTCAGGTGAGGGCGAACTGGTGAGGCAAAGTTGCCTATCTCTGACCACGTTGATCGAAGCAGACCAGCCTGGCCTGAGCGTTAGCTGGCTGGGCAGAAGGCCGAATTATCAGGATACGGTGGCTGAGGTGCCGTAATGTGCAGAGTCAGTCTGAGACGTAGCTGCCAACGTGAATTCTGGCCGAGTCACGATCAAGCTGAACGAGTAGTTAGCCATTGGCTGGGACATGACACAGTGGGATTGGGGTGAACTGATTAAAGCATTGACGGTGACAAAGCTGATCGATAAAGTTTAAAAAAAAGGTTACATACTTTCTTAAAGAAGTTATCAGCAACGCTGAGATTTTGTAAAAGTAATGAGCATATTCTAGCCCCCACAGATAATGTGCATGCTTTTTCTATACAAAGAGACAATAAGTTATAGCTTTTGATCATTTCTAATGTTCACGTGTGAGGATCAGTAAACACAAGATTTATAATTATATTCTGTGGAGAAAAACATAAGGAAAAAATATCCAAATACTGAGATAGAAAAAAAAAAAAAAGGTTTAGTTCTACTTGTGTTAATAGCTATATTTTATTATCTTGACTATACTATATTATTTAATAAAGATTTCTCGAAACCCATGTCCCATAATTTTTTTCTCCTTTGTTTAAAATGATTTTCCATGTAAGATTTAAATCAGTGTGTTTGTCTTAATTTTTGGGACACATTATGTTTAATTGTTTCTATTTTCTGTTTATGAATATGAATAGAAAATTTCATACTATTTATATAAAAGTGGCATAATGGGTTTGAAAAGATTAGGGATTTGATTAGTGAAGAAATTACACACTCAATTGACAAGAACCGATAAATTGGGATTAATTATTAAGTAAATGTTACTTAAATTCTTAACCTCTCTCTCACAAAGGAATAGCCATATGCAAGTTAATATCTACTTCTTAAGATCGTTGAATATCAAAACAATTACTGGTATAAATAATTTATGTAAGCAAGCAATTAAGTAACAGAAGTTTAGATTATACGATCCCAATAGTTAAATAAAAATATTAAGACTCTTTTAGTATAATAACATATATAACTCATATAAAATTTTATTTTTATTTTAATTCAATGAGTCCTATATGTAAAAAATAAATTAAAAAAAATGTCATCTCTATATGATGGACAAAGACAAAAGTGACCATAGTATACCCCACAAAAAAGCACATATCAACAGCAACTTTAATGGGATTGTGGGGCGCTCCCACAAGAGAACCATTAATCATTGAATTTGATAATTTAACTATCTTTAATTTTATATTATTAATAAATAAATTTTGTTATTAATTTTTAAAATATTAAAATATTGATATTATAAAAAATAATTAAAAATAAAACTGTTATTAAAAAAATATTTAATCATAGTCATTGCTTAATTCAATAACTAAAAGTTGCTTAAATGGAGATTTCTCTCTTTGTATTGGGACCCCCCCAATCCCCCTTTGGATAGACAGAAAAGAAGGGACAAGACTGCTCAATAGTATTACTCTTTGGAGTATAAAAAAAGGGCAATATATTAACCAAGAAAAAAGTGGCATTAGTAACGTCAAAATTCAGAGTTATATTATTGAGTATGTGATCCTGAAAATGTAATTTTTACTGCATAGTTTTATAAATTAAATGATATATTTAAAGTCTGCATATGGTAAAATATGCAAACTTTAATAATGCAGGTAATAATAATAATACTATTATTATTAACAAGCTTTATACATTAATAATACAGGCAAACTTTAATTTAATTTAGTTTTATAAATTAAATGATATATTAACAAGGTTTGCATATGGTAATAATAATAATAATCATAAACAAAATTTCATATAAATCTATACATGAATATATAATTGGTGTTGTTCAATTATTTTACATATTTTACTTCTTGTGTTCAATTAGAGGAGAATGATTGTTGATGTTTTATAGCTGATTTGAGTTTACTCCACTATTCCTTGCATATTTTGAATCCCAATAAATCATATTAGAAGGTAAATTTTTTGGTGTAAAAAAATATATTTGATGATATCAATATAAAAAATTTTATCATTTTTTATTGGGTAATTTAGACAAAATAATTTTATTCCTCAAGAAAAAAAAAATAATGAACATTTCAAATTGAGAATAAATAATGAAATTACTAAGGTAAAAGTAGGACAAAATCAAAGATATTGAAGAATAAAGAGTAACAAGACATGAAAAACTCATCTAATTATACAACCAAGATATTTCTTGTGGATAAGACTCTTCTAGATGTTATTTATTTATCTGATCTAATTGAGATCCTAATTAAGTTAAAGGGTCAGTACAAGTTTAAATAATTTTATGACAATAGGATCAGAATGATAAAGTTTTAAGAAATATTTAAATGAATGCAATTAAATTTTAAAGCAAATGTCCACGTTTAATTAAAAGATCAACGAGAAGGATAAGGAATTGTTATTATTGGCTTTATTTTCAACATCATATGATTATATAGAGACTATACTACTATTTCAAAAGGACAAACATAACATTAATAAAATCAATTTTTCTTTACTTATGAATAAATAATTGTGAATAAGAGGTAATAAGATATATGGGTAGCCGAGTTCTTGGTCACAGGTAGCGATTACAAGTATGAGAGATTTATGGAGAGAGGCAATAAGTCAAAGGAGAGCAACAATAGGTCTAAGCTCTAGAACATTAGATGCTATTATTATAACTAGAATTGTCACATCAAACAATATTATTTTAAGAGAAAGTAGGGGTAGTGAGGGATAGAAAAAAGGAATCATGGCAGTAAACATTTGGCTTCTACCTCTACCTAACAAAACTTTTTAGTTATCAACATGGAGAAGACACAGAGCTTATGAGCCGTGGGATAAGTTGGATGATGGATAGCGTATATTCATCTCACACAATATTAAAAAAGTCATTTTTTACATCCTATATCTTTGAAATTATGAAATGTTAATAATGAAAAATGATGGTTCACCAATGATAACTAGCATCAGAGTTGTTTGCTTGTAGACAAGTAACCAAATGAAGCTCTTATTAGGATATGTGTGACAAGCTTTGGATGTAAGGTTGAATTTAATTTCAACCAATAAGCTTGACAATTAAGATTTTTGTATGATATTCGATAAATGTCATTAGAAGCTTACTAATAGCTACTCAATTACGATAAGAAAAAGTAAGCATTTAAGTTGATAAAATTTTAATTATCAAGTATAACACTAAGTTAACCAATAGAAAGTTCGATCAAAATAGCAAGAAAAAATTGAAGTGGAGAGTAAAAAAGAGAGACCCTATTGATTTGAAGGTGTGTAATGAGAGCGGTAACACTCTAAGTATATCAGTGGACAAAACAAAAAAGATTTTGTTCAAACTCACACGGTGCAACGTAGGATTCCTATAGAGGAAAAATTGCTAAAAATCAAGAGATTATGTTTGCCGAAAATGCAAGAGGGTCCCTTACCAAGTCGTAAGGAAAAGCTTATTGGATTTGAAATTATTAATTTGTGAGTTCCACACTTAATAGTTTTTGTCACACGATGGTTCGTTCAACTTTGCACAAGAGAATTCACTTGAACAAATGATTTGAGTGGTTTTAGATATTGGCGCTTGAAAGACACAGGAAAAATGCTCATGTATATATGCCAATGATGGCACGCCTGGAGAGTGACTGAGGAGGCACACATACACCACTATTAATAGCATTAGCGTTTGTGGCGTGCCGAAGCCCCACATGTGCACATAGGTAGTTTTGCCTGTAACATTTAAAATGCCACCATGAGATAAAAAAATCATGATAAGATTTTGAGAGTGAAAAGAGAGTATTTTCAAAATAAGAAGAGATACACGAAGAAAGAATGGACAAAAAGAGAGAAATGGGATATTTTTGATATTCAATTTAAATTTAATTTTAATTTTTTCCTTTTTAATGCATGAATATATTGTTATATTATTAGCCAAAAACTATATTACTGATTGGTTGATCATTTTATTATTATACTATATTTTTATAGGTTATTAAATATGTGTTTAGAGATTACTTCACGGTCTAACTTCTGGTTGGAATGAGTTCTTTTATATTGAATCTTGTTACATAACTTATGTGTTTAATTTTATATTTTATTTCTCATATTCTAATAAAAAATAATAATAATTAACATTTGGCAAGAAATAAATATTTATTTTAATATACGGTAATGTATGTATTTTGGACCCCGATACTTCTCGCGAATGCATTGGGTTTTCTAATAAAATGCATGAAAATTATTTTTAGTAATGATTACGTCAAACAAATGTTAATGATTACTTACTTGAAAATAATATATATCCGTACTGACATATTTTTACATAAAGCAAAATAAAAAAATAAAGGCACGACGCATGCAATCAATCAGGACTACACAAAAACCCAATGATTCGCAGAAGCTGAAACGCTTGTTGGCTGTGCAGCATATTTATATTGTCGAGAAAGAGTTCATCGAACATGAGTGGAGCAACCCATTGTTGTCTGTCCCTTAAAAATACAAAATTATGACAAGGAATATTAAACGGATTTTAACCTATTTTGTTTTAGCTGAAATTATTATATTGTGGATTTATTTTATATATTTTTAAGTATTATTTTTTTCTTTTCAATAGTAGAATATTTTTGAGAGAATTATTCACAAATTTAATGGTATAAATACACAAAAAACAAAATGAAGGTAAATTTTTATTCAGCAAATTTTAATACATGGCTTTTCAAATAAAGAAAAGAAATGCTATATCTGAAAAGAGACAGAGAGAGAGAGAGATGGCTATAATGATAGCCAAGAGGGTGATAAGAAAGGATGCTAGTACAGTAGTAAAAACTAGGGTCACGGGAGAAATTAGTGGGTTTCTCATTATAAAAGAGGGGGTCAAAAGTATGGACTAATGGTCATATGCTCAGTTTGCCATGGTACACACGCTGTGATAAGACTATTCGTTGTGGGTCCGTATCTTCTCTTCACATTGTGTAGATAGGTCCTTCACCATTAGAAGTGGGGGCTCCTTTCAAATGAAATTCAACCCCGTGATATTTTTGCCTGTAAGAAGAAATATTCTCGATGACAATTTTGAATAACTTAGAAAAATCCCTTTAGTTTCAAGATGGATCTTTTTTTTTTTAGAAAATTTGATCTTAGATAAACATTTCGAATGATCATTTAGATCTATGGATTTATTAGCCTTAGGAGGAGTCATTTGAGTAGGATAAACACCCATCCCCTTGTCTTTTAATGGCTTTAATGTCACATGTGAGCTCAAATGTCATCTAAAGATTCAATTGTCATACCAAGATTCTCACACCCATAAGTTATCTCAGCCATTGATTCGTTGAGCATACAATCCTCAATATCTTAAAAATCTGGTACAGATTATTATTTTATAAATAGTATCTACTATCTTTTTGTGAGAAATTATCAATCAAAAATATTATTTGGTAATCACGATCGGTTAATAAAATTAACATTGTAATAGATAATACAAGCTTTGCTACTCTATAGATTAACCCCCATCAGCCTTCCCACATGCTCTCTAGTTACTATGGATAAATTTTTCAAGCACTACAATATCCCTAAATTAGGTCATTGATAAATTCATTACTTTTCCACAGGCGCCATGGCAAAGCAGATAAAGTCCCAAGCATAATGAGGGTCCAAGCTCGATCAAAGAAAAAATCCTCATTGACCTTATTACTTCTGCACCTTTGCTCTAAACAAGTGTACAAAGTCTCAAGCATAATGAGCCCCTAAAACTCAATCACAAGCAACGCATACCTAACCTCATTACTTCTAAACCCATGCTCTAGCTATGAAAATGTCACGCAAAGTCTTTTAAATCTCATTATTTTCACACTATAATCTAACCAAGTGCAAGCTATAAAAACTATTTCACATGAAGGCATTAACTACCTTACAATGTATTGACTCAAAGTAACTTTTCTATAAACTTTGTACTACCCATTGATAAAGTTATCAGTGTTGAAAGGGCCCTAAATTTGGTCATAGGCAAAGCCTCTATAAACATACTTGTTCTATGCCTATTCTCTGGCTAAGTCCGAAGTACTATGAGGGACCTAAACTCATGTCAAAAGAAAAGCCTTCCTAACCTTTTTATTTCTGCGCTGATGCTCTAGCAAATGAGAGAGTCTTAAGCTCAGCAAGGACTCTATAACATTTTTTCTAGTATATACTGTTGGGTCTGATCACTCTCCTGTGGGTAATCAAATAAATTGGTTTATCATTAAATGATTTGTGGAGAACAAATTCGGAGAATTGATTCAGATCAACGGAACGTTGACTAGAGAAGAATAGTGGACGGTCAATGGAGATTGACCGGCGGATGACCAACTGTGAATTCTAGTCAACAGGAAGTTGACCGTTTGAGGATTGTAGGAGTACTGCTAGATGGCGGACAGGCAGCAGAAGACGGTCAACGGGGAGGTTGACCGAATGAATGCTGAAGACGGTCAATGAAAAGTTGATCGACTGAGTAATGGGCCTAGGAGACTATGGAAAGTGGCAACTGGCAACGGACAGATGTCTTTCCAGGATTGGTCGGCAGGCTGGTAGTTAGGTTGCAGAGTACGCATCTGCACAGTGCACAGCATGTGCCGTTTTGCAGGGCATGGGTCTGCAAGAAGCTCGGAAACTGGTGAAGACGTGGCACCAATTATCTACAAGATGACCAGTTGGGCAGATGAGATTAGATAGAGTCAGGACATCTATATATATATGAGCACCAGGAGCTTCAAGCAATGTGTGGCATGTGAAGACCACCAAGTGTGTGGATGTGTGAAGACACCCAGGGTGCGGGTGCATCGGGCTGGTGTTGGAGAAAACACCAAGGGCACTGTGCGCCGGCCGCATAAGTGCGGGGATAAAACGGCGATCGCCGTTTCACCAACACTTGTAAAATGTGACAGTAGAGAGCACCACAGTAAGGTGAGAAAAATTAGAAGAAAGAGAGAGTAGATCGCCGTTTTACCAACACTTGTAAAATGTGAGAGTAGAGAGCACCACAATGAGGAGAGAAAAAGTGGAAGAAAGATAAAGTAGTGAGTGAAACATAAATAGTGAAACTTTGTATTCTCGTGTTTTATTCTTCAGTTTTTGCATTTAAGGCTTGTGTAGCTAGGGTGGTTACCGTATTCTATCTTTGGGTTTTTGTAACCGTTTTACATAGTAGATTTATTGGTTAATTTTGTGTCCCGTGATTTTTTTCCTTAATTGAGAAGGAATTTTCACGTAAAAAAATACTATACATCTCCTATATTCCTTATTCCTACTAAATGGTGGCTGACAATGACGCAGGGATTTGAATATTCCGCTGCTACCGGATTGGGTGGATCCGGGTGTCAAACCCTAACACATGCATTGCCCAAGCAGACAAAGTCCAAATGTTTTGAGGGCCCTAATCTCGATCACAGAAAAACCCTTCTTTACTCGACTATCATAGTATATGATATTGTAAAATCCCAAGCAGTGGAGAACTTCGAGGAAGACATTCCTTTCTCAACGGAAAGAGAGCTAGAGGGTGATTGAATCTGCACTTGAAATTCCAAAGTAGGAGTTGGATCAAAACAAAAAGAAAATTGCAACAAAATATATAAATATCTACATGTAATTATTTCATGTACAAAAAATACTTTCACGTTAAGATATATTTGTACTCCAAAATGTTAGGTACGTTAAAGAGTTCTAAATTACATAGCATTGTTTATTCAACAAAAATAGCTAATATATCACAACGAATGAGAACTAATACGGTAATTTAGATATGAAAGTTCGTAATTAAATTTTAGAAGTTATTGGGATTATTAATTATCCAATAACACTTTATTGAGGCAATGATAGGGCTATCCAATAACTAAAGTCTCATCAACGGATCAAATACACCCCAGGCGCTATCACCTCATTAGAAATTTTTATATTAGAAAAGTTGTAGAAACTATAAAGTAGATCTTTTATCCATTACCTAAATTATTAAGCCAAACATTGATTCATTGCTACATATAAAACTTTTGTATGACATATTGTGGTGTTTGGTTTTAGTGTAAATTGTGGATTGTAAGTATCATAATATTCTAAAAGTTTAATCATATTTATTTCTCATATGCATTCTTTTTTGTTTTTTTTGGTGTGTATTATTTATTTAGGTGATAAAATTTCTGTCAAGAAAATGCATTAACAATCATGAAGTGGTCATGAAAATGAACTTTAATTGTTTAAGAATTCACTTGTTTAAGGGAGATGATTGAGCCTATGACCACTTGTATAAATGACAATAAAAAATGCATAGGTGCTAACTAAAAATGAGTTAATTGAAATGACATAGTTGAAACATTATGGGTGAGTCATTATATTAATAAGAAATCCTCACATATTCATTATATAAATTATTCTTAGTTCAAAGCACTATAACATCTTATTTATGGATTATTATATTTTTATATTATTAATATGTATTCAATAAATAGATTTATAAAATTGATTATTTGACATCGAAAAACATATAAAAAGGTGAAAGAGTGATATACAAAAAATAATAACTCCTAGTTAAAAGAGAGATACAACCTACGATTAATTGAATTGGTGATCTATAAATTATTAGCCAAGATAGCTTATAAATTAACAATGAATATCAAATTACGTTAAATAAATATTGTATTTAAATGTCATAAATACAATTGGATAAGAAAATATAAATTGTTATTTTTTATATCCCACGTTTATCCTGGGTACAAAATTATAGAAGAAAGAACTTATACGACAGCTATTATAAAGAGGCTCATTAATAAATAATTATTTTACTCTTTTCATCTAGATGCTTATAGAATAATATTGGGTGTCACTTATGATCTATTTTTTAATATAATTTTAATTTTAATTAATCCATGAAGAACTAAAAGAATTCAATCAAGTTGCCATTATAACACATTTTAATTAGCCAAATGACATTCAATATTTGTTTATTACTAATGTGATACTAAATTTAATGGTCATATAAATTTAGTACCTGTTGTATCCTCGGATCCTTACTCTGGCTTGGATGAGGATCTAATAGCAACATGAGTTTAATATGTGGATGAAAGAAAGGTATCGTAAATACGAAGATAACGAAGAAAGGATTTTTTTATGTGGAAACCACCCTTGTGAATAAGGCTAGGAAAACCACGGGACTTGTGTTCGAGAACTGATCTTTACTATACTTTTCTGGGTTATAGATGAGTTACAAAATGGCACAAGCCTGTTTCTCTCTTTTTTTTTCCTTTTTTTCTTTTTTTCTCCCTCATTCTTTTATGCACAGTTGGGGTATTTATAGTATTTGAACCATCTTTGGTTAGTTTCCCACGTGGCGCTGATACATACTGAAGTCGGTCACCTAATTTACCTACTCTGTCCTTACTATCAGGAGCGAGACGTGCATGCCTGATTATCCTTCCGTGAAGTCACATCTGCAGCGATCAGTCCAGTCCGTAGGCGGCCATTCGTCGTACGGTCGGTGGTGTTACTTACTGAATCCCTCGGATGTCGCCTCCCGCGGCCATCCTTGGTCTATGGGCATCTGTGACCTTTTATCACGCTACTTGGGCTGGCATTGTCGCCTGAGCCTCTTGGAACAATTGGGTCATTGTGATGTTTGGACCTTATCAATGGGTCCCTAATCCTGAAACCCAATACTAGCCTCTCATGCCTGGGCTGACTTGCAGTGAGGCCTGACATGTCAGGTTATTGCCAGGGTGGTTATTGCGCTGAACTCCTTGGGCTTCGCATTGTCTTGTCTTGTCCTGTCCTGTCTTGTCATTGCCTTTTCTGATGTTGCTCCTTCCCTAGGTATTCTGACATTGTGTCTTTCCCAGATAATTGTGCAGGCTTTCCAGCTGTATTGGGGGTTTTACCCATAAACCACAGATCTTGGGATGCGTGAGAGTAAGTCGCCATTCTGCCTATAAATAAGTGGGCCTCTTGGCCAGTGGAGTTCATCACTTGGTTGATTTTGGTGAAATTATGCAAAGGCCTTGGAGCGCTTCATCTCCAATGGGTGTACCCGACGGAGTCGGGTGGGCTGGATGGAGACTCAAAACTTGTGATGAAGACTGTCCTCATGCCCTTACTATGGACCTTCTTCGAGATTAACAAGGATAGCTTGGCCATTCTGCTGTCGTCATGCGTCTCTCCTTAGGCGGTGGCGATTTCAGGTGTAGCGTCAATCATGGTGGATTCGCTCGTTGGATGCCCTGGCTCCGGTGTGACAAACCACTCTTGGTCTCTACTTCATTTGAATCGCCGTTTGTACCGTCGGGAGGGGAGGCGCAGGGCTACTCCGGTGGCTTGGGTTTGTTGGGTTACCGGCGATGAGCTGTTTCTTGCCCACATGCCTGAAGAAACCGGAGCAGTCCAGCTGGGGCTTATGCCCTATTTGATATCTTGTACTCATTTCTTGTGCTTTCGCTATTGACAGCTATACACTTGTGAAGGAACTTTGATGAATAAAAACAGTAATTTTTTACTTCGCTTCTCTTATTTGTCGTGTGGACTTTCTCCTTTTCTGATATTCCTGAAGGGCGCGGACAGCTTTCATGCAATGGACAATTCCATTGATGGTCCGCTCGTTCTTTTGTTCTTCTAGTTTTATTTTAATTTTCGCCAGAAGCCGGAGCGCACGTTATAATCTTGTTGGTGTTTGAAGCCCATCATTCAGGGTCTGTGGATCAAATTGCCTGAGGTCTTATAGAGATTTGTTTATTAAACATAACGTCCGGGGAACCTTTGGAACTTCCAAGCTTGCATGTACAGCCGATGATAGCGTCCGTGAATTTTAGCATAGATTCCTAGGTATTCATCGGACCAAAACCCCCATTGAGAGCCTATCCACATACCTTGATTTTATTCCGAGACACAGGGCTGCAACGTCGTTTTTTGGTTCATTAAGACGCCTTAAATGCGCATCGCCTTGATTGACACCGCTTTGGGAAGCCAAAGGCCGACTTATTCTGTCGACATATGAGTTGCCGACACGTGACAAGGGCCATAATAGCGTGCGCCCTTTGCTTTTCCAGTCGCTCCCCTTCTTCTTCTTTTTTTAAATTTTCTAATTTGCCTCCATCTTTGTTTTACGCATCCTGAGATACTCTTTTTCAAACCCCTGGGCTTTGTTATACGCTCTTGCCATCTCATCGATTTTCTCCGTCTTTTCCTTCAGATTTCCATGGCTCCTAGGGTCAAAGGACATTACTTCCACCATTACTTTGGCAAGTCTCGAAGCTATTCGGGCTAAATACCAGATTTTCAATTCGATGATTATGGTGATTACGGATCCCCATAAGAGGGCTTGTAGCCCACCGATGGTTTTATCATTGTGTACAAAGTCCACCTCAAGGGTGGGTTTTGCTTTCTCCTCCCAGAGAATCTTTATTTTATCATGAAGACGCTTAGGATACTGTTTGTTAGGTCACAGCCTAACGCCATTAGGTACCTTATTTCGCTATACGCCTTTGCTCACTGCCATAACAAGTTGCTTGAAGCTGCAATGGTGAAGACGACATTTTGCTTTACCTAGAGTTTAGATTGGATCGCCGTCACCCCTCGCCCGAATTTACTATCATGAGTGATGGCAATCCGGACTCCACGAAGATGTGGAAGGATAAATTCTTTTTTTCTAGAGGCCCATACGACTTGGGACTTTTCCAACGTTTGGGGCAACGTTGAGGGAGATCCCTCTATGATAGAGAGAAAGATTGCTCAGGAGATGAAAAACTTGTTGTTAGCCAATTTTGGCACCTTCAACCAAAACACGAAGAACATTTGGTTGTGGCCTGCAAATTTAGAGAAGGCCAAGTGGGGACCCCGTAACGAGGGGTCTAGTGTCCCTCCCAATTCTTTTGTTGTTGTTGCCTCTTCTAGAAAGAGGAAGTTGAGAAAGAAACAGACGCCTCCGAGGAATGAGGGTCCATCCGAGCGGCCAAGAAAAAAGTCGTCGGATAGGAGCTTCAAAGAGACCGGTCAATAGTCGATTACCCCTCATTTGAGGATGAGGACTCAGATGCGGACCCACTTGTGAGGAGAAGGCTAAGCTCCCAGCCTGCCGTTGTTGAATCCTCGGGGCACGCTCCTGATCTTGCTGGGCAGTTGGCTGGTCTCATCGCTACCGGGTATTCGGACAAAAAGCCTATTCCTAATCTTCCCTCTATTTTTTCTGGGGAGGTCTCGGGTTGGCTTGATAACCCATCCGAGGATGTTATTCGAGAGGAAATAGTGAGGGAGGTCGAGGGAGCTCCATCAATAATCATGATGACTGCGAAGACCGCAGAGGCCGAGGGAAACGATACAACCGATCAGCCTGTTGTTGCAACTTCCTAGCCCCCGTGCCTTGTTATTCAAATTTATAGTCCTATAATTATTTCGTCCGCGTCCCAGGAGGAGTCCCTATCTGGCGCGGGTGCAGGGACTTCACGATCAGCTGAAGTTCAGGCCGACAACCAAGCCAAAGTGGCCCAGGCCCCAGCTTTGGACGAAGTCACGACCGCTCTTGAGGGCGGGGACGAAACGGACACTGTGCGAGGGGTCGTGGCTGATAGGGCCGAGGGGCTTAAGATCCCTGGGGATGCGAGTACTTCAGCTGGCTCCTTTGTGGACAAGGTATTGTCTCACGCTACTTTTGACTTCGTCCCTTAGCGACAACATCTTGTTAACCTGTCTTAAACCTTTGCAGTTATAGGAGATGGTCAATGGCCTTGGTGGGATCATTACTGAAGCTGCTCGTGCATATACAAAACTGGAAGCCTCTAGGGTCCTTGTTGAAGCCTATAAAGCCAGGGGAGCTGAGCTCACTGCTGCCAAGGATAATATTGCCTCCCTTGAACATACTTTGTAACTCCAATGTGTCCAGCAAAAGTTGTTGAGGGATCGGAACCTTAAACTGGAGGAAATGCTGAGGGCTTCGGTGAGGGCCGTGGATATTGATCCAGAACTGGAGAATAAATATTAGGATGGTATCAACTTATGCCGCCGATTGGGGAAGCTGTTGACTCCTCGATTTCCCATTGCGGTTTTTGACACTCAGAACACCAGCGCCACTTATAGGGAAGACTTGTACGGCTTCCCAGAGAGGGGCGGACCTCCCAATCCTCCTATGCCTGGGTCATCAAGTCACTGCGAGACTCTGACTAGTTGGGATCCCCAAGGTGTGCGGGGTAGAAAGAGGGCTCTCCCTACTCGGGATGTTTTGAGAGTTGACCGCTAATATTTTATTCCCAACCATTTTCTTTCTCTCTTTTTTTTTATATGTATTAATATACATACATTGGTTATTTTGGTGATATGCTTATGGTTTTAGTGCGCACTATTGGGTCGCTTTATTTGCGCTATCTGAATGTTTGGCTTTTTTGTGCTATTTCGCAAGAAATTCTTAATCTCACATTAGCATGATGCCTAAATTGTTTAACCGTCCTGGACTAAGAGTGCTCCTGTTAGGGTCGTTGTACGCTCATAGTTTTCAGCTCCCTTGGTTCTCATCCCAACTTCTAATTTTGCTTGGCATCATGGCCAAATTTTGGGTATTGCCTTTAGGGTCATTTCTGAGTTTTACTTCGACCTCTTCGACCGCTCGGACATAATCGAGATTTCTTTGCTACCACTTGGGCCACTCGGGCACTATTGAGTTTTGTTTTCGACCTCTTGGGCCACTCGGGTACTGTTGAGATTTATTTTCGACCTTTTGGGCTGCTCGGGCACTGCCGAGTTTTGTTTTCGACCTCTTGGGCCACTCGGGCACTGCCGAGTTTTGTTTTCGACCTCTTGAGCCGCTCGGGCACTGCCGAGTTTTATTTTTGACCTCTTGGGCCGCTTGGGCACTGCCGAACTTTATTTTTGACCTCTTGGGCCTCTTGGACATTGCTGAGTTTTGGCCGCAAGTGAAAGGAACCCTAACTACTTGACTTAGATGTCGCATGAGTCTTGCAAGTTAGCAAAATGGCTTGAAGTGCTTAAGGACATGAGATGAGAAACATGGGAAGGGGATTTGGTTTTACTAATGAATTGTGTGTCAATCACACTAGCATGATGGGCCTCTCATCATGTCATTCGTACATTCACTGATAATATTTTTTGAGGTGCGCAACATTCCATATTCGGGGGACCAGTTTGCCGTCCTAGGTGCGTAATTTATAGACCCCATTTCGAAAGGCTGCCGAGGTCAGGAACGGCTCCTCCCACTTCGGGGAGTGTTTATTCTGGCCAGTGTTCTTACCTGTGGCTTCTATGCTTCTTAGCACCAAGTCTCCTATCTCAAACTGTCGTACCTTCACCCTTTTATTGTAATATCGGGCTATTCTTTGCTGATATGCCGCGATCTTTATCCTTGCTTGTTCTCGAACTTCTTCAAGTGCATCAAGGTTTTCTCGAAGTCTCTGATTATTGTCGATCGGACTGAAGCATTCTACTCGAAGGCTTGGAAGCCCAACTTCGACCGGAATGACGGCTCTTACTCCATAACAGAGGTTGAAAGGAGTCTCCCTCGTGGGTTCCCTTAGTGTTGTTCGGTAAGACCAGAGTACGGATGACAATTCATGTACCCACGAGCCCCCTGAGTCCTCGAGCTTGGTCTTAAGTCCATGCAAAATAGTCCAAGTTTGGACTTCTACTTACCCGTTACTTTGTGGATATGCAACTGACATATGAACCAACCTGATTCTTAGGTGGTTCAGTATTTGATGAAATTTCTCTCGGTGAATTTGGTCCCGTTGTCCATAATGATGTATTCAGGAATCCCAAACTTGCACACGATATTCTGTTGGACAAACTCAGTTGCGTTTTGTTCCGTAATCTTTGCCAGTGGTACCGCCTCGATTCACTTGGTAAAATAATCAATCCCGATGATCAAAAATTTTCTCTACTCGGTGGCTACCGAAAGAGGTCCGAGGATATCAAGCCCCCATTGGGCGAAGGGCCAAGGCGATTGCAGTACTCGAAGCTCTGCGTGAGGCTGGTGAGTAGGGTTGCCGTGGACTTGGCAGTTTTCACATTTGCGGACAAAGTCCATGGCATCGTATTTCATTGTCGGCCAGTAGTACTCCCGCCTCATGAGTTTGAAGGCGAGATTCTTTCCTCCAATATGGGATTTACAAACTCCGAGGCGTACTTCTTGAAGGGCGTATTCTGCCTCCTCGGGGGATAGACATTTTAGGTAAGGGGTCGAGTACCCTCATCGGTATAATTGGCTGTCTAGAATTGTGTACCATCCCACTGTCTTCTTTACTCTTGTGGCTGCATCCGAATCCGCAAGTAATTGTCCTTCGGACAGATACCGTAAGTAAGGAGTCATCCAAGTTTCGTTGCCTAAGACCTGCATCACTTCTGGCTCGGGGTCATCAATGCTTGATCTATGAAGAACCTCCCTCATGCCTCTGGCGTATTGTTCTGCATCTCCAGAGGCCGCTACTCTTGCCAATGCATCAGCCTTCGCGTTTTCTTCTCTTGGGATTTAGATAAACTTGATTTTTCAAAACTCCACGGCCATTCCCTTGACCTTTGAGACGTATTTTGAGAGCTATGAATTGTTGACCTTAAAATGCCTACAGACTTAGTTAACGACCAATTCAGAGTCACTGTGGACGATCAAGTTTTTTGCCCAGCATTCCCTGGCCAATTAGAGTCCTGCTATCAACGCTTCATACTCTGTTGCGTTGTTTGTGGTCGAGAACCCAAGGGTCATCGAATACTTGAACTCTGATCTTTCCGGCGTGTGTAGTATGATGCCCGCTTCGCTGCCGACATTCATTGAAGAACCATCGACGTGCAATGTCCATACCGTGACCTTGCTTTCCCTGTATTCACCACGACGTTCTTCACTCTCAGCGGCTGGTGTTGTTATTTCGACAATAAAATCGATGAGGACCTTTCCTTTTAAGGCTGGCCTCGGGCGAAATTCTTTGTCAAACTCGCCCAACTCAATGGCCCACTTGATTAGTCATCCTGACACCTCGGGTTTCTGTAATATGGCCCTCAGCGGTTGATCCATCAGGACAACTATTTTATATGCCTGAAAGTACGGTCGAACCTTTCGTGCAGAGTATACCATTGCTAAGGCAACCTTCTCCGCATGTGGATACCTGGTTTCTGTGTCGGCCAAGGTTTTACTCACGTAGTATACAGGCCGTTGTCCATCACACTCTGCCGCACTAGCACTGAGCTTAACGTTGTGTCAGACACAGCAAGGTGCAAATATAACTCCTCGCCCTACTGGGGACATGCTAAAAGAGGAGGACTCGACAGGTATTCTTTAAGTCCACGGAATTCCTCCTCGGAATCAGCGCTCCACTGGAAACCGTTGGTTTTGGTTCCACTCATTGCTTTAAAAAAACGGCAAGTACCTCTCAGCTGATTTGGCCAAGAAACGAGACAGGGTTGCTAATCGCCCAATAAGTTTCTGGACTTCCTTTTTGTCCAAGGAGATTGTACATCGAGTATGGCCCGGACCATTTCTAGGTTAGCTTCAATCCCTAGATGTGAAACTATATAACCTAGAAACTTTTCAGACGCCACTCCGAACGTACACTTGTTTGGATTAAGTTTCATCTGGTAAGCTCTGAATACATTAAAGGTCTCAGCTAGGTCTTGGATGTGGTCACCGCCCATTTTGCTTTTAACCATCATGTCATCTTCATAGACTTCCACATTCCGGCCTATTTGATCATTAAACATTTTTTTGACGAGCCGCTGGTAAGTCACTCCCGCGTTCTTGATGCCGAAGAGTATCACCTTGTAACAGTATGTCCCTTGGTCTGTCATAAAAAAAGTGTGCTCTTTATCCTCGAGGTCCATTTTTAATTGGTTGTAGCCCGAGTATGCGTCCATAAAACTCAGGGGCTCATGGTCGAACATCGAATCTACAAGTTGATCGATTTGTGGAATTGAGAAGTTGTCCTTTGGGCAGACTTTATTGAGGTCTGTGAAATTTACACACATCCTCCATTTTCCATTACTTTTTTTACCATGACTACGTTTAACGGTCAGTCTGGGTACTGCACCTCGCAAATAAATTTGGCATCTAGAATCTTTTTTACTTCCTTACGAATAGCCACTAGCTTCTCCGCCGAGTAAGTTCTACACTTCTGCCTGACCGGATTATGACGAGGATCTATGCCTAATTTATGGACCATTACTTCCGTCGGGATCCTTGGCATGTCACTTGGGACTCAGGCAAAAATATCTGTATTCTCTCGTAAGAAGCTAACAAGCTAATCTCGTATATTTTCTAGTAGCGACCCTCCTATATGAACGTATTTCTCGGGGTCCTTGGGATGTAGAAGGACTTAGACGTTCGACTCTCCGGACTATACCTGTTGCAGTGTTGCCTCATCCCGTAGATCGATGTCTTCGACGAGGCCGGGAGAGGACGCATGTGTGACTTGAGATAAATAACAAATTCGTCCGGCTGCTTGGTCTCCAAGACCTCCCCAATCCCGAATGGGGTCGAAAATTTTATTTTTAGGTATGGGATGGAAGTGACAATGCCAAAGGTTGCCAAACAGAGTCGTCCGAGGATCAAGTTATAGACCGTTGGAAGATTCACGACCAGGAAGGTGAGGACCCTCGATGCGGTCCTCAGATACGTTCCTAATGTGACTTCCAACTGGACGGCACCCTGTACACTCACATGCTCGTTGGCTAGTTCGTAGAGTGGTCCCTCTGGTGCTCTCATTTGACTTTTCTTAAAACCGAATTTGAAATATGCATCGAGATAAAGCAAATTTCTGAAACTTTTATTATCAAAAAAACTCATTTTATCTCGTAGTCATTCTTCCCATCTGAGACGAGTGCGGTTACAACGAAGAGATCAGAATGAGGAGAAATTACATGAGCCATATCCTTGTCACTAAAGCCAATAACTTCGTCCCTAATTTCCGTCTTTGGTCTCTTTGCCGCAATGATATCTCGTGCGTCCCTACTAGCCGAGTGAGAGGATATTACATTCATAACTCCTACGGCTACTCGGTTTCTAGGCTGGCCAATCTCACCGTCTCCTGCTGCTCCGGAAGCCTGCCCCGGTCTTTGTGGGAATCGATTGAGGTGCCCCTTTTCACCAATTCCTCGATCTCCTTCTGCAATGTCCGGCAGTCTTCGGTACTGTGGTCTCCACTGCGATGGTAATGACAGTATTTAGTCTGGTCACCACCCTCTGGATTTTTCAACGACTTGGGCCACCTTAAGAACTTTTCATCCTGGATCTACATTAGAACGTTCGTTCGGCTATCATTCAGAGGGGTCAGATTTATCGGTCTAGTCTCCCTTCGATCGATCTGCTCGGACTTGCGTTGCTGTGTCGTGGTCAGGGGGTTTGAGTGATCCCCAACCTTCCTCTTTTCTTCCGCCACTCTTGGTCGAAAGTTTTCACCCTTCTCTGGCCTTTTTGCTTCGTTAGCTTCTTCGGCCACGATGTATGCCCTTGTTGTGGCCTCAGCTTCTGCAAATGTTTGGGGTCCCTTGTGAATAAGGTGCTTCAAAAAGGCACCTCCCTCTATGGCGAAGAGAAACACATTCAATTTTACCCCATCAGCCAGTCTCGGAATTTGCCTGGCCTCTACTATGAATATGGCCAGGAATCCCCTCAAACTCTCCTTGGTGCCTTGTTTTACTCGGGTGAGGTGTCAAGGCTGTCTTTCTATCCTCCTATTGGAAGCAAACTGTGTGAGAAAGATTGTTGTTAGATCGTTAAAGGAGTGGATTGAATCCGCTGGCAACCCATAGAACCACACCCTTGCATCTCCCTTGAGCGTCAGTGGGAAGTATTGACACCTGGTCATCTCGTCTAGCCTATGGAGGCTTAGGTGCTCACAGAAGTAATTTACGTGGTCCATGGGGTCAGTACTTCCATCATAGATGTCAAAACTTGGCATCTTGAATTTTAGCGGGAGCGGCCTTGTCCTAATATTTGTAACGAATGGGGATCAGAGTATATCAGCTCCTCCCCCGTTTTCTCCTTCGAATACGCCGTTCCAGATCTTTTCTAACCTCTCATCCGCACAGGATGGGGTTGCTGCTTTCTTTTTGTTGAGAAGTTCTCTCAACTCCTGGGGCTCCTAAACTGTTTGTTGCCCAATGACTCCCTCTGCTCTGAATGGTGGGTTTTTTTGGAGAGCCATCTCTTGAGCAACACGCTCCTCATTGCTGCGGATGGAACGCAGGTTGCGCCTCTCGGCGCTCTCCTCGAGTATTCGGGAACCTAAGTGACCTTCTAGTCTTTGGGGAACTCCATTGCTCGATACTACCTGAGTCCTCAAGACCTAATGCTGACCAAGCAGTTTGATTAGGTGCCTCTTCCCTTTACTCCTATTACGAGACGTTGAGGTTTGGGATATCTTAGAAGACACCCCTCTAGTTCGCTCATCCCTTTTAGAGCATTGGGTCAGTAAAGCTTTGGACATGTTTTCCATTTTGGTAGCCAACACACGCACAACTGGGTTGGGGTGAATCTCTACCTTGAGGCAGGGAGCGAGACCGTTATCACATGACGCCACGTCCTTGATGGGTGCACTTGATTGTGTCTTGGTATTCACCATATTTGGCGGGTTGATGAGTCCCCGGGTATTGCGTAGGAAACGTGAAAAGTCGACTTTAAAACGTTTCCCGCAGACAGCGCCAATATTGCGTCCTCGGATTCTTACTCTGGATTAGACAAGGATACAATAGTAACACGAGTTTAATATGTGGATAAAAGAAAGGTATCGTGAGTACGAGGACAACAGAGAAAGGATTTTTTACGTGGAAACCATCCTTGTGAATAAGGTTGGGAAAATCACAGGGCTTGCGTCCGAGAACCAATCTTCACTATACTTTTGTAGATAAAAGATGAGTTACAAAATGGCACAAGCCTGTTTCTCTCTTTCTTTTTCCTTTTTTTCTTTTTTCTCCCTCCTTTCTTTTATGCACAGTTAAGATATTTATAGTGTTTAAACCATCTTTGATTAGTTGCCCACGTAGTGCTGATACATGCTGAAATTGGTCACCTACTTTACCTACTCTGTACTTGCCATCAGGAGCGAGACGTACATGCTTGATTATCCTTTCGTATGGTAACATCTGCAGCAATCAGTCCCGTCCACATGCTCCATTCGTCGTACGGTCTGGCGGGGTTGCTTACGGAATCCTTGGGACGTCGCCTCCCGCAACCATCCTTAGTCTGTAGGTTTTTATGGCCTTTGATCACGCTACTTGGGCTGGTCTTATCGCCTGGGCCTCTTGGGCCCATTGAGTCCTTGCGATGTCTGAACTGAGGGGGGCTGCAATGCGGGGAGGGCGTTGCAGTCCCTTCGACGCTCATGCAGTCGTTGAATGAAAAAATCCACTGCTGCATATATATATATATATATTAAAAAAACAGTTTAATATTATTTTTTTATTTTGATAATTTTTTTGGTATTTGATTTAAAAAAAACGATTATTAAGTTTTTTAAATTTTTCTTAAGTTTCTTTTTTTAAAAAATATCGGCCGTCGGATGAGAGTCGAAGGGGTTGCGACTGCGCCCCCCGCGTCGTAGCCCCCTGGATCCGCGATGTCTAGGTCTTATTAATAGGTCCTCAGTCCTGGAACCCAACGGTGCCATAGTTGTTTTTATAAAAAAATATGGATTAGATTTTAGTCAACTTTTGACATAATAATTTAAAGAGAGATTAATAATGGAAGATCAATCATGACAATCTGACGAAGATTAATTTGGACAGAGAGCTGGATCCCTCCCTCTCTAGTCTTTCCTGCATTAATTTTTCGGGGAGTAGTATGTGAATGTGGGGCTGCAACTCATTGGATTAAATCCAACGGTCCTAAAATATTTGGTGTAGCTACTCACCTCCATCCCCTCCTCTCAAGCATTATCGATCACTAAAGATCACCAGGGGCAACAACATGCATTAAATAAGAGAGTGAGAATCCATTTAAGTACATTGGGTGCAAAACAAAGAGAAAAATGAAGAATGATGGGTCAAGGTCATTGCAGGTAGAATGGTTGTTGATATTGTTAGCACGTTTTAAGATGTTTGGAAAGGTGGGTGGAACTTTCATTTGTTCGAGAGCGACAGCAAGCTTTTTTCGCAGTTCAGTCACCTTTCTGCTTTAAAATAAGTGTACGATCTGTTTTCTACATCTATGATTCACCGTCAGTGAAATTAATTTGCTTCCATATTATTTGTACGTATCTGGCTAGCTATATTCAATGCACATATATATAATATATGTATGCATGCGGCCACATAGATTTAGTAGAGCACAGATTGCCTGATCCTGTGGCCAAAAAGTAAGGCTCCGTCATCTCCTTTTCTGGCTTGAAGCATTGAGCTTGATCGACTCGGAGCTCTCGAAAGCACACCGAGCGGCTGCTCCACAGGTAGGCTACGTAGCACATACAGAGCTCAGTCTGATGATTTCTTCTTGTTTATTTTCAACGCTCTTAACCTCTATTTTACCTTGTGAGCTGCTCCTAAGCGCTCTCTCTCTCTCTCTCTCTCTATTTGTGAAGGTTTGATTAATTTTCTCGTTTTATAAGACCAGAGAATCCCAACTCGGTCTGTGTTCTATCTGAACAAACTGTTGCTGGACATAATTTCTCAGTACTTCAATTCTGATCTTCTCGTGTGGACTTGACGGAATAAGGTCAACCATTACTTAGTTTTTTTAAATTAAATGAAACCTCAACGTGCATGATGCAAGCTGTAATGAAGGCATATAAACTCATATACAATTACTAACTACCAAATAATTTAATCATATTGCAGTAGCTATTGAACTCAATGTCACGAATCAAACTACAATACCACAAACAGTAGTTGTAGGCCGCACTAGCGCATGCAGCTTAACCATTGATTAGCTGAACTAGTTGAAGGTCAAAAGTGTTGGCACAAAACGGAAGGCACAGTAACCGAGCGGATAAAACACTCGGACAGCAATAGAGCAGAGCTCTTGGATGGACGGCTAAAAGTAGAGATAGAAAAACGAGAGAAATACGCACAAGAATTTTAACGTAGAAAGTCCCATTTTAACTAAGGGAAAAACCACCAAAGAATACACTATAAAGTATAGATTGTTTACAAGAATATTAACTATACAAGTTCAAACAAAGGAAAAATAATCACAAGTGCATATCTCTCAATCTCTCTCTAAAAGGTGTTTCTCTCTCTATCTTTATAACAAGACTTGCCCACAGCTCTCTCAAAGTTCACTCTAAGATTGCTCTCAAAGACACAGCACAAGCACTTCAAGACACACAGCAGCCCACTCCAAGACAAGTAAGGGCACAAGCCTTTATATATACAAAGAGCCTAATGGTCTCTGGCCAAACCCTCCCATCGCAAGAGGGGGCGTGACTACGCCCTAGGCCGCCATGGCATGGCAGCGACGTCCAAGATGTCGAATGGCAGGCCGACACTCTACGGTAAGCTTGTAGCCCCGATTTACCAATCAAAGTGGGCCAACCGCTACTCGCAAAACTTGAGTACAAAGAGCCACGAGAGAGAGTCAACACCTAGACTTCCAGCGTCATCGTCCATGTCCTCGGCAACCTCTCGGACATGACGCCTCTAACGAGTCCTCGTCCATCATGACAGGCTTCTCAGACCATTCCAAAAGTCCGCGTCCTTTTCTTCCTTTGAGTCCGCGGACAAAGATACCACGAGGGAGTGACCCCAACAAAAAGTTGATGCTGCATTTACATGACAGGAGTCCGGGTCGTGCTTCACATATGGACAAACTAGGATTTTACTACTTCATTCCAGACAGTCAAATTGTACACTTCGATCCGACAGTCCGAATTTATTTTTATTACAAATTTTTTAAAAAAATTACAATAAATTCGGGCCGTCAGATTCGACCAAAAAAACAATCGAGCTGCATGAAATCGAGGAGTAGGATTCTGCTTTACTTGAAATGGAGGACCAGGACCCTGCTTTGCCCATATGTGAAACAAGATCCTTCGCTCAACTAGACCGTAATAGTAAAGTGGACGGTGAAAAATTATAATTTCCATGCACAATAAAACAAATACAAAATAATAAAGATATTCTTAATTTTTTATTTTATTTTATTCTGAATTTTAAATTTTATTTTACTATCAAATGCAATTTCATCAAATTTGTTTTAATTTTTATTTTAATATAAAATTTATAGATAATAAATATTTTATATTGAATTATTTCCTCAATTAGAGCTCACTGGAGACCTCTAATGCTCGAGCATGCTTTAGGAAATCTACCCACAAAACTTTATACGTTTTCTAATGAATAAAAAAAAAAATGCCATATATGATGGGCATAAAACTCATAAAAAAATACTCATCTGAAGAGTATAACCCATCTGAAAAAATAAAATTTATTGCCATAATTTTGCCCATTATCCAGGAAAAAGAGAAAAGAAGAAGAAGCTTGAGGGTAAAATTATTTTTGAGTTTTTGTTTAATAGTTAAATGCCGGGAATTATTGATGTTGTAACATAATATTAGAGCCATGTTTGTTGTAAGTGGCAATGTTAAGTTTACTAAGCCTCGGTTTTTTTATAATTATTTTTTTTATAATTATTTAATGGAAAAGGATATTTGTGTGAGGGGTAAAACTATAGTTAAACCTTTGCAGATTTTGTGTGCATGTTTTAAGCAGGTCAGTCGAAAGAACAGCAAAATGGCAGAGGATCAGTTGAGGAGCCCATTGATCCAAAGAACAGGAGGATCTGGTTTCATCAAATCTTGCTTCAACGCAACCAACGCCTTCCTAGGTAATTAAAGCCAGATTGATTAACTATTTTCAGAGTATATACTTTTGCTCGTTTTAATACTCGAAATTGAATGTATCAACAAACTATAACATCGACAAAACTTAAGTTGTAAAGTGGAAGCTTAACAATGGTTATATGATCTAACATAGCTAGTACCAAGCCGACATCTATGCCTAATGATCGCAGGTGTTGAATTATATATACCGACTGGCAATGTGTACAGAATCGGATATCTCATGCCCAAAAGCTTATAGTCTCAATGAAGTGGAAACCCAACATTGGATTTTTGTTTTTGTAACTCAGAAATCAATTCTTGTTTCAAGTTCTAAAAGCACTTGCCTGAGAGTCGATATTACAAAATGTCAGCGATACTCCTATAATTTCATCATCTAATAGAGAAACAAGTAACCTCGAATCTCAATGCATGCCAGGCATTGGTCTTCTAACCGTTCCGTACGCTCTCTCAAGAGGGGGGTGGTTGAGCTTAGCCTTGTTCTTCTTAATCGGGATCATCACCTTTTACACGGGAATTCTGCTAACAAGATGCATGGATTTAGATCCATCGACGACAACTTATCTCGACATTGCCGAGCGAGCATTTGGCAAGACAGGCAGAATCGTAGGCCTCATCATCATGAATTGTGACTTATACCTTGTTTCCATTGGACTGTTGATATTGGAAGGTGACAACTTGCACAAGTTGTTCCCCAAGTATCGGATCCACCTCGGAGCTCTAGCCATCGATGGAAGAAGATCATTCATCATCCTCACTGCTCTTGTTATCTCGCCCACCATGCTGTTAACTGACTTAGGAATACTTTCTTATGTCTCGGCCACTGGAATCTTCTCCTGCTTCATCATCATCGCCTCAGTTATCTGTGTTGGTGCGCTCGAAGGAGTCGGATTTCATGGCAAAGGAGAGTTGCTGAATTTGGCAGGAATTCCTACAGCACTAAGCTTGTATATAGTTTGCTTTGCTGGGCATCCGGTCATCCCTTCTATATACACTTCCGCGAAGCATCCACAACAGTTGAGCAAGGTAAATAATACGTAGGCGTAGAAATAGGGATGATTAGATGAAAATAATCTTTACTCCTCTGTTATAGAGATTTTGTTTTCTACTTCTGAAACCTTGACCTGCAAGACACAGTGAATTAGTCTTCCATATCAATATTTTTAGCAGCCCGATAAAGAAATCAGATCCCCAATTTCTAGTTCCACGTCTTTACCATTGGATACACGTATGTCTTTTCATGCAGATAATCATTGAATTCCGAATATTCATTCCCTCTCTTGTCTGCATTTTCATGTAGGTTTTATTGTGTAGCTTCTTCGTCACGACGATGACCTACGCGTTAATGGCCGTCACGGGTTACCTCATGTTTGGTGACGGCGTCGAATCACAAATAACACTAAATCTACCGACAAAGGCAGTAAGTGCAAAAGTGGCAATATACACCACCTTACTTATTCCGGTTACGAGATACGCGTTGATGATGACTCCAGTTGCCAGCGCCATTGAAAGTGGGATGTCTGAAGAACACTTGAGTAAACGGCTAATAAGAATACTCATAAGATTAGCACTGCTGGTTAGCACAGTTGTTGTGGCGTACTTGTTCCCATATTTCGAGTCCTTAATGTCCATCATCGGATCTGTCTTTGTCGTTCTGGTTTCCTTCTTGCTCCCTTGTTTTTGCTACTTGAAGATTTCTGGATCTCGCCGGTGTTGGAGCTGGAAATCGGTGGGCAACATTGGAATAATTGTATTCGCAACTTTTGCCGGGGTCATAGGGACATATTCATCCATTGCTCAACTTGTACGGGAAATGTCATAACCTTTATATATATATATATATCAAATGCTCATCTGTAGCTTAATCCACTTCTACACTACAAATGTTAGGTTTCTCCATTTTATGATGCTGGTAGGTGGGGCTTTCCATTTTTTTGTGTTGTTGAGCGCAGCTCACGTTTAATTGACCGACCAACTTTTTATTTTCTTAGGTAAGGTAAATAAAAGATGAAAAATGTGTCAATCCGCTCTTCAAAAAATCTTCCTCTCTCTCTCTTTCTCTCGTGTGTCTTATTAAGAAAAATGGACTAACCATTTAGTAAAACGAGATTATCGTTTTAATAGATGGAACCTCCACGTTTAAATAAAAAGTTAGTTAATTATATAACTACTTAAGGACATATAATTAAAAGCTGTGTTAAACCCATGTAATGAATATGTAACTAGTTAAGAATATATAGCTCGGAATTGTGTTGTCCATGGCCTAACGTAGGTCAATAGAATTAATCTATTGGCGCCGGGGGACATAAAAAAAGAGAAAAAAGAATTTAGGTTGAAAGAAATTTCAGCTATCGGATGGGGGATGAATCCAACCGCTAAAAGTAAGTCTTAAAATCTGTCATCGAAGCCATCCATTTGAAATGCAACGGACGTCACGGACCTAATGAATCAAAACCCTATATTCGAAGATACAATCACTGTATTCGGTTCCCCTCTCTCGGGCACACGCTCTCTCTCCCTCTCTCTCGCTAATCAGCAAAACCATTTGAACTCGTCGACGGATTTCAGCTCCAAGCATGACAAAGAAGACGATTCTCAATTGCGACGACGTGCGTGCATATGTCGTCGTTTTAACTGCGACGACAACAAAGAAATTTCTAACCGATAAAGATGTCAACTAAGGTAAAGAAATATTGTATCATCGAAACTCATTTTCAGCGTTTATTTTTACGGGGTAGTTCAGTTCTCATAATTGCTCTGACATATTTGATCGATTCCTTCACAAATCTATGGGGCCCGTCTTCGATTATTTGTCGTTTGAAACGTTGCGGATATCAAAGGCCATATATACGTTGGTTTATTTAGTATTTGTACTTTATCAATTGTATTAGTTATGCGTTTTTTTGGTACATATATGCGAATATACATTTGTTCGAAGGTCTGTTCGCTTTGTATTGAATAAATTAGGTACAATTTTATATAATGTGGTTGGCAAAGTTGCATGTCATTTCACATAATGCTATATAGATTATAGCTAAATAAATCTCTCTGAAAACATCATATTGGTGTTATAGAAGCATCAGATCAGTGTAGCTTATAGGGAATTCCCAACTGCCATACAGTGGGAATAGTAAAATATTCATTTTTATATTTGATTTCTTTTTTATACGAATTAATTAATTTTGAAGAAATAAATATTTTTTTAACTTAAGAAATAAAAAAGTATCAAGTTTTTTTTAAGTATTTTATTATTCATTTTATATAAGGAATAACTATTCCCGCAATTATTATTATTTACCCATTGTCCTTTTATCCTTCGTTTAGAATCCTAGCTGCTTCCTCATTCGTCTATTGTCTCTTAGTCGTTCGTTACTTTTTTATTTTTTGATTTGACGCCGTCCAAATTCGAGACTGTTGCCCTCATTCAAAAATTCCTCCCGTACAATGGTGAGTCCGAATGCAGAGATGGGTTCGACTTGAATCGCGATCGGTACTCCTCCGACTAGTTCAAGATGTATAAGTTTAAGGTCTGTTATTGTGCTTGCAACCGCAACTATGACTGGACCGACTACCTCGTTCGCCCACATTGGTGAGAACGCCCATTGATGGGACCTGCGAAAGTACCACTACTCCGACACCGTGTGCCCAGAGTACTATCGAGGTGGTTGCAATAGGAGAGACTATTGCGATTTTTCATATGGAGTGCTTGAATATTGGCTTCACCTGGCGCGGTACCATACAGAAGCGTGTAAAGATGAAAAGAATTATAAGCGGAAGATCTGTTTCTTTGCTCACTCTTCTCATTAATTAAAAATTTTAACTTTGTAGTAAAAATCTTTTTTCCTTAAATAAGAATAAAAAAAATTATTAATATAAATTTTTATACTATTTATCATACTATTATTACATACCAAATATTAAAATATAAATTCTCAATATATTCATAATTATTCAAAATAAGTAACTAAATAGGAGAATAAAAATTTTTAATTCTATTTTCATATTATTTAATTTTCTAAGAATAATTATTTTATTTTTATTTTATTTTATTCCAATAACCAAACATATCATTAGTGTACGGATTGATTCGTTTGAGAGATTTGAAAGGTCTAAAAATATTTATTTAATCTAATATATTATGTAAAACATCAAAATAGATAAGCAATATAAATAATTTGATCTAAAATGATAATGTCTCAATAAAATTTTAATGAAAACAATATTAACGGATGGAGTTAAAATATAGGAATGGTTTATGCTCAAACCCTCATTCCCTCCTCTCCCCTCACCGTCAACACAGTGGCACAGAAAGAAAGAGAAGTGTGCCCGAGGTAGACTCATAGTGATATAATCTGACTCGTACAAGTGAGCTTTACTTTTGAGTTGAGAAAGAAAAGAGCAGAAAGAGGGGAAGGAAAATTGGGCAGATAGAATAGAAGGGGAGAGAATAGAACACAAACGGATAGAGGTATATTTCTTTACTATCTCATACCTACAGGAACGGGCTAAATATACAATGTGTAAGAAGCCAAGTCTAATAAAATTTAGTTAAAAAGGCAAATGTAGAACCGAAACAAAACAAGAAATAAAAAAAAAATCTTGGCAAAATAGTGTGTATCAATGAGTGTATTGATAAGTCTTGTAACATTGCTATCCCCATTAAAGAGAATCCTATCCTCAATATTGAATGAGGAAAAATCTTGACGAAAGTCAACAATAGATTCCCATGTGGCCTCCTCCGGCAAATGAGATTGCCATTGAACGAGTACTTGGGAAATAATCTAATTGTTGTGTAATCTTCCGAAATCCGAGAAGTTTTTGCGGTTACAGGAGTGGCTGGGATTCCTAAGATTCCATAGGCAGTTTAGCCAGTTGCCGCACATGATCACCATGGCATTGTTTGAATAAGGAGACATGAAACACATTATGGATTTTAGAATGCGCTGGCAAATTTAATCCATAGGCAATTGCACCAACTCGGTCTAGGATATGGAAGGGGCCATAATAATGTCTAGCAAGATTATTGGATTGCCGATGAACCGACGAAGGTTGACGATAGGGTTGGAGTATAACGTAGACCAAGTGTCTCACCTGAAATTCCTTGTCGGTCTGATGAGCATCCTGCTAATTTTTCATACGAAGCTGCGCCGATTGAAGATTTGCTTTGAGAGCTGCAAGGACATTTGGATGGTCAGTCAATAATTTGTTGACGGAGGCGATGGGAGAGGTGCCCTAAACATAGTCGAGTAGCGATAGATGTGGCTAGCCATACACAGCCTCAAAGGGACTAATCTTGATGGAAGAATGCCAAGCCATATTATAATTCCATTCGACCCACAACAAATACTGAACCCAAGAAGAATGGTGTCCAGTAGCGAAACAGCGAAGGTAATCCTTGAGACAACGATTAACCACTTCGATTTGTCTACCCATTTGCGGATGATAATCAAACAACCACTACAATTATAATCAAACAACACATGGCTAGTGGTAGCCAACCACTACACTCGTAACACCATATCCGTCCAATATATTGGTAATAAGTAGAGGTCCACATTAAATTTCAATTGACCCAAAGTAATGAGTACATTGGTCCATAATCGTTCACAAAGTAAGAAGTCTCCGTTTTCAACCATGACATTAAGATGCTGAGAGGGCTCAATTGTCAGCCTTGGATATTTAGCTAGACAGGTTTAAAGGGGGTTTTGAGTTGAACCGGTATCCACTAATATGACCATCGAATACTTTGCTACTAGCCCTTGCAACCACAAAGTGAAAAGAACAAAATGACCTTCCAGGGCATAAAAAAAGACGGTTGGAGTAGTTGGAGGCAAGGGCCTTGCTTATTGTTGAAGTTCCGGTGGAGGGTGAGGAACAATGGGGTTGTCCTCCAATATTTGTGTAGCCGTTTGGGTGATATTTTCTTCATCAGCAATTATACGCAAGAATTGAGGAGGTTTACAGTGATGGCCAGGATTAAATCGTTCATTATAGTTGAAACATATTCTACGATCACAACAAGATGCCATTTTAGTAGGATTGAGTTTCTTGATGGGCAATTTTAGAGGAAGAACGGGGTCTCAGTGGTACTGCCAGGGTGTGCACTTACTGCTTGGAGGGCAACAGGCGGTGAAAATTTGAGCGCTTATTATCAAATTTTTTCTCTACTAACTTAGCCATGCCACTGGCTTCCGACAATGATAGAGGTTTCAGCAGCAAAAGCTCTCACCGTATATCATCACATAGGCCAAAAAATAAAGCACTTTAGAAGATTAGCAGCAGTAAGATCTTTAGTACGAGTAGAGAGGGTCTTGAACTCAGTCATGTAGGCGGCAACAGTGGTGGTTTGCCGCAACTTATAGAGCATGGATTCATGGTTGAAGTAAGTGGATGGTCCAAATCGAAACTCAAGATCATGAGAGAAATTTTCTCATGTAAAAAGTTGACGGGTCAAATGTATCTATTGATACCACCGGAGTACAGAGCCGCTCATGTCAAAAACAACAATTGTCAATTTCTATTCTGGTGGAGTGTAATGATAGTGGAAAAAGTGCTCGATTTAAAATAACCAACCAAGCACGTTACTTCCAGAGAAAAACAAAATTTTGAGCTTGGGAAATTGAAGGGGGGTAGCGATTTGGAAATGGGATGATGCCTGTGGTAGTAAGGGTAGGGTTTGAGATTGTGTGATGAAATCGCAGACGAAGTAGGTGTTGGAAGCAATGGTGAATTTACGGATTGTAGCGATTGTTTCTTGATTCAAGTCTAGGAATGGAAAATTTCAACGAGGATTTTTGAATTTGCTCGGTGGTGGAAGTATTAGAGGCGATACCTTCTACATATTGTTATATGGTCACAACTACTTTCTTTAGTTCCCTCGAAATTCCTATGATGGAGTATTCGAGGGTTTTGTACCGCGCCGTTATACCCTCTGCTATATCACAGTGAAAGCACCAATTGATACAATCTAATGTACATTGGTGAGCTTCACTTATGAGTTGAGGAAGGAAAGAGAAAAAAGAGAGGAAGGGGAATCGGGTAGAGAGAATAAAAGAGGAGAGAATAGAACACAGACGAATGGAGGAATATTTCTCTACTCTCTCATAGTTACAGGAACCGACTAAATATACTATGGGTAAAAAGCCCATAAGCTAATAAAATTCAGCTAAAGGGATAAAGGTAGAACCGAAATAAAGCAGGGAATGAAAAAGAAAAATCTTGGAAAAATAGTGTGTATTGATGAGTCCAATAACACATAGGTCCACTAACACATATCTGATCTTGGCATTGAAGCTGCTTATGGCGATCTGGGTGGCGTAACCCATTACTAGTTAAACAAATCTACACACGATGAAAGGTTTGGAGGGAAACCATATTTCAAACTCCAATAACAATCGGCAGATCAAGTTGACCTTTTTAGGTGGGAAGCCTCCAACATTTTAGACACGAAAACAAAGTGCAAGAGAGAGAGAGGGTGCAAGAGAGAGAGAGAGCGAGGAGCGACAAGACAGAACTGCGTTTATCCTCTGTTACCTCGTTTCCTCCGCAGTCGTCAGTGCTCTCTTCTCTGTCTTATCCTCAGAAAAGAGAAACAGAGGGAAAGAGCATTCCCGTAATCTCGGTTCTTTAATTCTTAGTTCTTCTCTGGAACGCTAAGCTGTAATATCGACACAAACTTAAAGGATTAGGGTTATGGAGATGTCTAAGAGCAGTGAAGCGAGACCGGATTTTCATATCCCAGACGAGATACTGTCGGTGATACCCACCGATCCGTACGACCAGCTCGATCTCGCTCGGAAGATCACTTCCATGGCCATTGCCTCGCGCGTGTCGAATCTCGAGACGGAGTCTAGCCGACTGAGGCAGAAGATGTATGAGAAGGACCAACTGATTTACGAGCTCGAAGAGAAGGCCTCGCATCTCCAGAAGGCGTTTCAGGAGGCTGATTCTCGGTTGAAGATTTCCCTCGATGAAAATGTATCCAACATTTCCCTCTGTTTGTTTTACAATTTTTGTTTGTTAAATATTTTGATAAACTGCTGTCAAAATGAATGCAATCGAATCGGACTAACCCTGTTTTTTGTTATTTTTGGATTATGTAATAGATGAAACTAGTGCAAGAGAGAGATTCGTTGTCTTCGACGGTCAAGAAGCTGAGCCATGATTTGGGCAAGGTATGACTGTCTTTTACTCTATTGTACTCGCCTGCTTTGCTTTTTTAGTTCTCTTTGTAAGTGTTGTTAACTGATTTGGAATCACTTGGATAGCGACTTATTCAGTAATTTGGATTTAAATTTGTTGGTTATGTTGACAGATTCCCTGTGAAGTTATTCGGGGGATTATCAGTTGGGCCTTATTATTAGGATGTGATAATTATTTGTTGCGATAGGATGATCAATTTAGTCAATGTTTTAGGTTTCTATTTTAGCATTTGCATGCCATTTTTCATCCTTGCTGGCTCCACCTTTCTGGAAATGCCAATTCCTTGGTCTTTTTGTGGAATGCGCGGCTTTTTCTTCCTCTAGGGATGAAAAATAATAGTTGTGGACTAATAAATTGTAAACGGAAGAACCCAAGCTTCCCTCTAATTCAGTGGTATCCAATCAAGTAAATCACAATGAATATATTATTGTTTCTTTTTCTTTTTACATCTGATTGTGATCTCCAATAAATTTCATTCATGTGAAACACACATAGTGCTTCACGTATATTGTGAAAGTGAATCAACAGCAAAGCCTGATTTGTTTTGTACGAGAGACAACCTATTTTCCATTTAGATTTTAGTTGTGGCTTTGCCAACTGTTGTCAAGATTGGTCTCAGTATTCTGTAGCGCATTTTGTAACTGGTGGTTTCTGTCTTCCACTCATAAACCCCTTGATTTTGTTCATAACATTATGAACTTCTGGACATGAGTACAAACGATGTTGCTTTAGCCAGCTAAGCTATACAATTCAAATGGGTGGTGTAATAGTAGCACAATGCATATCGAGGTACAAAGGGTCTCAGGGGACTAGGCACAAGGGGCAAGCTTGATGAACGTGAGGTACTCATTTATAAAATATGAATGTAGGATATTCTTGTAATAAAATACAAATTTTAAAGTTAATAATAGAATAAAAAAAATCAAAAATATTTTTGATAATAATCATAAATTTATCATTCAAGTAAATATAAAAGATGATAATTAATAAATATAGATCACAACAAATGCACAAGGACAATCAAATTCATGCAAATTTGAAAATTGTTCTCAAGATACTCATAATAATGAGTAATATTTATCATTATCGTCAAACAAATGTTCCAATGCCTTTTCTTCCTTAGCTTATAGGTTTGAATGACAATCTCACATTTATATATCTCTCTAAATTATAATCTTCATCATTTATAAATTCCAATTGAGTAGTTTTAGAGGCATATATCGTTTAAAGTTCATGCTATTTTTCAATTTAATGTGATGTGTAATTTTGTTTACTCCAACAATGCCATAGAATTCCATGTCAAATAATCATTCTCAATTGTAAATTCATTATTTTTGTTATAATCATGTGCATCCATTCTTCAGTCACTCATTACTTGTAGTCTTTCACTAATCCTATTTTCACAAATATGGAGTTAGTTCTTTTTGAAAAAAATTAAATATAATAACCAACATAAAAAATTTAGTTCTTTTTATAAAAACAATATTTGAGGCACTCAAGGTGAGGCTTAAGCTTAGAAAAAGACATGTATCTTAAAGCCTTGGCATGTGCTTCTTAGAATGAGTCTCACTTATGTATGTTGAGGGGCCGGGCTTTGAGCCTCAAGTCTAGGTGCACAAGGCTTTGAGCATTTGGCACTTGAGGCGTGCCTTTATGACAACATGGTCACAAAATTTGCCCATTATTAATTCCTATGATAAACATTGTTGATATGCCTATCCCAATAATATTTTATTTTCCTCTCCATTGTCCTATTTGAGAATCTATCTATTGTGTGACTTCAGCCTTTGGTTTGAACAGGCCAGATGCTGCTTTAACATGGTGAATAATGCCCCGGGATTCATATTCTATAGACCTCCATCCCATCTTCATCTGCAATTTTTTTTGGTCTCCCAATCCTTGGCTGCAAATTCCCTTAGTGTTGCCAAAAGCATTTGGGCAAGACATAGAGAAGCCTCAACGCCTCTCATGGGCCAAGGAAAGACACCTTCACCTAGTTGTTGCTTAGGTAAGTGCTGGGCCCTGGGAGCAAGGAGCTAGGGGCTTGCATTGGGCATGTTCGAAACCTGTTTGTCTTAGATGATCAAAAGGCATCTCAATGTGTGCGACTTAAATGCGTATAGTATTGCCAAAAATGCACTCCAAGCACTCAGGCAAGATAAAGGGCAGCTTCAATGCCTCTCTCCTGGGCCAAGGAAAGATGCCTTTACCTAGGTTTTACATTGCCAAATGCTGGGAGTAAGGAGGTAGGGGCTTGCATTAGGCACCTGGAAAATCCCAATGCCTTAGATGATAAAAGGTTCCTCCATGTACAGAACTTCATTCAAATTTAAAATTACGCAATCTTACTCTGTTGCAGATGGAGTATTTTTGTGGGCTAAACTTGTGATCTCTAGGTCAAAATGGAATGATATTTCTGTTGCATCAAAGCTTGTCCTTTAAAATCTTAAATGATCGATGTGGGCTTTTAACTGATATAATGCCAAGGCATTCGACATCATAAAGGAAATAAAAAATTACTGGACAGACACCAATAAACAAATTGAACTCTGCCCACTCTCACAACCAGATTCCTATAGGGACAAAAAAAATGAAGATATTAGTGAACTCAATAGCTTCTCTAGTACCTTTCTTCAATCTGTATATTTATATTCTCTCCTTTGATATCTCTCTCCCTGCAATTCTCTTCATCTTTTTGATTTATTTCTTTTGCTGCATCTTTCTTTGTGCTGCTTCTTTTTTCGATCTTTGATTCATATTGTCCAGCTTTGTATCATTAACTTTCCCATCTCAGTTGCTCAATTGGTACTGTATTTCTTGTTTATGTTTTTCCTTGTTAATCACCCATTTATTTTTCTCTGACTTTATCTTTCTTTTTTGTTTCTCTTCCAAGCTTTCTTTCCTTGTCTTTATATCTTGCTAATCTTTACTTCTCCCAATCTTTATCTCTCTCTTTCTTTTTTCCCTCAAAATTTGTTCACTCTAAATTTTTTGTTAGTATTTGGAAGAAACCGAGGAGATTGAGGGCTATAAACCTATAGATAGAGGCGATGAAAACTTAAAGAATGAAGATTGTTAGGCCAATCTGTCAATGTTTTGCAAATGTTTGTGACAATGTGTTGTATTTTTTGCGTTTTCATTATGTGTTGACTTGGACTTGATCAATGATCGCGACCCGAATCATCATGCTGACTAATTTCATCAATTATATAATAAAAACATCATAAACTTTAATAAATACTTCTTACAAACTCTAAAGTAAAGATAAAGTCCATCATACACTCAAAACACTAGGGATGCAGCTCCAAAAACAAAGTGTCGCGACTCGGACCTAGTTAATGACTATTGTCTGAACCGTCAAATTGACTTCCAAAATATATGAACAACATTATATAAATAAACCTCAAAAATTAAAACATTAATAATAAAATCCATCTCCTTGTACAAACTTAGGTAATAATATTTGATTACATTCAAAATCCAAGGGACGCTGCCCTAAAATGACATATCCAATAATGTTCGGAGAATTAAATTGCTCTCCATCACTCAAAATAAAAGTGATTAGACTTTGGGATCATCTCTTGAAAGCTCCATAGCAAAAGTATGATCTTCGATTAGTGTTACAATCTTGAGATTATCCGGGGCCAATAAAAATGTAAGGATAATTCAATTGCTCAACAATTGATAATAATTAACAATATTTATTACAAGTGTTGATAATTAGTAATATGTTATAATAAATAACCATATCAGATAAAACAATATCTGCATCTGCAAGAATAAAACGTAACAATAAATTCTATCTGAAATTTTGCAACTTATTGTAACCACAACTCAAGAGCAATTGTAAGGATCATTAATTGATGGGTTCCCTTGAACCAAAATATCGCGAATAGAATCAGAATTCCACATAATTTGAATCTCAATAGTAACAAAGGTTCCACTGAACCTTTCTCAATGAAAGTCTATGATTCAAGATAACTCAATGAGTTCCTCGGATCTTATTCTTTCACCGCGAACCAAAAGCCACGTGCTACCGCGTTGGGTAAGCACTACAAGGTAACCAACACTTTTAAGTTTGACATGCGACCAACGAATGGTCTCTCGAAAATTTACCATTGCGGGTGTGCAACCGTCTCAAACATCTGCCTGTACGAAGATCCCTAATTCTCCGCATAGGAGCTAATTCCAAAGAATCCCCAACTTTTTGTGTAGGGACTAGCTTCCTTCATATACCCATATGAGAATCCCCAACTCCTAGGAAAGGATCTAATCACAAAGAATCCTCAACTCTCTGCATAGGAACTAGCATTAATCTATATATCCATGCAAGAATCCCCAACTCTCCATAGGAACTAATCCTAGAGAATCCCTTCCTCTTTGTGTAGTGACTAGCTTCCATCATATACTTATACGAGAATTCCCAACTCCTAATATAGGAACTAATCCTAGAGGATCCCAACTCTATGAGTAGAAACTAGCTTCCATCATATACCTATATGAGAGTCCCTAATTCTCGTTATAGGATCTAACCCCAAAGAATCTTCAACTCTCTGTATAGGAACTTGTCTCAATCATATACCTATATGAGAATTCCCAACTCTCCATATAAGATCTAGATCTAGAGAATCTCTAACATTTTGTATATGAACTAGTCTCTGGGAATTCCCACTCTCTCAACATGTCAAATTCAAGCATCACTCTGTGTGATATTCCTCGAAACTATACCATACAATAATTATATTATTATAAGTATTTCTCCACTAAAATAATTGACCTCAATCCACTGGGGTGTGGTGTTTTTATGTACTCTCATTATCTTATCACTTGGATATAGAAATCAGTATCAGATGATCGTGAATTACGCTAAGGTTTCGTAAATTTCATATTCATTAAAACCACAATGTTTTAATACAATGTCCTTTAGCTAATCATAGAATTATCAGCGCAGTAGAATGGCAAGGGGCACGAACATCTAATGGATCATTGAAAAGGCCAACATAGGATGTTAGTTCATGAGTACCTTTTTACATCTCTACACGGTCCACTTCTACTCTATCTTGTCTAATCGTAGAGTATCTATCTCTGATTATCCTTAAATATTTCTAAAGTGAAATTACACTAAGTGAGATGCTGAAATCTCTTTACACTTAGCCTAACACACGGCTACCAAGGAATTTAGCATCTATTTATCTGATTTCTGATATTACAAGCCTATATCATCAAAATCCCTAGGGTTTTCCACCTGATCACATTACAATATAAAGGTACACGATAAACACTAAACTAGAGGTAACTAAGACTAACGGCTAACCACTGTATGACCATGATAAGATGAAATATTACTCTTCTACACTTAGTCTTCTAAATGGCAAGTAGATCATATATTTATCGACCAACATAATACAAAATACATACAAAGGAGTGGTTAGTTAGACCACACTGAGCCACTCTACCACTTGTCCAAAGCATTCCAAACATGGATCTAACCAATTTGATTTATAAAATACATAGATTAGTCAACTCCTCTTATTCTTGAAACACACGACCATCAAGGTCAATAAGGGTCCAAATTTTATATATTCATAATCAATACAAAATTACAAATTTACTTCCACATGTCCTCTATGTTTTGACCACTACAAATAAAGTGCTCAAATCTCTAGATCTACCAACTTAAGTGCTTCTGTAAATTAAAAGTCATGTAGATCTACAAACATATTATTGAATAATGATGCAAAATCGATGAAATGGACTAAGGGACATTCGGCCACTTCCAAAAAAGGGTGGAATAACATAGTATTTAAGATGAAGAAAAACTATCCAATATAATGCTAGAAGATGTAAAAATTATATCTTTGATAGGAGATGAGGAAAGGGTAACAAAGACTTATTTTTTGTATGTTTGGATGAATTTCATCATGGTTTCTGAAAAGTAGACTTTCAAATGAACATAAGACACCATTTTATATATTTAGATCCTACTTTAAACGGTAAAAATTTATCCAATTAGAAGAAATGGTAGGATTGTCAATAGGATGGCAGAAATTTCCCTTGCCTCATTTGCGGTTTCTTAAACGATGAATGTTAGCACGAACAACCTCCAAGATCTCACTAAGCATGGTCTTCTATTCACTATGTAAGCACGGATATTCTTCTTCTCCTTCAGTGGTGGCTTGGCTCAAGGGAGGAAAAGGAACATGGGCCTTTTTAGGTTACCAACACTCCGTCTTTTTCTCTCTTCTTAATTTTCTCTCAATGCCCGAATGCTCTCAAGGTGGATGTTGAGTTTTCTTTTCTTTTCTTACTCTCAAAGATAGGTTTTACATTTTAGAAGAGTGGCTAGATTAGAAAATAAGAAGAAACAATTAAGTGATTTCTCTTCCTTCCATATAGAGCAGGCCGAAAAGAGTAATTTTAGCTTCTAATTGTTCCTTACCATCTATATTAGATAGGGATAAGTATGAAAAAGGGGGAAGAGGTGGTTGATTTGAATAACAAGGGGGGCGTGGCTCAATTAGGGTTTTCAAGGGTAATTTAGAGTTTCCAAGGCTTCTTACGGCTGCCTAGCTCACTCTCTTTCTTTCCTCTTACAATTGCTAGTTTAATGGGAGCAGAACATTTCCTAACTTAGCTAATTAACAACAAAGGGAGAGGGAATGTGGCTGAAAACAAAGAAGAGAGGCATCGTTAGGGTGAGGAAAATTTGGGTTTTCCTTCGGTCTTTGGGCGGTTTAGGTTTTAAGCGCTTTATTTTTATTTATTTTTATATTTATAATGACCCAAAATGTATTTAAAATAATTACAATGAATTCTAATAAATAAAACAAAACACTGAAAACTATGTTTACTATTATTGAAGAAATTATCAAATTGTCCTATGATAAACTTATTGAATTCAACCCTTACAAGCTCTTCGAAACATTAGTCCATACTCAAATACAAAGATTTGGATCAAAAAGATATTACTTGTGCATTAATTTTCTTAATTAATGATTTCTATTAATCATGAGTCCAATGGACCCAAAATGAAACACTAGGGTGTTATAATCGCCCCTTCGAGGAATTTTGCCCACAAAATAAGTATCTTAATCTTTGAATAAATGCGGCTATTTTTTTCTTTATTCTTTTCTTTTCACTTCATCCTTAAGTTGCCACTCTACTTCGCCTTTAGATTGATGATTCTATATGATCTTCACCATCGTGGTATCCTTACTCTGTAAAGCATTTTTCGTGTGATCTAAAATACAATTCAGGTGCTCCGTAAATAATAAATCCTTTCGAACTTGAAGTGTGCATAATTCATAACTTGTGATGGTTCGAGTACGTATTACCATGACATAAAAACATAAAGGATGTCTCACTGTTGATAATTTCATGAACAAATTGGGTCTCACAATCCTTCTGATCTTTGACGTCCTCCTTGCCTTCTAATTATCTACATTTCCTCCCGTTCCGCGACAACTTAATCCAATGCAACGCTAATAGAACCTCGATAAATAGCTTGAACCCTTATGCGACACAATGGACATTAGTAGTCCAAAATCGTACAATCACTTCGATGTAATATTTACTCCGAGCTATCCACTGAATATGTGACCTTCATCACCAACATCAGTCTTCACAACCAAAACTGTACTATGACCTATGTTGATTTTGACAACCCAACTACAACCTCCAATATGGAATAACTTTGCTTCCGACTTAATATTAGTCATGGACTGAAGTTGTTTTCTAGCCTTAGATGCTCCATCTTCACCCATAGATAGAACAAACATTTAAATTCAAAACCTATCAGTCATGATTAATCTTATCCCCAAAAATATATATATATATATTTCAAGTCATAGCACCTCCTCCTACTCTCAGGGTGTGTTGAGTGATTGGGGCAATAGACTTCCTCTCAAGATTTTCCTCCAAAGGTCACCTTCATTAGAACCACAAAATTCGTTGAAGAACTTAATAATACCCTTGACCCTCATATATGAGTTGGCTTGAGACTTTATTGACAAGTCATCCTCAACCTCCACATATACTGGATTCTTAATCTTAAGCTTAATTTGCAATATGATGTAGTTCTCAACCATCACATTAGAACAATTGAATTTGACAATCCTTCACTTCTTCCAGCATCTTGTATTACCGTGTTATCAGTTGACCGATTAATCCCTATCCTCATAAACATACTCGTCACGACTATATTCTCATGAATATACTTTGAACCTATCATTAAAATATCATAATATTCCTTATAATTTTTTAGTAATCAGATCTTATCAGTCATTATAAGGACCTTCATAATAGTATTAAATTATGTAGTCCATAATATTTCTAAAAGTCCATCCATATTCCTTTTGTTTTAAATCCTTTTCATGAAAATAATTACTCCCAAGAATGAATTCTGCTTCTCATCCAATATTTATGCCAAAATCCTAAAGCAATCATAATCAGATCTAACTCTAGATCATGGGTCGGTCACTTATAATTGTCGGTCTTGACTGTACCCATATATTATTTCCTCAAAGCGATAACAGTGCACAATCCAACAACTCTTCATACAGCATTACTAAACTCTTTTGACCATCCCATAGAAACCATCAGGACCTATGAAACACCAAATTCTCTTCAATGTTGGGGTATATCCCAATAAACAACTGCTTCAACTTTGATAAATTCACTAGTACACTTGATCCCAAATAAAATGGCTTAGGAATGCCTTATCCTGAAGTTCAAACTTTAGATCTTAAAGTCTATCAAACAAATATCCTCCTCCAAATTTTGTGGAACGATTCTCAAATACTTCTCTTACACTGAGGTACTCTAAGAATAAACGCGATTGTCATTGATAAATGCTGCACTGCATGGATTGATAGGGACATCCTTGATGTCCTTAAGAACATCTTTGATAGCTGGTGCTTGTTCTTTGCCCTGAACTTCTTTGGAGCATTACTCTCCTAGATTAGTGACTGATGATACTTGACCGCATGTTGATCTTTAAAGATACTTGAGCTGCCGTCAGTGGTCTTTAAGCATTTGATAGTTGATGTTTTCTCTTGATTGTTGACTCGTTCAATTCCTAGTAGTTCATGCATAGTCATATGGAGTCCTTCCTCTAATTTAGGAATACTTCTTGAATTCTTCCAGGATGAATTGCTAGGCTTGATGACATCTAAATACAAATTGTCCTGCAGTTGTAGCTTCAACCCTTTAAGCACAAATGGTGCCATCTGATTAGGGTATTGGATTATCAATGCAATCCTTGAAGTAAGCTTGGTAGAGAAGTAGACTACCTACTCAGTGCTGTTCCAGACAACTTGGATGGAACGTATCTCGAAAGTTTCAAATTGATAGGGACATCCTCGATTGTTGAGTTCTATAGGTTTTCCTTAGCCATGATGGCTCTTAACCTTCTTCACCCATTTTGGAATCAATGTCTGGCATGCAACGCTGACACTCGGAGATGCACTATGGATTCCACCTTGAGATTCGGGGATAGTAATTCCCATTGACCGAAGTGGATACTTGTTGCTTGAAGTCCAAAGGCTTCAAAACAATCTCTAAATGGGGCATAAGCAAGATAAGGCGAGGTAATTTGATGAATCTGAATTAAATTAAAACATCTGCAACTCCTGCATAACCGCCATGTCTTCAAGAGGTTGCTCACTCCTTGTAGTTGTAAGCACAACTGCAATGAAATCCTAGCGTCCACCATGTAGAAGATGGCATGCATCATTGGGGTCATGGCAACTCTTGATACTTTGAAACTCGAACACTGCTATGCTAACTATAAGAAGCTAACTAGCTTAATAAAACAACCTAACAAGCATGACAATACTCAAATACCCCAAGTAGTCGACACATGGTAACATCGCTAGGTCCACTAAAATCCTTTAACTTAGCTTAACACTAAAATTTGTCACCTAGGTCTCACGCTGAAGATTTGGACTAGAAATTGACCTTATGACTTTCGAATGCGAGCTCGCATTCCGAATAAATGCTAGATTCTATATTTCACCTAAATGCTACCGAGCTTATTTGGACTTTTGCCTTTATAGCTCAGGCTAATTAATTAATATAATACCACCTAGTTATATTTACAACTTGACATTTACACAAATCTTAAAACTGTCTAGTTCGGTGCTTGACGTTCGAATGCTGCCTCTTACAATACTCAAATGTTGACTGTGATCTCAAATGAAATGAAATTTAATCAATTTAAAATTTATAGGATATGTCAATAACTCCATCTAAAATATACTAACCAGAATATATTATCAAAATAAGGCAACCACGCTCATAGATCTACATATATACTTAGGACAAGCTCTAGTGTTCAAACTCGTCTCTAATTCCAATTTAAGACGGGGATAAAAGAAGTAAATAACTAAATTTAACACAATCCAACAACAATTAAACGTATAAAGTGCTTTTACATTTATAATACCCATTAACTGATCTACAAAATATATCAATATCATAACACTGCATATCTAACATCTTATAGGGCATTTATATGTACGGTTTTGACCATTTGCTATGGTAATGTTCAAACTCTATTTAAACACTGGCCAAATCTATAAGTAATGTTTAAATGCTGACTCAAACTTCAATTGAACGTAACATCGAAACCGATTTAAATCACTATGACACTTAACCAACATGCATATACCTTATTCCATTGACTTATTCTGTAATTTCTCATGAAAACTTGGAATTGTGACATGAAGAAAAGTTATAAGACTAAATCAAGAGTAAGACATGAAGATTCCATGAAGGGTGGATAGGCTAGGGTTTTTCTCTACATGAACAGGCTCCCCTTGCTCCCTACAATGCATGGCTCTCTCTCTTTTTTTCTCCTCAAAATTGTGGTCAAGGGTATTAAAAAAATAAATGAGAGAAGGGCTAGAGTTTTGATAAAAGATGGGAGCTAGGGTTTTTGCTCTGTCCTTTTAATTTTAGCTTAAAGTTTTGGGCCTTCCTTCTCTCAAGCTGCCACCTTCAAAGTTATCTAACTCACAACTATTAAAGAGAAAATTAGGGTTTCACGAGGAGGGTAGTGGCCGCTAGGAGAAGAATTGGGGTTAAGTAATTTTTTTCCTTTACAACTAATTGAGATGTTTTCCCTTATTCAGTCCTGAATCCCCCTTTTAATTAAGCTCACAATATCCTTGCCCAATTAGAATGATCCATCAAAAGCAAATGGGGAGGCAGCTAGGTCTTGTAATGAGAAGGTCAGGCCTATAGGAAGGAATTAGGGTTTTGCAATTTTTTTATCATTTTACCTGTCCAACTAATTTATTTAAATACAACAATATAACACACAACATAAACATACACGAAGCATAATTATCTCTAGTACTTGACTAACTCAATTACTAAAAATATCTAATGATTTAAAAAAATTATCAAAATACCCTTGGGTCAACTCATCATGACCAATTAGTTTAAGCCACCAGAAGATTAGCTTTGGACCAAATGCTGATTCTTTGCTCCGAAAATTATCACTTGCATATTAATTTTTTCAATTAATGATCACTTCATGTCATACGATCCATTGACCCAAAACAAGACATTGGGGTGTTACACATTGGCAATGTTGTTAAAGGTGTGCTCCGTGTGTGTAGACGTGCCTAGGCTCAGGGCTGAATGTCTAACCCAACAAGCTTTGAGGCTCAATACCCTTGTCTTGAGCACCTTATATGTTTTTTTTTAAAAAAAATTAGTTGCTTTTTTTAAAATGACCATTTCATATAGTTAGTATTTATAATTCTATCACCTTATATCCTAAATTTACTTTTAGGATATTTTTGTCATTAAAATGGTTACAATAAATAATACTACATATTATACTGAATTGAGAAATAGTGTGAGCTTTGAATGATTACTGCCTCTAGGACTATTTTGTTAGAGTTTCCAAATGATGAAGGTATAATTTAGAGAGACATGCAATGATAAAGAAATAGTTTAAGACTATGAGCTAAGGAATGAAAAGATATGAAATTTCAATTAATAATGATGATAAATATTGGTATTTGTTGTGAGTATTTTGAAAACAATATTTCAAGTTTGCTAATAAAAATTATTGTTCTTATGCGTTTGTTGTAAGTTTTCATTATTTATTGACAACTTTACATTGTTAGTTTGATTATAAATAATGATTATTGTTGTAAATATTTTTTGTGTTTTTTTATTTCTATTATTAATTTTTGCAATTAAAATTCATTGTAAAAAATATCCTAAATACATATTTCACAAATGGACTCCTTACTTTCATCACGCTTGTGCCTTAGGCCTTGCGCCCTACGCCTAGGCCCCAAGGACCCTTTACGCGTTAATAGGCCTTGCGCTTTTAACGGCATTACACCTTAGGTCCATATGTATAATCATTTGCTTAATGTTGGCATGGCAATGGGTAAAGCATCATATTTGAATTAGAGATTTTTGCTCAAGTTTGGCATGAGATTGGTTTAGGTTTTTGTTCAAAGTTTGTTCAACTATTGGTCTATGTGAAAGGACTAGAGATTTTCACTCGAATTTTTTTCGATATATGGCTTGAGTGAAAAGTGACTTGAGTACTTTGCTTGAGGTTTGCTTGATTTTTGCTCAAGCAAAAAGAGATTAGATAGATTCGTAAGAGGATCACTTAATGTTTGGTTTGAACATTAATCGGCTAGATAATTTTGGAAGAAGTTTGCTCTTGATTTGGCTTGAGCAAAAAGACATGAGGGGATTGTGCTGATGGATTGCTTAAATTTTGGCTCAAGCTAAAAGGGATCATGATGCTTCGCTTGAAGTTTGCCTATTTATTGCTCGCGTAAAAAATACTTACACTATGTACAGTTCTGAAATTGCTTTCATTGTGGGTTATGTATACATTCAGCCTTAACTTCCTTCAAAGAAATACAAAGGCATGTGCATCTGAGTTGTTGAGTTTTCTAGAGAGCCTTGTGTGAATTTTTAGAGAAATCCACCAAACACAATCAGGGACTTTCTTACTTTGATGATGATGTTTTCTAGAAATGTGTAAATCTGTCACCCAATGAAATTGAACAGTTAATCCAAGCTTGCAATCCAATGGAGTTCGATGTGTGTCTCGACTCGTGAGTTGGAGTCCAAGCAGTATTGTAATTATCTGGTGAAGAAGGTACAATGGGGTAAGCCAAAGGTTCATGTGTTACTGCATGTTTGCAAATTTAAGGAGTGCCTTAGATAATTTCGAATTTGGTGTTAGTTGGCTAGGGGTTTGTGTGCTTGAAATTGCGGTGGCGGTATGTAAGTTGACTTTTCACATACAATGGATTTTTAGTTAGTTGATGACATCCCGAAGAGTTGTTTTATTTTCCCCTTTTGAATACATTGTTCATGAGTTCTCGTGTTAACAATATTGTGTGTTCTTAATTTATTTATGAACATCATTTTTATATTGTTTAACATGAAAGTTGGTGTGACGCATATGTTCGTCTAAATTTGTGATCTCTTTATTTGTATTGAAATTATGGGTGTTAAGTTTGGTTTCCACACAAATTACATATTCACCTCTTCTGGTATATGTGGGTTTTGATGCCACTTTCTCAAAGATGTAGATTTAATCAGTTATAGGACTTTGACTTTTTTGTTCTAGTTTCTTCAGTTTTGAGCCATATAACTTGTCACCTAGATTTAAATCTTGGGGTTGCAACATCCCGGACAAATGGTAAATGTGGTTGTTATAGAGTTGTATTGTAATTATCATGGTGAACCTTTGTTTCTAAATTACTTGTCATGCAATTATTAGTTTATATAGAAGGAGCAGAAAAAAGTTTCTATCCTTTTCAATTACGAGGAAACTATTTATGTGTGTGTGTGTTTATGTAATGATATAAAACTTTTTTCGTTGGATCAAATCCTTCATTTTATAATCACTTTTATATTCCCTTGAGGAGGCTGTGTTAGAGTAGGAAACGATTTTTAGGCCTTCCACTTAACGACTTATACTTTTGTGTATTTTGCTTTCTTGACAATGAGATGGACTCAAATCTTCTGCTGCCGGGCCAAAACTTAAATGCCAAAAACATCTTATTGAACCAATTATTTCAAACAACTCAATTGATCTTTAGCAGTTTGCATGGTTTAAATTTCATCAGGAGAAAAGCTAAAGCCCTTTACCAATGCAGCATAAGTTGCCAAAAAGTGTCTTCATCACCTTTTAAAATGTTGCAAAATTAGATGCCTTCAATTTGCTCCGGGCTTTGGCTTTTGATTATCGTTGAAAACACTGCCCAAATTTTGAAACATCTTTCATGCTCATGAAATTGGAGATTGGTGCTTTGGCTCACAAAAAAAATTTAAATTAATAGTGGCTGTCATGGTATTTGCTGTTATTTGAATGCCATTCTTCTACCTGTTCAATTTCAATCAAGGCAGAGGCTTTGTGGACTATATGGATGACAGCAGTTCCAAGATGTGGAATGTTGACACTTCTGTTTGATGCTGCTGCTGTATTGAAGTTCATGTATGGGACATAACTCGTGCTTCAATTTGAGCAGTTCAAAATATGGCTATGCCTTTAAAAAGAGCATGCATTCAGTCCATACTCAAAGACTGACATCCAAGCAAAAGTGAAGCATTAACTGAGCTTGTGTTACTCTGACAATTAAATCAATCAGCACAAGTATTTGGGATTCTTTCTCATAAAAGTGATATTTGACATACACATCAATAAATTCCTATTGTAGCTCTCAACATGCTCATCATCCTATTAAAGATAATCCTACCATTCATCAAGGTCTGCATCTACTTTCACTCTCTAACAGTAGCAAGGCATCACATTATGCACATGTAATTGCTATTGTTGCCACATTGCATTTTCTTTAAGACTCAATAAAATTTTGTGAGATCTCTTTGATAATGTAAATCAAGAAAATAATCGAAATTCTCTGATTGTTAAAAAAAAAAAAAAAAAAACAATACAAAGTCCAGCTATTCATTAAACTTGGTATATTTTGTATGTTTGCAACGGCAACTGGCAAGATTTAGTAGTATGATATGAAAGTGGGTGGAAGCAGAAGTGATATAAATAGTTACCCTTCTCTATGTAACCTGCCCAGAGACACCGTAAGCATACTTTTGTTATTTGTCCTTGCCTTGGATCTAATCATTCATCTTTGGTGACAGTTGGAGAACTTCAAGAGGCAACTTATGCAATCCCTAAGCGCAGATGCTTCCTCTGTAAGCCTTCCATAATTACTACAGCTATTTCATGGCATCTTGAATTTTCAATCATGATTTATGGGCCTTTTTATATGATATTGCTGCTGTACTGTTGAGAACAGACTGAAACTGTTGATATTGGGACATGTGACCAATCAGTTCCCAGAGCATATCCTGACAATGGTGGTAAAAGTCTGCCTATAATGAAATTCTGAATGCTTTTCCCATTAGTCTTTGCTGCTGCCATCTCATGGGGATAGTTTTTGCTTCTAATCTAGTAGATGATGGAATTAATGGTCATGCAAGACACCATTCTTTTAATGGCCTTACAGAAGCTGGTAGCTTGAACAGTGAAGGTATATGGACCCGATTTTTTCTTGTTACAATTGAAACTTCAACGCTTGATCTTTAGTTCTTGGACATGACTCGTATTTCTGTTGTTTGTATTGTTGCTATGATATTGTTTTTTCCAGGATTAAGGCAAACTGGTCCAAAATCTTCAATGACTCCATACTATGTAACACCTCGTTTAACTCCTTCTGGTACTCCTAATATCATTTCTGCAAATGTTTCTCCAAGAGCATTTTCCACTGCTGGATCTCCTAAAAACTCGGGTGCAATAACTCCAACTAAGTCCCAACATGAAGGACGAACTGCACTCTCTTCATGGTACCCATCAAGTCAGCAATCATCAGCAGCGAACTCACCTCCTCGAACAAGAGCATTGCCAGGTGTGGATGGGTTTGACTGCCATATAATCTGTTTAGATGGCCATAACTGTCTTCTTTTGCTACAGCCATGAATGCTTGAGAAGTTGATTCAAGTCATCACAGATCAACATATCGGTTGACTTGCATAATATTAGTAGATATGATTTGGTATCGGGGTATCCCAACACTAAGAAAAATCACAATATGTTGTTTCAATAATATATCTTGATATATCCATCAATATGTATCTGCCAAATTATCACTATTCAAATTATTTACTATAGTCTTATTGTTTTGTTCCTTGGAAGCCTAAATCCACATATTTTTGAAGCTATTTTGGTATTTTTTAGTAATTAAGGAGGATACCAAGGTGAACTATGATAAAATTATCTAAAACTTTTCTTTTTGGATAATTAGAACTCTTCAAATATGTATCTATATGATAAAAGAGGGTTAGATGTTTAGTATGTAACCTAATCTTTGTGTGGTCACTGAATTGAAAATTGCATCCTTGGTGCCTAATACTAATATTTATTGCCCTAAACAGCTACAACAAATACCGATACCAATATTCTAATCCATAGTCACATAATACACCTTAAAACAGAATTTTTTGACACCGTAAGAGTATACTGATAGTTATCAAAATCATTTTCTTATTTGCTGATTTTATCATTTAGGTATTAGTGTTTATATGCTTAACTGACAGAGTGTGGTCCTCATTTAATCACTTGTGTCTTGCTCCCTGACTACGAATATTCTAGCTGTCTTCTTGTTACGTGCTATGTTTACTTAACCAATGACACTGGTGTGGTTCTGCCTTTGCTGCCCATATGCTGCTAATCATTGTTGCAATATTTGGCCTGCTTTGATTCCATTCATATTTTTTGCTCTAGAATTCATTTTTAGACTGGCAAAGTTGCGCCATATTAGTTGGTTGTGTTTTTGTGGCATGTAATCTGGTGACGTGATTGATTTCACTTTTCTTATGACTTTTATTTTCTCTTCTAAAGACATTTTTCTTAAACTTATTGCTGTCTATCCTTTTTTTCTGTATCTGTTTAGGCCGCACTCCTCGAATTGATGGAAAGGAGTTTTTCCGACAGGCTAGGTGAGTTCCTCCCGTGTAGCCAACAATCAACAGAAATATATCATGTCTATACAATTAATATAAAGATGTATGAGACTGATAGTGCTGCAGAATAAATTATTGAGATGAATAGGTGCCTATTTTCAAAAAATAAATTCAAACTAAACATACTTAACGCAAATTGCAAGTTACCCATATGACTTGGCTCAAAGGAAGGGAAGTGATAGATATTAAGGAAAAGATGAAAAGGGAAGAATGTTTAAAATGGTTTGGAATCTTGCGAAGTAGGCTAGATGAAGATTCATATAGTAAATTCTCAACCAAGGACTGATCAATGCTATAAACACGGTGGAATGGTCCAAGGATCTTCATATACCCTGACTCTCAAATGTCATGAGGATTTGAGAGGATTATTGTGTATCTTGTTGTGTAGTGCGACTCTGCTAACTGGTTAGGCTTGTTTGTGTCAGGAGCCGTCTATCATATGAGCAATTCAGTGCATTTTTAGCAAACATAAAGGAATTAAATGCTCAGAAGCAATCTCGAGAGGTAAGTTGGTGCATTCTTCCAGTTCTCATCTAGCTTACGTCCATCTTCCCTTGTCAAATGTGGATAATTGTTTTCTCTCTCATCCTCGTCAGGAAACCCTGAAGAAAGCTGAAGAGATATTTGGAGCAGACAATAAAGATCTTTATCTGTTGTTTCAAGGACTGCTCAATCGAAATGCTCAGTAATATTTACCGCCTCTTTTTATCTGGTGGTACGCCTTCATTCATTTGGCAGTACCTACTCTGGTTGTTCTTCTGTTACTGCTCCTTTCTGCACCTGGAAATTTATGGCCGAATGAATATATTAAGCATTTTATGGAACATGGTGCTACCATCTTGATAATCTGTATTTGATGCTGAGAAAATTATGCTTGCGCCTCGATCAAATCAGATCTTTATGACTTGTCATTGAAGCAACGATGATGTACCAAATGCTTTAATCTTCCTGCCACGATTCCACGCTGCTTGAGCTTGAGCGTCTTACTAAATTCTCTTGTTAGAAAAAAAGGGAAGGGAAATAACGATGCTAGGACTCGGACATTTTCACGGGAAATGTTAGTTTCGTTTAGTTTCACGGGAAATGTTAGTTTCGTTTATTTCCTGTATTATTTCTTCCCCTGAAGGAATGAGGGGGCATTTGCTTGGGGCTGTCTTTACAATACGAAGTATGATTCTGATCGATGACACAGTCTGTTCACGTTGGTTTAGAAAAATAAGTCTGTACTCGTCCTTTATGGGCACCCTATTTTTGAGTTTGCGATTATAGTGAATGGCGGTCTTCAATTGTATTAATTCCATCCCCATATAAAATTGCTGTGGTCTATCATCAAGCAAGTAGGTTTTGTGATCGCAAACAAGGCCTGGTAAGCACAAATGCCAATGCTCGTAATGTAAATATGGAAACAGCACACTAAAATCTTAAACTGCATAATAGCTCATACCGCAGACTATATATATATATATGTTGGATTAATCTGAAAATTTACAATATGTGGTTAATGATGGTGGTCACGGGGCAGCCAGGGAGGTGCTATCGAAGATAAGAGGCAACAAAAAGAAGCCATAAGCTTCCCTTGGGGGGCTAGGGAGGTGCTATCAAAGATAAAAGGCAACACAAAGAGGCCATAAGCTTCCCTTGGAGGCACACGATAAATAAAAGCCTATGTAAGTAAATATATGGGGATTAACAGGACCATAGTGATTCCCCCATGTTAGATTGATCTACCACCATCTCCATGGAAAAAATGGATTTGGTCTGGGAGGAGATGAGCTTGGATGGAGGACTGGCATCCTCTAGCAAGTTTGTGGCTGTTTGGTTCGGCATCGAAGCAAACTGACGGAAACGCAAGTGAACCACCTCAGCTTGGGCAACTGCTAGTTGGGTTTGAAGTACGTCGATTTGTTGTTGAAGCGATGAGATTGCCCCGACGCAGCCATAAACTGGGTCACGCACTCTGGCATTTGCCTCGTATACTATGGAGCTAACTGCATCGTTGCGTTGATGCACTGGTAGGTCCTGCAAATTATACACACGCAACGGCCTTATTCGGACAATTTTTTATTTATTTTTTAAATATTGGATACTATAATCCATGGTGGAAGAAAATACGAAACAAATATTATATATCTCAAATAAAGGATAAAAACCCTTTGTATTATTTTAAGATAGTGGTATTGATTAAGAATCTACCTAAAATTGAAGTCGGGATGCAGCATGGCTCCCGAGCCATAATTCTTTGGCTAAATCATAGTCTTATTCGCATGTGAGCAAGGTCACTTTGTTTGAAAGCAAACATGTTGCTTGTTCTCGAAAGGAATTATTGATGCTGCTTTTGCATTGGAGGTTGAATTATTTTATTTTTCTTTTCTCTTTTTGTTTCTATCAAGGGCATAAATTTATCAAAAAGAAATAACAATAATGTTACCTTTTGACATTATAATCTAATTTATGACATCCAATGACAATGACAATGATGTTGTTTTTTGACATTGCAATGTAATTGATGACTTTTAATGATGAAAGCAAGCTCCTCAACTTAATCAATTTAATTCTGCGTTGGAATAATTAGTTTAAATTTATAGTTCACTAATCTATTTTCATATCTCAACTTAAGAAAATCAATATGGATATTTAATTTTCCTTTTGTTTTCAATAAACTCTCAATTTTTAATTTTTTATTTAATTGCTAACTTTATTTCCGTACAAATAATTCTGGGTGAAATTCATTTTGTTTTGAATCTTACTGTAAAATGCACATAATGCCAAGGAATGATTTTTTTTTTTTTTTTTTTGTGTGTGTGGGTGGGTGTTGAAATATTTAAATATGCAAAGTATATATAATATATTTAAGTCACATAGCTTTTTTTTTTAAAAAAAAAAAAAAATCTAATAATGAAAGGACATCAAGTACTGAAAATTTGCTTTAACGGTAAGAAACGCATAAAGTGGAAAGACTAAGAGTTTAAAAGTTTTAAGCGGAACGGCACAACGTTTACATCAAACTATTAAATCAAAAATCCATAGCCCCACCGCATTATGACCATCACGGCTCTACGTCTACACCATCATTGCCGCCGTGCCACCGCCTCCACCGCCCTGCCTTACCACCACCTTTCAATGTCGTCTCCTGGACTACATGTAATAATTCCTAGCTCAGAACCGTCGGGTTGGATTAAAATACAGCACTCTTTTTTTTTTTTTAAAAAAAAAAATTATTTTCTTTTTATTTGTTTATTTTTTCATGTTCATTTTATACTAATGTTTTTTTTTAAAAAAATAATAATAATTTTTCACATTTTGTGAATCCAGTGGTTAACATTTTAACATGTAATAAAATATTAAGATGATTAATTTAAATAATGTTAGCACAACGTCTAATAAAATTTTAGTAGTTTAAATTTTGTCTACCCAAAATTAGTAACACCCAAAAAAAGAAAATGATAAAAAATATTAAAAAATATATGATGAATTGACCTTAGTGAAGGTTCTGCGAATAGCATTTCCCGACCTTGAAACTATATAAGTTTATATAATTTACCATCCCTCCTGCCTAAAAAAATGATATAATTCATTTTATGTCAAGTTCTAAGTACTTGATAAAGACAACAATAAAGCATACCAGACATTTTATTATATATTATAGAATTTTTAGAGTTGTCGAAGGCAGGCACGTTATTTTACCCATGCATTACGCATAGATATTTTCATAATTTATAATCTTAATAATACAATATCAGACTTTCAATGTGTCAATGTATAAGAGTTGGGCTCCACCACCTGGATTATTTCAACTAGGAAAAGATGAGATTTTCTAAAGGCAAAGAAAAATTCCACCATTTTTCTACCATTTATAAAATGAACGGATAAATAAATAGGCGAGTTCAAATGACTTTATAATATCTGATATAATTTATCTATCCAATTTTTAATATTAATCATTGTATTCATTTGAAAATTTAAAATGTAAACGAAGCTTAACAGCACTCACAATAATGGAGAGAGGGAGATGTGTAGTAAAAACCTGAAGCATCTTATTGACATTGCTCGCACCAAAAACTCGGTGCACATTAGCGAACTTCTGCGGCTCATCTGCCGGGAAATAAGGAGCAAAGACGCAGTCAGGCGAGCACCTTCTCCTCAGCAGCTTGCATGCTGCGCATGGCGACACCGCCCCTTGTTTCCTCCCTCCCTCCTTCATTTCCCCACTACGTACGTCGATCCCACTAATTAAACTCACTTGCCTAATGATTCGTCACCGGATGGACTATTTATATATCTGAAAAGCCCGCTTAACAACTTAATCTGCTGGCGACGTACTTCGCCTTCATTGTTCTTCAGGGCAGGAGTAATATATGTGATCAGCCAAAAGACAGCAAGCGATAGTAATCAGGAAAAAGAGCGTCAGTGTGTGGCGGATGGGGGGAGTTTGAAAGGACGAATTCTTGTGGGGGTTAAATAGACAAAAGAGGGACAGGATATCTTTTGCGGATCCCACCGTGGAAGATCTCTAGATTTTGCTGGACAAAAACATCTTTTCTGGTTAGATCTTTGGGACCACCTGTTCTCCCCCAACTTATTTATTCATCGAATGAAAAATATATTAGCAAATTTACTTATGCACTCAAAGATCTAACAAATATAAGTTATTGGAAGAAGATCTATTATTTATTTATTTTTATTAATATATCGTCTTTTATGCAACACTCTTTCAGCCTAAAGTGATACTTAATCCAAAATAAAAATATATATATTTATAGTTGTATTAACTCATAATCGACTTATTCTTGATTAATATCTATTATTGAAGAATTCGTAAGATTTTCTAATACTATTGAAATTTCGTTGTCAATTCTACCGATAGAATTTTAAAAGCTAACAAGTTGTAGAAGGTTTTGGAATGAGAAACCTAAGCATCTTAGTTTTTGATAACAAATATCGTTTTATCATTCAATCAACTCATCTCTTAGGCTTCAACAGCAATAAAAGTAATCACTAGGTTAAAAGGGAAGAGATATACTTGTAGGTTTGCGGATACCAGTGGGTGCTGATTTAATGCCATAATGGTGCTCGTGTGGCCTTCAAACTTACATCAAGGTTTGGCTTTTATTTATCCAAGTACGTGCTTTCTTTATGGTTGCATCAAATGCGGGTTTTCTTTTTTTGTCTTTCATCATACATTACAATCTATTCCATCTTAAATTCCATCAAAACACTAACTAATAAAGAAAAATATTCAACCACAACTCTACAAGAACCAGGTTTTGTCACATGAATTAGCAGTATAATAAACCGACAGTTTGGTGACTACATTCAGCTTGCGTAGATATTTTGGAGGTTAGAGGTTTTCCATATCGGGAGAGTTCTTGACTGTGAGTGAAGATGTTTCTGGGTCGGCTTGAACATGATCTCTTGTCTGGACCGTGTTTCTTTTTAAAGAAGAGAACCATAGGATTTCTTAATGCATAAGCTGCCTTTTCATTGGATGCATGGGCGCGGCTGGCCGCTGCTTACGATTGCGTTGCGTGACGTGCTGGAGTCTTATCTTTTGATCTTGACTACAGCACAGCTCCTATTTGTCCAACACTCCTTAGCAGCGCCTATTATCTTATGTGACTGCTTTTGTAGGGTATCTCTTCATTCTGGGACGGTCCAATGAGCTGAAGATGCCTGCTAGGAATGGGGCCACGAGTTAGGTGTCAAAGATTAAACTGATATGTAATACTCCAGCATTTTAAGTTAGATATTTTGAACTGTGATTAACAAAAGTTACTAACTGTGAAATTAAATTATATAAATGGGTTTTTTCAAATTAATATTGTGTAGACGTGTTTAGGTTGATTTTTTAAAGGATTAAGATGTATCATAAAATTGTAATGGTTTAAAGAATGAATTGAAAATTCAAACTCAATTAATTATTTTTAATATTTAATTATTACTTGGAAAAAACTTTCTTAGTTATAGGTATTATATTTTTAGAGTGATTTAAAGATATTATTTAAATTGATAAATACTAAATATTTGGGGAATCCTTCATATTAAATTATATGACAATAATAATAATAATACTAAGAGGAAGAGGGGATATATGCCCGTTTCTCCAATAAACTCGTTCTTCTCAATCACCTGCAGCATTTTCCTCAACTGAATTGCCAACTGGCGGATTCTCCTCCCATTATAAGTTTTTCCTCCCAAATTCATTCATCGTGATTCTATTTAAGCCGCCTCTTTCGGTAACAATTCAACTGAACTTGAGTGAACGTGAGTGCGGGAGAGAAGGAAGACAGTAGAGAGAAATTTGAGAAGAAGCAGAGGTGATGAAGCGCGATACTCTGTTTCGCTTTCACCAATGGTGTCCACTGCTGCTGTGGATTGCGATTGTCAAGAGAGGTGCTACTGCCGCTAGTTAAGTTGCTACTGGACGTTGCTATGAGAAGCGTGCTGTTGCTACTATTACGCGCTACTGCTGCAACGTTGCTATGGTTTACTGTATCTGGCAACCAGAGCAAGTAAATACTCCTCATTCTTTAGATGTTACATCTACTTTCAAGTATTCGTCACTCCAGCATTTGCGTGTAACTCATTCTTCTTAAATTCCATCGAGATTCAAACGGATTCCCATCTTGTAATTGTTAATCTTCTTCAGTTGGAAAAAATGGAGCACGATTCTGTGTTTTGAAACCAAAAGAAAAGCACCATTAATTGTGTTATTTTTTTAAATATAGTGACATCATGCATGTTGTAGTTGTATATCCTTCGTAATGACGAATGGGAAACCGATTTTCGTACGCCTACAATGATATCACACGGCAACAGGGAGCTACGAAGAACATGAATTAGATAGTAATTGCGACAGTAATAAAATGATAAGTTAGGTTGTATTCGACAAAGTCTTACGATTCAGCGTGCGACCAGGGGTTAAACACCAAGGAGTTTGAATGAGTTTTACGTCTAAATTTAGAATTCATGTTTTGGTGACAACATCTTCCAAGTCATTGGCTTAGAGGATCATTTCCTCTCAACAATGACCTTATTTGTTTCAACCTTGATGCGTGAAGTGTGGACCTCATTAGGTATAAACAACATTTCAAACATTGTATGTTGTTGAGTCCTTAACATTATATTTGATGGTGTGAGTATATCATTGACTTTTTACGGTCTAGGTAAAAGAGATTATGTAAAAATATTTTTGATATCAAGAAATATAAAATATACGAAGCTTTAATATAATTCACTGTTATCTAATACTGATTTCTATTTTATAGTGATGATGAGGTATACTATTTAATATGAAGGAATACTTATAACCATGTGACTATTGTATAATTTAATATTAAGAAATATCACAATAAAGATAATAAATTTGACATGTTGAGGCAAATTTTACACTTTGTGAGTGGAAGATGTTATCATTCTCATAACCTTTGTGAGCTAAGCAATACGCACTAATAAAATATCTATACTTTATTTGATAAATCTTGATAGACCATGGATTTAATTATATATCAAACCTTTGATTATTAAATTATCTCATGCTATATACCCAACAGACGGGGATAGACATACACGGCCTTTGGTTATGGTGGTAGAATAAGATTTAAAAGATTTTCGTAGTATATTGTTATTATAAATAAATGTTAAGTTTATTATTTAATGGAATCTATTTGTTACATTTAATAATACCCCTAAATTGTATTCAATAAGATTCTCATTCTATGAAAGTCTCTTATTCGAATTTGGAATGTATAGGTCACTCATTATGAAATTTAAATCCAAAAATGTTCTTTTTAGTGATGCTGAACTCATAATGTTAAACTCTGGGGGAATCCCTACCTAGTATTAAAGATATTAGAATTTTTTGCAATCCTTTTATTTTCATGATACATGAATCCAGTGGGACCTACTTTTATTATAACTTTTGAGTCATAGTTATGATGAAGTATAAATTATTTGATAATATTTATTGTTATGATTTATATTACTGTTGTACCTGCAATATTTTCGATATTGAATATCCGCAGTATTTATTATTATTATACATTATTGAATATTTTCACTTATTGAACATTGTGTTCACCCTCTGTATTTATAAACTTTAGATTTAAGTACGTTACTCTAGTAGATGATCCTTTATTTTCTATAGGACTTTCAGGTAGAGAGATTTTTAATACTAATAGCTATTGTTTCTTGTGGTGACAGATAAGGCATATTATGATAATGGTTTGATGGTTTTCTCTCGAGCTACTACCCATAATTCTTAATAGTTTTATTTTTTGAATATTTACATGATATATTAATGAGATAATAGCTTTATAATTGAAGAATATTAAAATTTATATTTGATATTATGATGGTTTTGTAGTTTAAAATTTTTTACGGAAGCGGTTCAGGTTAGTTTTGATAATTGAGGCTCAAGTTGCCATGAGGCATGTCCCATATTTTGACTCATACTTTCACTCGCCCTTTAGTGAATCTCGAGCAATTTTAGCTTCTTGGATCTCCGATTTCTCGGCCTCCTATATTTTGTTATATTTCAGTTTCTTGCCTATTGGGCCCATCCAAGCCTTTAACTATTTATCTAAATTTTTTTCGAATTCCCATGGTTTAACCCAATCTATACAAATTTAAATCTTACTGTATCATTGCAAACCCATCGTACCTAATATTGATTATGGATTGATTGCAAGTTGGCTTTCTGCGATGTGGCAAATGTTTCCTTGAGCATGGTCAAAGATGTTGTATTTTGCTTTAAACTAGTAGCAGATATGAATTGGGATGAGTAGGGATGATAACGGTGCTGGAGCTAGTGTTTAGTGCGTCCAAGCACCATCCACCTACTCTTTTTCTAGACTGATTCTTCTAATTGTTCTCCATGATCGTGAACTGCTTCAATGCTAGAATAAGGTCACTCCATTGTTGGTGATTTCAACAAACTAGTTTATCATCGGGGTGCATTAGTCGGTCAATGTATGTTGACCGGCTGAAAGGCAAAAACGGTCAATGGAGATTGGCCGCGGGACAACAACAATCCGGCCAACGGAGGTCGATCGTAAGGGGATCTGAGAGTCTTCTTTGGATGGCGAACGGGTGGCAAAGACGATCAGCAGGAAAGTTGACCAGATGACTGTGAAGGACGGTCAACGGGAGGTTGACTGGATCTGGTCAACGGAAGGTTGACCGGCTAAGGCTGGAAAGGAAATGAGGAGAGGATTTCCTGATAGTATTTTCAAAGTAGAAAATACTGGAGTGCCTTTGGGTTGCCAGTCAACATGTTGACCGGATGGGAAGGAAGAATTTACCAGTTGGTATTACTGGTATGGAATCAACCAAGGAACACCGGAAGGCTTTTGTGATAGCCAATGGGTACACGGCCCAAAGGATTCGAGTGCAAAGAACGATCAAGGCGTCGTGGGACAGAGCAACAAGTTCACGGATAGTAGAAAAGAAGTGGCGTACTTTGCTGCGCATGCGCGTCTCCGTGCAGTGGTGGGTTGCGGGGTGGTGGATAAAGTCAGTTGGCGGGTCTGCAGAGCGGTGACAGCATTCAACACACTCAACCTGCCTATTGGTTGAAGGCTTCTGGGTAGACTATCCTATATACGCATGCTGGGCATGCAGTGTGATAGTGAGAGTGAAAGAAAGCACCCGAGCACGGTAAAGTACAATGAGAAAAAATCTAAGGGTGAAGGAACAAGAGAGGAGAGCACCACCAGTGAGAAGGAGAAGAAAGAAAAACAAAGAGTAAAAGAGTGGAGTGTTTCCCGTTTACTCCGGTGAGATTTTTCTTTATTATTCTCGGGTGTGTAGCAGATACTCCACCTTGGAGGCTTGTAACCTATTCTTCACATAGTAGATTTGCTGTCGACCCTACTCCCGTAGTTTTCCCTTGGTTCATAAGGATTTCATGTAAAACGGCGTGTGCTTCTTCTTCTTCATTCCTTTCACTATTTATCATTCTGTCCGGACGCCCCTCTCTTTTTTCCAACAAGTGGTATCAGAGACTGGTTCTTGAACTGTCAGTGGAATGGCGTCATCGGCGAAGAATGGGACGTTCAGTGTGGAGTAGTTCAATAGGCAAAATAATTTTATCCTCTTGCAGGAAAGGGCGAGGAATATTTTGACCCAAAAAAAAATGGTAAAAGCTCTTCGAAAAAAGGAGGAGAAGCCGGAGAAATTGTCCCAGGACGAGTGGCAAGACAAGAGGGATCTTGCCAACTTCACTATTAAGTTGTGTTTGGCAGATAACACACTCCAGGTGATCCTCGGTCTGTCGGACCGAGCGGAGGTCTGGGAAAAGCTTGAAAGCCGGTACAAGTCTAAGTCTTTGACAACTAGGCTGTATATGAAGAAGCAATTTTATGATCTGCAGTTGTCGAAAGGTGAGTGCTTCGAGAAGCACTTGGACGAGTTCAACCGACTGGTGACGCAGATGTCGGCCCTTGATGAGAAGATCAAGGACGAGGACAAAGCGTTGGTGTTGCTGGCATCCTTGCCGGCCTCGTACGATCATATTGTCATGACGTTGCTGTTCGGGAAGGACATGTTGAAGTTGGACGAGGTCATAGCTTCCCTGCTTATAAAAGAGTCAAGGCGGAGGGAAAGCAGTAAGGCCTTAAGCTCTCAGCCTAATATTCTTGTGGCGACCAACAGTCGGGGACGAGGAAAATCGAGGGAACGAGGTGGAGGTGGTAAAGTGGAGAGGACCAACAGCCGGAACAAGCTTAAAGGGAAGAGTTGCTTCTTTTGTGGCAAGAAAGGCCGCATGACAAGGCATGACAAGGAGAGCAGAAGCGATTGTCAGGAGAAAAGGGATCAGGCTGATAATCCGAAGACCTTTGCTTTCTGTGGAGACCTCCTGGTGGTCCATGCAGGGGAAGCACGGAGCCGCACATGCCAGGAGACGAGTTGGGTGATGGACAGTGGGGCCTCACACCATGCGACACCGAGAAAGTCCCACTTCATGAGTTATACACCCGTTGGCTACGAGGTGTTGAAGAAGGGTAACGGTGGCTCATCTAGGGTTGTTGGCATTGAGGATGTTTGCTTGAGGATAAGCAACGAAAATACTCTCGTGCTGGAGGGCGTGCGACATACCCCAAATCTGAGGTTGAATATGATTTCAATCGGGAAGCTTGATGAGAAAGGCTTCAAACGGCGTTTGGCGACGGCCAGTGGAAGCTCACCAAAGGCGCCTCAGTGATGGTAAGGGAAAGCGGGACATCAGGGAGGTATTTGATGAAGGCCTGCACTGCCAAAAAAAATGCCAAGGTGACCAAACGGGATATTGGTCAAGGTGGCAGGATAGGACGGCCAAGGTGGAGTGCAAGGGAGAATGACAAGTCCTTGGTGAAAGAGCTGAAAGGGAGTGAGATTGGTCCAAGCTCAGTGGGACGGAGGAAGGTGTTATTTAGGCTTACGGAGGCTGATGCCAGGATCCCAGTTGAGGGAAAGCTACCAGAAGGCAGGCGATGACGGTCGTCAGGTAAAGGCGAAGGTATCCCCCACAAGGTCATGAGGAAAAATTTGTTGAAATATGGTCACTCCCTTGTGGGTGATTTCAATAAACTAGTTTGTCATCGGGGTGTATTAGCCGGTCAACGTATGTTGACTCGCTGAAAGGCAAAAATGGTCAATGGAGATTGACCGGCGGACAGCCAGCTGAATCCGGTCAACGGGAGGTTGACTGTTTAAAGGTTACAGGAGTGCTGCTGGATGGCGGACGGATGGCAAAGACGGTCAACAGGGAAGTTGACCTGATGGCTGTGAAGGACGGTCAACGGGAAGTTGACCGGATCTGGTCAACGGAAGGTTGACCGGCTAAGGTTGGAAAGGAAATGAGGAGAGGATTTCCTGATAGTATTTTCGGAGTAGAAAATACTAAAGTGCCCTTGGGTTGCCAGTTAATATGTTGACCAGATGGGAAGGAAGAATTTACCAGTTGGTATTACTGTTATGGAATCAACCAAGGAATACCGGAAGACTCTTGTGATAGCCAATGGGCACAGTCGGCAAAGGGACTTGATTGCAGTAATGACTGAAGACGTCGTGGACAGCTGGCAACAAGTTGCTGGATAGCAGAGCAGGTGGCTGACCTGCTGCGCATGCGCGTTTGTGTAGGTGGTAGGTTACAGAGTTGGTGGATAAAGCTGTTGGCAAATTACAGAGCAGGTGACAGGCATTTGAGCACACTCAACCTGCCTATTGGTTGAAGGCTTTCGGGTAGACTACCATATATACGCATGCTGGGCATGCAGTGTGATAGTGAGAGTGAAAGAAAGCATCCGAGCACGGTAAAGTACAAGGAGGAAAAATCTAAGGGTGAAGGAACAAGTGAAGAGTGCATCACTAGTGAGAAGGAGAAGAAAGAAAAACAAAGAGTAAAAGAGTGGAGTGTTTTCCGTTTACTCCGGTGAGGTTTTTCTTTGTTATTCTCGGGTGTGTAGCTACTCCATCTTGGAGGCTTGTAACCTATTCTTCACATAGTGGATTTGCTGTCGACTCTACTCCCGTGGTTTTCCCTTGGTTCATAAAGGTTTCCACATAAAACGGCTTGTGCTTCTTCTTCCTCCTTCCTTTCACTATTTATCATTCTGTCCGGACGCCCCTCTCTTTTTCCAACATTCATGACGATCATCTCGTGGCATATCAAAGCAAAAATCTTGAAGTGAAAGTGCCTCTTCCGAAAAAGAGCTGCTTGTTATTACTTATTGTCATATAGATTGCACAGATCTTTTTTAATTGTTATTTATCAGGGCTTCAGACTGTATAACAAATAGAGTCTGTACTATGCAAAAAAATTACAAGAAGAAAAGACTAGAAGGTGTGAGTTGTTTGATTTTGGGTCAACCTTTCATGAGTCTTGCAACCATTAGACAAGTGATTTTTCGGTTCTAGTGTTGACATTAGTTTTTACTTGATATTCATGCAAGGTATTGCTTGAGGGTAACATTTTCATGAGATTCTGCTATGACAAAGGGGCAGATATAAATACTTTATTCTGATTTTTGGTAGAAGAGTCATTATTTACACAAAAGGGTACTGCAACAGAGAGAAAACAAAAGGAGAGAAAAGTCGAATGAGAATCTTTGGGCATTTATTTGAGTTCCTAATTCGTGTTCATCTTTGGCCAATCTCGGGCATATTTTTCTATTTTAGATTGCAGAATAAATTATATGTTGGTTATTTATCTTCTTAATTGTATTCTCTCATTAAATTTGTAGGATTTATACGCTTGTAGTTTTAATAATTATGGTGTATTTTGAGTAAATAGTAACTATTTTCTTATACATATTCTTGTGAAAAGATTTAGTCTGGATGTGATTATTTATAATCAAATATTATTATAGTAAAGATAATTTTGGGCATAAGATTCAATAATTCTTTTAGTTTAGAAGAGTTTTGACGTAAAATTAATTTTACAATTTGTATTCTTCATTGTATATGTTTATTATTTCTTATAATTTAATTTAGAGAAAATAATCAGTGATAGTATTAAGGGGTCCTGGATCCCAACAAGTTTTTTCAAAGCATTGTCCTTGGCTCTACGTGGGAAACCTAACAAATGATTTCGAAGAGTTGTTCTCATTTTTTAATGGGAAAGGTTTCGGTGGACCAGCCCTAACACAAGTTTTGTGCAAAATTCGATTGGCAACTCTAACATAAGTGGGCTATAGTAATCAAGAGTTGCACCTTCAGAGGGAAAGCAATATGAATTAGGGAAGAAAAGAGATTAATTTGTGGGGACGAAGACGAAATTTAGAGACAAAGGAATTAGTGTATTTGGATTTCATTCATACCACTTTCAATTTTGTATCCAGCCTCATATATTGTCCATCTGAACTCAAGAGATCAGATAACAATCTCAAAAATCTGCAATAAATTGTTAATATAGTTAATTGGATTGAATACCATCCATTCTTAGGATTTCTTTGATCATATTTAAAATTTGGGCTAATAACAAATGTGAAGATTGACAAATTGTATCAATTAAATCTATCTAAAAAAGAAAGATATTGTTTGATCTTTGAGTTACTTCCTTATAAATCTCACATTAATTAATTGACGATAGAAAGTTTCGCACAAGGTTCATATGATATTTCATTTAAAAGAAAGTTGGGAAGACATATTTAAAATCTTTTGTGCTCGTTTAAACAAAGATAATATTATGCAAGTGAATAGAATATCAATGTTTGATAGATGCAAGATCTTCATATGCACATGAGTGGACAAAATGTTTTGCCTGGTACATGCATGAAGGGCATATGTGCGCCACTAAACAGGTATAAATACCATGTTATTATTTTGAGGGTTTATCCAGGGGAGCTTTGGGTAATTCTTTTGAAACCTAATTTATGTTCCATCATTTATTAACTTTGGGTATATTTTAGTTTTGATTGTAGATACATTACTAGTTAGTTGTATGTTTTCTAATTGTATTTTCTTGTTCAGTTACTAGAATATTGGATTATTATTAATTAGTTCTTCGCACGTGCTGTAGTTATAAAGATGTTGGTTTGAAAGGGATTATTAGTAATCGTTTCTCATTATAGCAGGGACAATTTCACGCATAGGGACCTATAATTTTTCTTTTATTGATAGTGATTTTTATATAAATTATTTATTCAAACTTATGTGCTTGGTTAAAACCGTTAATTATTATTTCTCATATTCACTTAAGAGAGAATGGTGGTTCGTAGTATCGGAAGATTCAAATCTTGTTTTACCATGAAGATTTAAAAATTTTATAACACAAATTTTCAGTTTCACCTTTTAGTGGTGCTGGCGTCAAGTTTTTAGTGATCAAACTTATAAAAATGACGTTAAATTGACGTAATTGTTCAAACGTTTATCATTTTTTATTGAACAATTTAAGAAAAAATGGTTTCTCTTTTTGGTAAGAAAAAGTGAAAATTTTTTTGACATAGAAGGAAATTGTGAAAGCACAAAAAAAAAAAAACATAGATGAAAAAATTATCAAAGGAAGGGTGGCAAGATACCACAGATTTGGCAAATTGTACGATCAAATTATTATTATTATTATTATTTTGTTGATAATATGTTTTAGAAGATTATTGAATTCCAGATCTAATGGAAGTTTTGATGAAACTTAACGGACCATATATATATCTAGGTATTGTGAACAAGATAAGACTTGAAAAGGCAATTCATAGCCATCAGTTTGGTGAAAGGTTGGATTTTTAAAAAGTATTTGGATGAGTTCAATCATATTTTAACTTAAATATCGATACTTGATGAGAAAATCAATGAGGCAAATAAGACATTGGTATTAGTAATTTCGTTAGTGAGTTCCTTTGATTATATTGTGACAATATTATTATTTTGAAAAGGTACAAATAGTTTTGATGAAATCATCACTTTTTTACTCACGGATGTGTCTAGGTGAAGAGGAAGTAACAAAGTTTTAGGAGAGTCGAGTATCTCGATCTTAACTAATGTTCATGGTAGTGGAAGACCGACGTAAGGAGGTGACAATCTAGAAAAATGCAACAATCGATCTAAGTATAAGAACAATAAGTATAACCATTATGGTAAAAAGGGTCATATCACTCCATATAATATTAAAAAATTATTTATTCATATCTTACACGCATGGGGATTATGTATTATTAAAAATAGGGAATGATAACTCTATAAATATTCTTGGCATTGGAGATATGTGCTTTGAAACTTACGTTGAGAGATATTGTAAAGTTTTGGAATTCTTTTTTTGAAAAAATACATTATATTTTAAGACAAATAGCAATTCATATGCAAATTTAGGTGACTAATTAGTATCTCATAGGGATACATTTGGACCCATTTAGGATATAAATATTTTGAATAGAAATATTAATTAATTTAATAATTTGCTGGTAATAATTTAACACTATAAAATAGTATACTAAATTCTAGGAATAACTAAACTATTGATGTTAATTTAAAATGCTAATCGATTAAATAATTTAGATCATTTAATATATAATTGATGGGTTTGGTAGCATCCTGGACTACCGCAGACCTAAACCCAATCGTCAACGTAATAAGTGGTCCAACAAGTGGCAGATTTAGCATTAATAAGGAGATTCCTCCTGCCCAACCCAAGGGCCATAATAGCAACTAGAGCGAGGCCCATTGAGCAAAGGGCCTAGGGAAATGAGTGTCAATGGCCCAACTGATAGCGTAATCAGACGGATCAATCCGAAAAGCTCTCGAGTAGAAGGCCAGTAGAATGGTCGGAGCACACACGTGTAGACTATCGCCTGAAGCCGCCTGACAACTGCACTAGGGGACCACTTACGACCCCATCATCACAACAAGGCGACATCTGACACGGTAGCTCTCTTCAGCATTTCCAACAGCCATCGAATCCTAACGGGACACCTATCAACCATCATGGCGTTAAAGTTTCTCCCATAAAATATTATAAACTCCTTCACCCTTCAAGGACGAGAAGGACTCCGGGTGGAAAGCAGACCCTAGAAAGAGAAAGCAACTCTCAGTAGGCAAACAGCCCACAAGCTTGACTCACAAAGTGAAAGAGAGAACCAAGATTCTTTCCCGGCGCAGTCTTTTCGCCAATAGTAAGCCACTTCCTGTGAGTGCAATTTGAGTGAGTCATTGACTGCGTGCAATCACAAAGAGGTCCAGTCCTCTTACAATTCCAAGCTGCCCCCACGTTAGGCGTACTTACAGGAGCCAAATCCTCCATCAAATAAGCCACTCTCAGTTTACTGTATCCATAGTAACCTACCGCCAAGTCGGGCACACCCGTGAGCCTAGTACCCCATCTAGTGAACTACTTTCTATTGAGTGTGTCCATAATAAGTCACTTTCCACCGAGTACGACCAGAAAGGAGTTTAATCCTCCACTTAGTGAGCCACCTTACAGTTAGCCGCACCTTTGAGCAGCCCATAGCCAGGCGCATTGCTGACCCACCCCTCATTCAGGCACATTCACACTCAACCCCTCTCACATGTAATCTCACATTATTTACCGTCCTAATTGCATTTTTCTACTTTATTGAAATGATTTTTACCTTAAGCGTTAGAGGATAAATTAGAAAGTAAGTTCTGTCAATCCTGACTTCTTATTTACAATTTATGGTGTATAAGTTTCAGGTTAACAATGAAGAAAATCGAACCCACCCAAGTTTGACCCGGAGCGAAAGATTGAAAAACTCCCTATTTTGTACCACAACTCGAGAATCAGGGACGCATCAATATTAACTGGATATAGTTATGAAATAATTTTAAGTTTGTTGGGTATGGCTCAAGAACGATCAGCCAAGTGCAAATCTAAATTAAGGCTCAAACTTCAGTAGTCCAAACCTAGAAATATGGGACGATTAAGGACAACCAAACTATGATTCTCTAGTGCATTAATTGAAAGTTTCAATCCAAATGGTCAGTTACAAAAGACCAAAGAATAATGATGAACCATTAAATAATCTAATTCAGAAATAATTGAAATGATCATTTTATTAATAACCAGATGATTTTCTCATAAAATGAGAATAGTAGTTACATATTAAAAGTAACGTCTATCAACAGCTATCTTGAAATGGCTCAGGATATTGACAACAATTTTAAAAACTAAGCCAAACAGAGAAGATGCCGACTATAAATATAACTCTTCTTAGATCGAAAGAGGAGAGAGATCAAAAATAGAGAAAAAGATAGTCAAACATTTACTAAGTAGAATAAGATCCTTCTAATTCACACCCATCCCCATCATCTTTTTATTTTCAGTATTTACTTTCTTGTCTTTCTGTTCAAAAAGAACGATCATTAACTTGAATATCGAATGATATATATCAGGAAGCAAGTCTGATACGCCTCTAATCTCTGGTTCAATTTGTTATGGTACGTAGGATACAAATTTGAAGTTACGGAGATTTAATCTATCACTATTCAAATTTTTTGAAGAAATAATCTGGCTCCCTAATTCGTACGTTAATCCGACCCTTGGGGACACATCAAAGTTAATATGAAGGCTGAATTATTCCCTACTTATGACTAATTAAGTTAAATTGAATTTTGGAGGAAGAACAAATTATAGAGTACAAATCCACCAAATTGAAGCCTGATTTGGAGTCAATTGAGCAATTAACTTAATCCGAAGTCAAGATTATACATTAAGGATAAATTTGAAAGCCTTAATTTGGATCAAAGTCGATTAAATAGTGGCCAATAATCAGTCCTTCACGGCAAAGCAATGGGGCCTAAAACAAGGGAGGCGCCGTTATTTGAAGGAAATTGGAAAATCAAACATGTAATTCGACAAATCAAAAGGCTCCAAACATGTCAATAGTGGCTTAATCTAGTTTCATTTAAATTTCGGAGGCCGGAAACGTCGCGCTTATCGCGACTTCGGAGAACGAAATACAAAGAGGAAGGAAACTCTAGAAATTAAAGAGGAACTGACTAATACGTGTAAATCAGTAGGTAATTCCACGATATTATTGTTATTTCGTGATGAAATACCTGTATAGTATGAATTCATCATTATTTCGTGTCAAATCTTCCTCGTGTTCGAACTTGAGAAAAATTCGAATATGGTGCGAAAACAGTGGTTTGGGAAAATCCGAGAAATTCGGGGTCGACTTGTGTTGTTTGATGCATAAGTTTGGCTCTAATAGTTGTATAATTGTTATTTATGATGATTTTGATAAGCTCTGTGTATCAAGTATTAGTGAATAACTCAAATTTCCGAGAAAAATGACTGCGGCTAACTCACGAGGAAAACAGAGCATCGAGTGGGCGCGTTCTGCTGTTCATCTTGCGTAGTAGCCGCACCTACGCAGGGGAGCCTCTGGTTGGCGGGTGCCGTACGCTGCTGCGAAATGAAGGAAAATGAGGAGATTATATATTTTGCTGTATTAATGTTTTATTTGGGGGTTGCTATTATTTATGTAGTGAAAATAAAATATTTCGCTGATTATATGATGTAGGAATTATTTAAATACTTTTAGGGATATATTTCAAATGATATGACATTAGAATAAATTTTTAAGGATATACTTAAGATAAATCAATATGATAAGTGTAGTTTTGTTATTTACTAATTAATGTAATAAATGATAATTATGCAGGGTATGGATGACTAATTTATAATAAATTGATCAAAGGACTAATTAAATATCTTATTATAAATTGGTTATAAAATAATAATTCGGTCCTTTGATTTATTGATTGCTTGTTATACCTTATTTGATTATTTCTATATTATTGATAAGTTTCATTTTATGTCATATTTTTGTCATATTTCTTAATAATACTAGTCTTGGTAAATTGAGATATTAGACCACATGTAAGGATGACATGGAGTCCCGGGAGTTTTCACGGTCAGGTTTTACATAATCGATATCATTTTACATTTTATAGATAAGTTAAACAAAATATGTATAAAAATATTAAATTATCCGAATGCAGGGATATTGGAGTACTATACTATACTTTTTATCATTCAATGCCAAGACCATTATAATTTTTGTGAGTGTATATTTATACTTTATTTTTTCTAGTAGAATTTATATGAATCATATCTGAATATCTAGGATATTAAAAGTGGATCTTACAATTGAGGCTGATTGTGAGAAGATTAGGTATGACTCTAGGAGTGATGAAGAATTGTTAGAATTATAGAGGGTCCTACCATAGGTGGTAGTTGTGAGACAATCAAGCACCAGTCTAGAAGTGGGGGAGAATGGTCGAGATTATAGATAATCCTATCATTTAGGATGGTTATAAAATGATTAGGTCATACTTTGAGAGTGATGATGAGTCATCGAGATCATTAGTCATAGATTTGTTGTGGAGAAAAAATACAATCCTTAGAGGTTCTTTTTGGTAAGCTTATTGAAGCGAATTGTCTAATCTAGTCAAGGTTAATAAATTTGGATCGCCATATTCTTGTTAAAGTTATTGACATGATATGATTCAATTCGATTAAGGGTTGATAGGTTTAGGTCACCACATTCATGTTAAGATTAGTGACGTGACATGATTTGGTTTGTTGTTGAGGTTAGTAGGTCCAAGTTGCCATATCCTTATTGAACTTGTTTAGGTTGGTTGACTGATTTGGTCAGAGGTCAACGGATTCAGGTCACCACATTATTATTAAGATAATTGAGTTTGCCTTAATTGATATGACTTCTTGGAGTCATATATTTTAAAAACTTGATATGTTAATGTTTATATTATTAATTCTATCTGAGTTTATTTGACTTGATTTTAATTGTCGTTGTATGTCTGGATTTAATTCTATTTCTAAAATATGAAGTTACTTGTTAGCCATATGACTCATTTATTATTATCTCTCATTCTATCAAAGTAGTATAAATTATTATATGAAGGACGGTAGGACTATGTGTTTGGAAAAATCTAGAGACCCTTATGATGTTATTTTGATTATTTTGAGTTGAGTGCTAGTAGTTATAATATGTAGAATTATATTGTCGTGTTATGAGTTATTTTAAATATTTTATTTCTTAGACTTGAGTTTGGTAAGACAGAGTATTATTTGTTTTATCAAGTGAGTTATATATTATTATAGATTGAAAAAAAAATGCAAGGTCATGATTCAAATAATAGTAGTTTATCAATTAAACAGTTATTACGTTCGGTTGAATTTGATTCAAACAAGCATGCCGGATAAGGAGGGCTTTTGCGAGACTTCAGAAACTCTTCAGCTGTGATACAAGGTAGGAAGCATTCAAATTGGTACTTAGTAAAAGTTTCAATTTCTAAGGATAGCGCAAATATAACAAATAAGATGTTCGATTACGGTGACGTAAGGAGGCCACGGTGGGTGTGCCAATTAGAGCATTCTTAGTTCCTACCAATGAGAATACATCAAAGGGGACTAGTTGTACTCAAATTTGTTAATGAAAAAGTGTTTGATTTTGGCTTGTACATTCTGACACTTGTAGATCGATAGAGGGGAATTTACTAAAAGATAAGAGATGATGACTGCTTGTCAGATGGTCGAGATAACTCACAAAGTTAGGAAAATTTTATTAAATTTTTAGATACATTTTTATGAGTCTCGTAACTATTGTACATGTTATTTTTCATTTTTGTTATTAACAAAAGGTGTAGCATGAGGTTCCCTCCATATTTCATTTGGATGAAATCCGGGAAGAGGTGTTTAAGATCTTTTGCTCAAGGTTTGCATAAGGTTTTCTCGAGCAAGACATTTTTCTGTGAGTTGACAGAATGGCAGTGCTTGCACAGAATAACTGCATTTTTTGCACACATGAAGTGTCTATGTGTGCCACTGAGCGGGTATAAATACCTTGTTCTTATTTTTATGATATATCTAGGCTAGTTTACACACAAAGGAACACACCAAAAAAGTGCGAGAAATGAGAAGGGGGAAGCTTACGAAACTTCAGGCATTAGTTTGAAATCTGATTCGTATTATATGCTACCCCATACTCGGGTATATTGTTCATTTTTTAATTGTAGAATGTATTACCAATTGATTAGTCATTATATTTTCTTGTTTAATTGATAGGTTGTTTAGATTAGTATTAATCTGTTATTTACACATACTGTGAAGGTATTTGTTCAGAGGAGTTTATTTGTAATCGGATCTTATTATAATAAAGATAAATTCAGATATAGGGTATTGTGGTTTTCATTCACTATAAATTTATTTATACAACTTCTAAGCTTGGTTACGTGTTTTGTTTATTATTCCTCACATTCAATTAAGAAAGAAGAGTGACCAATGGTATGAGGGGGTTCAAATTTTATTGTGTTGTGTGAATTCTAATAATATACAATATTTACGGCTTTAATATGATAATTGTGCTACAAATAAATTAACTGATTATGGCATAATATATCATTCAGACAAATCTCTAACTGCCCATTGCAGTTCAACAACAATATTACAGAACATTGTAACGACACATTAGTTTAAGTATCATACTCTTGCATCAGTTAGGCCTCATATACTTCCATCTCATGCTGAAATGCTGACCATATTTGACATAAAATACTAGATCACGAAAATCGACTGTTGTTAATGGGATTGTATACTTGAAAGTACAGTTCTATGCAACAAGGTTGTGGGCTCAACACTTCATGGCAATACTGTCCGTCTGAAAACGTCCTTATTCTCTCTGGTATAAAAAGAAGGAATTTGTGCAAATAAAAAGTTTCTTCCTATGTTTGGAAAAGCTTCAAAGAGTATAACTAGCTCTTTATTTACTATTGCTACTTCAGGTGTTACTGTTTTAATACTACAGTAGCCGTGCCCAAAAAGTTGATTTTCACTTCTGAGGATGCTTTGATAGTGGAAATCTTGTCTTTGATCTTACAAGAAAAATGGTGAGGGGCAAAATTGCATGCTTGGACGATCAAAAACAAGAGCATAGGAAACTGGCAGCCTAGCCCTTAGAAACACAATAGCACTGCAAGAATAGGTTATCTCTGAGTTGGGCATTTTTAGTTCTCTTACTTTAAAATGTATGTTGAGCTGTGAGATTTGTTTGAATAGGTTCATTGGCTGTCAAAACTTCAAAATATAATGTATAAACTGTTCCTAAAGCATGTTTGTTAGGGTGCTAGTGTAGCTGCTGGAACTGGTTTGATCTTCAGGCATAGGTTTGAGCTGTAACGTTGTTCATGTTAGGATTTACATGACACAACAGAATTCAAGCTTTTCGACACTGTCAATTACCCTTCTCCCTTGACTGAATACGAGGAACAAAACAATCTACGGAACTAATTATACAAGTCATACAACTAATTTTATTTAAACATTCATCTCAACTAAAAAAAGCCATAAGACTTTATGTCCATTAATTTTATGAATTTGGTCACAAATAGCCAATATTTTCTGAGAAAATCCCTTCACAGCCACTCCTTATGTTATGAATAGGTTAATATTAACCCTAACACATCTAACAACCAATCAATAATGAATATTATGAGAAAACGAACAACTAAATATTAACACTCTAAAAAACTGAATCTAAAACAAATTGTCCCAATTTATTAAAAGATAAGAATTGAATATCAAAAAGATACCTAAATCTCTCCATTCTTCTTTTTCCCTTTTTTTTCACTTCACATTGGCGCTCCTTGTGCCAAACAGCTCTCAAAATTGTAGAAGATCGGCTAGCAAAAGTTAGATTGAGAGGAAAGAATATAGTGATGATAATAACAAACAATAATCACAAAAAAAAGAGAGAAAGAAATAAGATATACACACAATTTACATAGAAACTCTCTTCTAAATAATAGGAGAAAACCACAAGACACTTAATCCACAAATTTTATTATAAAATTTTAGTTACAGAAACCCGGTGAATATAATACAATAGTAGTAATTTGTTCAACTTCCGATTTTTGAGTACCTGATGATCACCATTTTTAGGCAGGTCACTGGCTAGGTCTTTGGGTTTTCTTCAATTTCTAGTTTAACCACTATGGGGTAGCATTCCTTGACATCTGAACAAGCCCGAGTGTACTCAGTTGCTTGAAGTGTGTGGAATCAATGTCATCAAGATCAATCAACAAGTCATTGGTTTCACCAAGTAAATATTTATAGAACTACTGAATAGCACGATGCAAAAGAGTCGCCATTCTTAGAATTTGATGCATAACTATAACGATTGGAATGTATTATTCCATTGTGAGTTTTATGACTATTTTGTAGAAACGCTTCAACTTTATCCATCCTCAACGACCGCTGAATTCCTTCACCTATTCCTTCAAATCATCCAGTTAATTGCTGAAGTATTAGTGGTCCATTTAAATGCTGATAACTCTCTTATTACTGTGCCCTATTATTCTCCTTAGAAGCCCTTTCATTCACCTGTTCGGTGAAGACAATTGATGGTTTTGCCTTATAAATAATGTAAATTGGTTTTGTTCCTGACACTAATTCTCTACAATACACCATCTAAAAGAGGAAATAAGTGTCCAGAAACTCAAAACCATCCAAAATCCAGAACCCAAAAACAGAGCAAGGCAAATTGCGGGAGGTTAGTACGCGATCATTTATTCTGCTTTTATGGTTGTTTATGTCACATAAATTGCTAATATATTTCACATATATCAATTTTTTTTCTGATTTCTAGCTGAAAGAAATTTCATGAGATAGCCGCAAGATGCCCGCTTGAACTACAAACCGATTTTAATAATCCCTTTAGCTTTAAAATCCATACAAAGATGCATAGCCATGTTTCCCGTAAACGATAAGTTTGTTCATTGCAAATGTGATAAGTATTCTTTAATTTCCTAATTCATTGATATGTTTGTTTTTTAATTTATTCATTTGTAACCTTTATTCCCATGAAGAAATTAAGATTCAGACACGTATAAGTGGTTCTTTTGTAGCTTAGCCAATCCTCAATCAGTAACAATATAATATTTTATATAATTTGAGTGGTAGTCGCCCTCTTTAATTTGCACTACTGGCTAATGGTAAGATCTTGTCCACTTCTTTACACACAAAGGGCAATGGAGTCATGTGAAGAAATCATATGTCTGTCAATAAGCTGCACAAAATAAGATACATAACCCATGTTTATAATAAATCTATTATTTTGGATCCGATTTGCCTTTTGCCATGATATTAGTGATTTTTTTAAATGGGTATAAAGTTTCAGTTTTAAAATCTGTAGTTCCATTTAAATTTTTCTAATATTTAGGGGGCAATGAAATTTTAAAAATTATCAATCTCTATAATTATATCTCAAATTAGCATAATTGAACAATTATGCCATATACATATCTAAGTATAATGTTTTTTTTTAATACTATCGAGTCATCAGACCACACACAAGAGATATAATTAATTGCCGTATGTGGTGCAAGTTAAAAAAGATTTAACTAAAAATATTTTAGAAGCATGCCTATTAAAAAAAAATTACTGACTATAGTATATAAATATGTATATATTCGTGAATAATCTTCATCTGCTCATAACTTTATTTTAATATATTTATATAACTATGTGCTTAGTTGAAAATTTCACCAACATAGATATCAATCTTGGGTGACATCATACATGGGAAGACTTTGGAAGCAGGCGGTTCACTCAAGCATGAGTGGAGCGCTTTAGTTCAACATCCTATTTAATTATTACTATACTTAAGAATACTAATTATTTAGTATTTAATAATAATAGATTTGTTTTGATTATGTGGTATGGTAAAACGTCAATTTTAATTAGTATTTTGTAATCTAATTATTGGTGTCGAACATGCGTAGGCAAAGCTCTCACGCTTACGTAAAAGATTCGAAAAATAATTAAGTAGGTTGAATTATGTATGCACAAAGCTAAGCAAACTACACTTATATTAAAAGCAATCGTATCTCAATTGCTTTCAACAATCCAATCCTGGCCCAAATTTAAGCTTGATAATATGTTCTTAAGCTATGGTAGATGGACATATTTTAGTCATTTTAGGGATGTCTTTTACAACGTGACATTTTATCATATTTATAAATACTAGTAGATTGGTATAAAAAATAAGCAAATAAAGATTATATCATCTTTGTGAATATTTATGAAAAATAACAAAAATTGTATCCCCTAATCTATTTTCTACTATATTCGATGGAAAAAAATGTCAATATTTATAATTTTGTAAAATATTTAATTTTTATTAGGAGTGTTATGATTGCTGTATTGACTTAAATTTGTAAAATATATATATATTTGATCCTAATTGAATTATTTTAAATATTTTTATTTATTGTTGTGTTTAAACATGACTCGAGACAATCTCTTCCAAAATAAAAAGAATCGAACACATAAAAGATAGACATACATAATTGGGCCAGTTACTTCGCACATAAGGGATGCATGAAGGGCATATGTGTGTGGTGCAGTTATTAGTGGCTCCATGCATAAAGCGAGCATAAATCGCACCCCTGTGCACCAATGTTCAAACGACTGCACGGGCTTTTTTACTAATTCTACGTTTTAAAATCTAATTTTTGACCATACATATAAGTGCACACTTATTTCTCTTAATTTATTTGTCACCTTGGATATTATTGAAGAGAAAGGAAAAAGGTTGGTTCAAACCGTGGGGCTGATGCAGCCATGCAAACATGGGATTCTAAAGTTGGGACCCTGTCCCTAACCTCCTTAGGTAGCTGAACTGTAAATTATCCTCGGGCAACCGAGTCGACGTGGCTGCCAACACCACAGCCTACCACTCCATTAAAACAAACAATTTCCAATGAACAATTTGAAAAAAAAGGCTTCATATTGATACTTTCCAAGCAGAGAAGTGTCCAGTCGTGTTCTATTTGATGAAGAAGTCCCAAGGCAATCTTCCTTTATTTGAATTATGGCAAAGAGGCTTTGAAGCTGGACGTGAACAAATTCCTCACAGCAGCCCTTGTTATAAATTGATGCCGGTAGTATTACTTTAGGTAGGTTGATTAAAAGAAAAGAACACCATTGTTAAGAAGAATAATTTATCTGCTAAGGAATCTTTGATTCATCGAATGGCAATTGAGTCTCTCAATCCCTAATTTCAATGAGTCTCTAGATAGATCATTGGAAATGCTAAGTGAGTCCCTTCCATCTTATAGTCTCCATATAGAATGATTATTATATCATTCGATGTATTAAATATATCTCCGGTCTCATTCCTCTTAATTATATATATTTTTATATATTCTCAATTTTTATTCATTAACCAATTGGCCTGTTCTATTATTTTCACCCATTTCAGTTGACTACTCATGTACTGCCCGTGCCTTCTTTTTAGTTAAAACCAATATCATTCATATATCTAATTATACACTTATTTTTATTAAAATTGTTATTTTTAGCATGAAAAGAGAGAAACAAAGCGTAAAAATTAAATAAATTAAAGTCTATACCTATTTTTAATAATTTTTAATATAACTGAGTATATGTTAAGTGTATTTCTGTTTGAGTAATATTTGCCTTTTCTTTTACTTTTTGTATTATGTAATATATCTCCCGTGATAAATATTGGCCTTTTAGTAGATCTTGAGCTTGGTTTTTGATATGTATGTTTTTTTTCCTCAAAAGATCAATTCATATATTTACACATATGCATATAAGAAAAACAAATTTATCTGTCAATTCGTGCATGAAATTAGCCCAACATTTATTATATTAAATCCTTAAAATAGATACTTATATATAACACATTTTATTCATTCATACCAAGTATTAAAATAATAATACTTATTTATTCATACTAGCCAAATAAAAAGTTAAGCACTCTCATTTCTATCCTCATTTAATTTTATTTCCAAATAAATTTTATTGCAATTCTATAATATGTTTTTTTTTTTTTTTTTAAATCTAACAAGTCATGATATACGTAATTCGGTGAATTGACTTGTTACTATTTGCCCAGGAAGTCACACGTCAAAACAATGAGCCGCCCAGATGCTGCACCCTTTACGTGTTAGCCGTTGGATTAAGAATTAACGATTTTTTATTTTATATTTTAATAAAATTTAAAAGTTATGATAATAATTATATAAATATTTTGATACTTAAATTTAAAAACCATTTTATATTAATTTTAAAAATATAAAATAAAAAGTGTTGAACATTTTGTGAATACGTAAATTTATCTTCTATTAAAAGAATATTTCCATCGTTTGAAACATGACTTTTATGCTTGTTATTAGAATCGACCTAAGAGTGGCCAGTGGAGATAGTGTTTCTAGTTTAACCATGATTTTTGAGCAAATCAGGGGGGTTTTGTAGCAAAAAATAAAATAAAATAACCATTAAACCTAAACCGAAATTTTTGGGTATTTTGACTTGATTAATTTTCACCCTTTTTCCTACAGATTTGGCCGGTTGGACAAACAGTTCAGTCAAGTTACAATAACACTCCTTGTCAATCTTTTTAAACTGTGGAACGCATCCCAAACAGTCCTCCGGTGAGAAGCTCATATTACCTGATAAGAATTGCAGCAAATGGCCAAAACTTCCTCAGCAAAACATCAAGGTGCAGAGGATCGGTTATGTTCGGACAGCAAACCTATGTAATACATTATGTATGTTCCGAACTGGTGGAATCATTGGGGCTGCCTTATCTTGGTTTCACTGTCACCCAACTGCAGCAATACGCACATATCTTCACCGCTAGCATTCCTCAATGCAGAAAGGTTTTCGGATACCTTGTCATCCTGGTCTTCTTTTTGATGCAACCGAGACGGGCTGACAGAGCTAGGGATGAACTGATGCTCGATGTTTGGACCTTCCTTAACCCCTTCTTCCAAATAAATCTCGACTTGCATCGATGGTGAATTCATGTCCGGACCAGACAGGCCATTGTCTATGGGGATATGCTGGATCTCTAGTCCCAGAGATTCAAGTTCTTCTCGCTTTTTGTCAGGAGCTGATGAGCCCCTCAATGTAGAATTCACTGCTGTTGCTAAGGCAGCCCTGTGTTCTTGCACTGCAGCTATAATCACGTGCAACACGTATATGAGAGACAATCGCAAGACCCCCGAGTGCTAAATGTCATATTTTACCCAAATCTCCTACTTAAAAATATATATTCCATTTCACGGCAATGGATAATATATATTCCCATATCTCTGTGCAGTTCAAACTTTAAAGTATTTATTTATGATTCCTTTGTTACCTTAGTATTTGCTTGTGTGCTGATTACATTTATGTAAAACTGAAGTAAAAATACAAATAAGCCTATTGGCACTTGCCATCACTACTTTGTCCAAAATAACTTTTGGCTTAAGGAAGAAGTCCAAAGTCTTTTTTCTTTTTTCTTTTTTTCCCGGTTTGTTCTATAGTAAATTGAGTTGTTACGTTCTAAAGGAAACGCCTCAAAGTTCAATGGCTTAGAAATTGTCTTTAGTAGGAGATTCCTATGCTTTAATGTTTTTTATGAATATCTGCAAAACAAGAAAGCTAAATGATATGTGATGAAATGGAAACGAATTAAACACGACAGACTTCCTTCAGCACAGCCTTTGAGAAAGCATGTACCTTTAAGCCCTTCATTGTTGGTGATGAGCTCAAGTTCAAGCAGATTGAGAAGGCGGCCTAGATCAACCCCACTGGTCCAGTTTTCTGGAGATTGGCCAACTTTTAGCTTAAGTTGGCCCCGATTAGCAGCTCCACCCCATATGATACCAATCGGTCGTGGCTTCTCATTCTCGACTGCTAACAAAATCAGGCTTCCAATGTCTCCTTCATAATCAAATGCTTGATGGTTCTCACCCACAACAAGAAAATCTGTCAAGAAGCATATCCCTTTCTCATCATTGTACTCAAAAGCATATGCTAATACAATCCCAGTAGTCATGCCAGAACTTCTTCCAACTTTCATCACCCGTTTCCCAATAATGCTACTAATTGAAGACTGCAATTCTATTTTCATGACATCCCCTATCTCTCCAATCCTTTTGACAGATGTAGTTATTCTAGACATGTCAAAATCATCAGCAAAAGAGATGAATGCTCCATCTGCTCTCACAAACGTCTCTGCACATGTACCGAATGAATAGAAAGAAAATGATTAACACAATTATTCAGCAAAAAGCTAACAGGCAAACATCAAATAGTTGAGCACCATGAATTGAGTGTTTTAAAGTGCAGATAACATGTAAAAGCTGCACGGAGGTGAAGTGATACTAGGACCAAACTTCATATCAGAATAAACAATGAGAACAGAAAACATGAGTTCCATCACTCACAACTCAAAAGAACTTTGAGAGTGGTTATTTAACATAAATGATCAGGGTCGAGCAACCATTTTAAGCCTCATACAGGAACCCAGGTTTCTATTGGCAGTTTCGCAGAGAGTACTTATACCTCCATTTTCCACATTTTAGGTGTACTATATTTTAGTGCAGCAATGTTGCTGTCAAAGTGTCCCATTGTGATATTAATGCACAACACCTCCTTAATCTTTAACAAGACATCTCAAACTAGCTGTTGACAGAGCTTAAAATATGTGTAAGAATGGACTAAAGACCTCTCAAGTGGTAATTGATGTCCATCAATTGCATATCCTTAAATTCATTTATGACAAATGACAGATCACATGAAATACAGTGATGGATTAAGACAGACTAAATAAAACTTGGAACATTAATGGGTAGAACCCTTTATTTACAGCTCTTGCTCCAGTATTTCTCTCACAACACCATGGGGCCTAGAAGACTATTTCAGCATGAAGGGTCTATCAACTTCCAGAAATAATTATAGGGCTTCTAGGAAATTCAAGAATCTTTCAAATGCTTAATTAGAGCTACACAGTTTCCCTTGGGACCACCTGAGTATTTGAGTCGAAATTTCAATGGACAGTTCTTAGGGTTCACATCTTAATGGAATGAGGTGTATAGAGTATTATGTGTCGTGAAGAGCTAGTGCAGCAAATGGCCCAGCAGTCCCTGATGGGCAAAAAAAATAAGAGCTACTTAAAAAAAAGAAACACTTATTCGGTCCACATTAACTAAACAAAACAAACTACACTAGCTGGAGTCACAATCACATTACCTGGGTTCATCCCTGCAAAGATGCCATACCAAACATCGTCTGTGATAAACGATGTAGCTCTCTCTACTGCACCGAGATACATTCCAGGTCCAAGTGATGGTGGCAATGGATGGAACATCTTCTGATTAGGATAATCTAAGTCAACAGCAACATGCCGGTTTGTCAGGAAGCCAACTTGGCGATTGCCTGTTTGGCTCCGCACAATAGCACCTAGTGTCCCATAGGTTTCTTGGCTTGCCACCTTAGATAAAAAAAAAAACAGTAGCATGACCCCCGACAATGTCAATGCAGAAAGCAAATAACTTTTTTAAAATAATATCTGGAGGAGAAAAAAAAAACTCCAAGAACAAACAATAAACACATTAACAAATTTTAAATAGAACATAATGTCATTGACAGGAGTTGAAAGTAGATCATATAAATAAGTCTGCAGCCAATGATAATAACTTCAAATAAACATTCCATTAACGTTCAGTCATGAGAAAAACTTTGCTGCGCCATAAAACTATTATGCATCCTCAAACCCAAAAGTAAGTGTGTATCCACAAATTAATGGCAGAGTCCTTGACCAAGGAGCAGCAGAAATGATCAGATAGTTATGAAGATCAAATTGCTTTGAAGGAAGACAAGTTTTTGATAAAGGGTTGTTGCTGACAAATGTACAGGTCTGACTGTCTGAAGCTTCTGGGGTAAAGCCTAATGCAATCTATAGATCAGATACTAACATGCTGTTAAGTGGGAACAAGTATATCAAGTAGAAAAGTATGTGGAATTAAATAAGCATGCAAGTTTAGAAGGTTAAATATTCCTTACTTCGTAAGACTCAGTTCTCCATTTCTTTCCGAGGTTTTCCCACAAGTTTCAAAGCCTAGAGCTAAGAAATATGATATTCTCTCCTAAGATCTTTGTTTCTATGAGGGAATATATAGAGCATTCAACAACACTATCATCATCAATAATGCCACAAGTCTCACTATGTAGGTCGATGTTGAGATCCCCATCTCATTTAGATCACCACAAGGCAACGTCCCCAAAATGTTGGAGGGAATCAAGTAATTGGTTGATCAAGTTCTTAATCAGAACCTCCATTGTTCATCCAATCTTTCCAAGTCCTCTTATCCCACTTCTAGTATGTCCATCCACAACCAACCCACTCTCTCTCACAGGTGCAACATATGGTCTACATTACAAGACAACAACAAAGTCATCTTGACTGACCGTCCCACATCTCATCTTCTATGAGAGCAATTTCTAGTTTACTATATGCAAACTCATTTCTTACTTGATCTTATGAACTACTACTACTCATCTATCTTAATATTCACACTTCAATTGTACTAGGATTATGTATAAAAGTTCCTCAATAGCCAACATCAAAACCCATAAAACATAGCTGGTCTTAGAATAGCCCAACACAAAAGTTGCTATAAATTTTTATCTATGTGATCGCATCATATGTTTCATGCAATCTTCCTTCTGAAAACCCTAAATGAACTAGGTGCAAAGCATCATGATACTAAACATTCAAAAGGGAACAAGAAAACTAATGAAAACTTCATATGCATCTATCAATGTTTAAGAGAGATCCAGTTGAAGAATGCATTCCAGAAGCAGTTAAAGAAGCTATTTTCAATTAGATATGGCTGTAAGTTAGAATCAAACTTTCGCTCTTCCTATCGCTTGGGCTCGGATTAGCTCAAAATGTACCTCTTCTGAGATCTGAAAAGATCTAAGCAGAGCAGTGGCACACGCAACAATAACCCTTAGAAGGAACACTGGAAAAGGTAATCTCAGTGGGGCTTCTCACCCCCAACTAATCTACATCTCCTTGTTATGCTTTCTAGGTAATATAGCTTTGTCCATTCAATGTAACTCCATAGACAAGGTGCAAAAAGAAGCAGAAAAAACAGATATTTAATCTATCTTTATTCACTCATATTTTAAGAGAGAAAAATAATTCTAATATTGTATTCTTTTAGGTAGCATCTTCTGATAACTTCATTTTTATATGGTAGTTTTCTTCCAAGAAGCTCCTACATATTTTGGCTCATAATTTTATTACTTATGCAGATTGGAAAATATAGTTCTACAATTTTTAGCTTACCCTAGATGTTAGATTTGTTTTACATCAACCCTCATAAAAAGGGAAAAAGATAACAAACGGCCAAAAATAACATACAACTAGACTAATTTCAGATAGGTTCTTCCCAAAGCAGTTCATTTGTAAGCAAAAAAAATGGAGACAAAAATGGAGTAATAATTTATGATGTGGCATTAAACTGGGACATGAAATCCCTCCCCCTGAAAAAATGTGTTGTTCCAACTAAAATGGTAAGTGGCTACAAGCACAAGTTATATTGAATTAAAGTCAATACTTTGTAAGGCAAACGCTTAAGGATTCAAACAAAACAAATTGCCCAAAATGGGTATTGTCTAGGAGCACAAAATGTTTCAAATTAAAGACAATCTTTTAGCGAAGCAAATGATTAAGGTGTCAGGAAATCATCAGTTAACGTTTACAGGAAGTGGAAATCAGTGGCTGAACTGCACAGTCTTCTTTCAGAAATCAAATGAGAAAGGGAATGGGTACCATATGATTGCATATTACATACCCATTTGTTGAGGACTAACATACTCAGAATTATCGGAAGTGGACAGAGCTAAGACTGCCTTGTGATGCAGGATGTAATGGAGGTGATGATTATGTTGACTACCAAACTCATCTAACAGACGTCAGTTGGCAGATGATATTTGCACCATCACCAACAGCACTTCTCCACAAGTCAGTTCCATTGGTATATGAACTTCATTGCCATTGCTGCTGCCATAGTCCCCCAAAGCCCTAGTTCAAACTCTTTTGGTTTCATTATACACATCCTTCTCTTCCACTCTATCCTACTAACAATCAAAGCCCTCCAACCATCCAAGGGTGATAAAAGCCTTACCACCTCATCTAACTATCTTCCTATGTCTGTCCTGGACTGCTCCAGGTGCCTCCAATGATGAAACAAAATATCAGCCTAAAAATATCCAATTCTGAGGCCATCAACACACTAAGACCCACTACAATATTAATAATTTTTGTAACTGCACACATAGACCTATTTTTCGTTTACTTCATGGCATTATCAAATAATTGTGATACTGCCGTCGCGTAATGGTCTCATTAATTGTATTTGGCCCATAGAATGCATTTAATAATATCAGTAATGATTTGAGCACATTTCACCATCACAATACAAAGATTCACTGAGGTCATGTGCACACAAAAGTAGTATTATACAATGTAACTACTCAAAAAATCATAAAAATCTTTTTGAGTTATTACCATTTTTTATTTTAAATTAAATCATAGCAAATCTAAACATTAGAAACATTTTAAGAGTCCTACGAAAAACCAGAACAGGATGGCAAGGACAGCCAAGGCACGTTACACCATGTCGTGATACGTTAACGCTGAGAATATATATTTCAAAAACATACATGCACATGTTTCGTACAGTTGCATGTATTGTTGCAAATGGAAAAGTTCTTTTACATACTTTTTAAGTATGTTTTATGCGAAAATTTTCAATACTGAAAATTAGTTTTCGCTCATAGTAAGGCAGATGACAGAGGCTCAACAATATGATGCAAAATTTTCTTCAGAAATTGATCATCCACCATTCACATGACTAGTTGAAGTAGCTATAGGTCCCACATACCACTTGCACTAACTACCCATATCAGTGTTTTCATTATCACCACAATACATCCAATGCCATCTTTGTCACAATACAAAGGACTAAACTTTTGTTAGTTTCGGACGGCGGAGGACATTTTTCCATGCATGGTACTTGAATAGATCAGAGTAAAGTATAAGGACCCGATTCAGATGGGCAACTCACATTGAGAAACAAATTAATAGCTTTTCCTTTCAACAATATATCTGCCAAAGGGGGCAATGACTTAGGTACAATACATGGTTCAAACAGAGACGTTACAAAAATAAATCCCCATAAAGAAGCATGAGAAACATTGCACAATACTTAATAGGAATAGTAAAACTCACAAAACTATTGGATCTTATTCTTGGTAAGATGCTAATATTACTTAAAGAGAGTTGGTTGCTCTGAAGGCCGTAGAGGAAAAAGAATAAACATGGATAGTAATGCAGATGACTCATGTCAAGCTTCACAAAATGATTTTTTTGAAAGTGATGAAGGAAAACTCTAGTTTAAGAAGATAAAATAGGCAAATTCCCTCAAATAAAATGAAGAAAGTAGATTCAATTAGTACCTGAGAACCTGATCCTACGCATGGATCACTCCCTCGTAGATCATCCACAATCTCAGCGTACAACTGCTCCTTGGGTGCAGGCTCAGAAGCACCAAAGTAAGAAAATTCTACAACATCAACATCGCACCATACTCCTCCTGGTCCCTGGTAGATGGGTGTGAAAGTCATCTTATCTTCTAAGTAAAATGCTTTTTAAAATCAGGCATGCCAGCACAAAGGAGAACAACCCTCTTTCAAAGGAAAAGCAAACCCACATACACAATTGCATTGTCACGCCGAAGCTAATCTATCCTCACTGATTATACTTCCTTTGTTAACAACAGCAAACATGGATGTGGATAAAAGGTAAAACTTGAGAACATTATAAACTTTACCTCCAAGACAGAAGGTAAACACTGGATAGGACTGAGCCATTGCTTGTTAACTTTTCTAGAAACAAAGACTAGGATGGCTGGTATGTCAGTCAACAAACCCCGGCGGATACGAAAGCCAATGGCCGTTCCTAGGCTGTAACAGCGCAATATTTTGCTATGAAATGCCCTTATAGTCATGAGTTCAAGCAAGGTTGTTGCTTGCTTCCCCTTAAGCAATGCACCGACTGTTTCAGGTGGCACTCCTTTCTGAAGGTTTGCAAAATAACTTGTTCTCTCTTCGGCAGCATTATTCAATCGACTAGAGGTGGGCCATGAGAAGTAAGCAGCATTACTTTCAGAATGCTGTCCAGCTGATGCAAACATCAAAGTTTTAATGGACTTAAAGAAAGCAATTAGCGATGGTTACAACAGTTCCTGTCAAGATTATGTGCTGATTCCTTTGGCGGGTGGAACCACAGAAATAACTCTGCTTACCCTGCTCTGGTATATCATTCAGCTTCCTAAAACATACAATAATACCTCTTAAGTTCCCATGTACTTAAATGCTGCAGAAAGGAGTACACTTAATCTGACCTGCTCTGCAACTATCCAATAAACAAATGTATATCAATATTTAGTCTTCCAATAAAAATCCAGTCAAGACACCAGATCCTCAAGGATAAGAAAATAACAATTCAAAGCAAGAGATACAATAAACATTTAGTCCAAAGCTTTCCTTGCAAGCCAAAGGTACAACGTGAAGACATTACAGAGAACGACAAATACCGTAACATATGCACGGAAGAAAATACAAAGGATACATTGGCATTGAGCGGGAAACCCTATATTTTGCTTTAATCATACTGCAAAGTTTTCTTGGGCATCAAGGATAAGAGATGAATGAAATGCATGGAAAATAAGATTTTAAAAGGAAATCAACAATTGACATCTAGAGAAATTCCAGACCAAAGTAAGACGCAAAGCAATCTATTGAATTCAGACCAAGGACGCAAATTTCAAATACTAGTTTTAGTATTATTCTTGTTCATTTTCCTTCAAAAAAAAGGGGTTGCATTTTAGCCGAGGAGGCAGAAAAATCAGGAGAAATTGAAAAAACAACAGAATTGAAAAGCATAAAACTATAAGAAATTCTGGGTCGTCATTGCGTGGATTAATAAAAACAGCTAAAAAAAACCTCTAAGCAAGGCAATGAAAAGATCACGTATACGACACACCACCCAGAATCTTTTACCAATTAACCATAACCACCATGGAGAATGAAACAGGCAAGGCTATTAACATCTTTAAGAAGCAAAAAGTGCGTATCCCATGAATGGTTTTTCAAACAACCAAAAAAAAAAATACAAAAAGAGTAGAGAGGGAGGGGGCCGTGACATCGTGGCAGAGGAGAAGGGCAAGAGACCATACACTTCTTGAAGAGTTTTGATGCCCCAAAACAACTCAATAAAATTCACGCATTTTACTGAATTGAATTTCGTGACAGTCTAGAAATTGGTTTGCCAGGGTCTAGAAAGTGGTTTGTACCAAAAACGAGAGACACCCTCAAAAGGAGAGATGATACGGAGCACAGTAAGGATGTTGTTAGTTTCTCTTCTCTATTTCAAAAATCATTTAATTCAAAAAAAAAAAAATCTTAGCAGTCTTAGAAGATTCCAAATCCCAACTTATTTGGATAATATATAACAACTTATGAAAAATTGTAATCAATTTTTTATTTTATGTTTTTCAAAAATATTAATTTATATCTTTTTTTAAGAAATTCCTTTTAATGTGGTAGAACTTGTTAAAGTTACAATTGCATATTTAGACATAAATGGGACAAAAGTAAGAGTGTTTAATTTTAAAAATTATATACGTTAGGCCTTTAAGTTATCTTTAGTTCATGAATAAAAAACATATAAATAAAATAGATACTATTTAAAATATATAAAACTAAATATCCTTCCACTTATTTTTTTCTTCTTATCATTTCTCCAACCAAACAACATATAAATATTTTAATTTCACTTATTTAGGAATAAATTTACTTTTTGAATGACTTATAACACGTACCCACAGGCAATAAACTTACCAAAATGACAGTAACGAGTAACTCTGGTTTGGCTCCTCCCCTTCCATTTCTCCATCCTCTCTTTTTCCAAATTTCTCATCGTTTAGTTTGGAGATATACAATTCGAAATCTAAATTAAAATATAAGAACTAGTTTCAAACTTTTAAATCTATTTTAAATAAAAACCTTTACTCCATGTCTGAATTTTTTAAAATCTAAAGATAACATAAATAACTCTAAGCCCTCAAAAATATAACCATTGAAAGTCTATAGTCAACTATCCAGCCGCATATCCAATAATGATACAAGTGCTCCTCCCTCAAAAATATATAAAATCACTTCCTAACTTTGATATTTTTTTGTTTACACTTGCTACCATTTCAATATGTTAAATCTTCAATCTTCCATATTCTTATTTTTTTTTTATAAGTATCTCAGTATATTCCTTTAAAAAATATCATGTGCAAGGGCTCCGAAGCATACAAAGAAAATAACAAAAGAGTCGATGATAACTTAACCCATAATAACCAAAAGCTAGATAACCAATAGCAAAAAAACCACCAAATGTAAGAAAAAAAAAAAAGACTACGCAGATGCCCTACCACACAAGTATTTACGGTGAGAAATTCTCATCCGATGAAAAAGTTCAATATAAGCCCAGTATGTTGGCACAAAAGGAAGAATGACTCGTCCGATAGCAAGACAACACTCACGCCCACGCACACACTCACACGAGTACTTGGACAAAATCAGTAGTAAGAGGAGATAAAAAGGAAAAAAAGAACATAGTCAAATTTTACGATGAAAACCCTTCGAAATAAGAAAAAAATCACGAAATTTCAATCCACAAATAAATTCACTATGTATGAAAATTGGTTACAGAAACTCACTCGATTACACAAGCCCCTTCGAGAAGAAGATGAAGAATAGAGCACAAGAACACACACAGTTATCTCTCTAAATGCTCTCTATTACACTCCACCATTTTTCTTTTGCTCTCTCTCTCTTTTTGTGTTTTCTACTACTCTGTAAATATATACAATGGCTGTTAAAAGCAACAGTCATGCCAACGTTGGGGACACCCATACAAGTTGCCGCCTGGCAGCCTATAAATCTGCAGCGGCTCTGCAGATTGTCTGCTCTGCAAAAACGTCTCACCACTCTGCAAGGATAGCATGCTCATTCCCCACAGATCTCGTATGTTCAAAAGATCTTCTGAGTTGGCTTCCACATGTGCATTCTGCATCTAGGTCCTCGAGCCTCCAAGACCTCAGACCTCGGGTTCCAACAGTAGAAGGTTCTCGGACATTATATCATGTCCGCAGCCACATTCCTACAAAGAGAGTGACCCCAATAAGCTTCCCCTCACGACCGAGTGGGAATAAAATTAGTTAGCCCGACTATGTCACAGCAAGCTTCTAACTTTTCCTTTGGTAAAATTTTAGTCATCATGTTTGATCTATTTTTATCAAACTGAAACTTTTCAATTGATAGCCGCTCTTCATCAATAGCGTCTTTCACCCAATGATATCGAACGTCAATGTACTTTGATCTCGGATGAAATGAGGAGTTCCTACACAAATATATGGCACTTTGGCTGTCACAGATACCATATATATATATTTTTTTACCTCAGGCCCAACTCTTGAATGAATCTTTTTATTCATAACATTTATTTGCTAGTCTCGGTCACAGCAATAAGCACAACCTCCATAATAGAAAGAGTAACACACTTTTGCAACTTAGATTACCAAGAGAATGCCCCTCCAATAAATTTGACCAAATACCTGGAGGTGAATTTTCGAGTGTCAATATCTCCGGCCATGTCCGTGTCTCTGTAACTGACCAATTGGAGTTTCTCTCCTCCAAATTGTAGACACACTTTGAAGTCCCTCGGAGATATCTAAGAATCCACTTCATAGCAGACCAATACTTCACTCTTGGATTTGAGAGAAATCTGCTAGCAATACTGACTGTATGGGCAATGTCCGGCCTGGTGCACACGACTACGTACATTAAACTACAAATGGCAGAAGAATAAGGTACACCTCTCATGCTAGCCTTTTCCATGTCCGAGGACGGATATTACTTCCTACTTAACCTAAAGTGGTTAGCCAATGGGGTGCACACTGGTTTGGACCTATCCATGTTAAAGCATTGTAGCACCTTTTCAACATAACTCTCTTGGGACAACTAGAGTTTCTTGTTCTTCCGATCACGCAAGATTCTGATCCTCGGAATTTGTTTCGCCGGTCCAAGATCTTTCATAGCAAATGATTATCTCAATTGCTCCTTCAGCTCGTTGATCCGAGCATTATTTTATCTAACAATCAGCATGTCGTCCACATAAAGGAGAAGAACGACAAAGTCGTTCTAGAAAACTCTTTGTACAAAAACACAACTGTCAGAAGTAGTCATATGGCATCCTTATCCGACCAAGACAGACTCAAACTTTCTATGCCACTGTTTGGGAGCTTGTTTTAGTTCGTACAGGCTCTTCTTTAGACGACACACTAATTCTGTATTCTCGTTGACTTTGAACTCTTTCAGTTGCTTCATATAGATTTTCTCTTCAAGATCACTGTAAAGGAATGCTGTCCGAAAGTCTAGTTGCTCTATCTCCATGTCTTGAACAACTGCTAAACCAAGTTCAACACGAATCGAGGATATTTTTACCACGGGTGTAATCAATTCATCAAAATCTACACTTTTGCGCTGATTAAAACCTTTCACAACAAGTCGTGCTTTGTACGTTTGGCTCCTCGATGTCCTCGGACGTTTTCAACCGAAAGACCCACTTGTTCTTGAGGGCTCTCTTCCCCTTGGGCAACTCAACCAACTTGAAAGTATGGTTTTCATGTAATGAAACCATCTCATCCTTCATTGCTTCCAACAATTTCTCCTTGTGAGTCCCTTTCATAGCCTCATCAAAGTCTTCGGGTTCACCTGCATCAATGAGTAGGACGTACTCACTAGATGGCAAACGGACAAACGGATGTCTTTCTCTCAAAGATCGGCACATAGGAACCTCCTCGACCTGATGAGAAGTAACATCATCCTCATCTTCATTTGGTGCCATGCCTACTTCATTGTCTTTCTCGGCCATTCCTGCACCATTGTCCTCTGACTCAGGAGGTACCGGACGGACGATTTTAACACTTACTTTATCCATCCAGCAGTGTCAGATAAAACCTTCTTTTCTTTCTCAATATCTTCAATGGCCTTCTCTTTAATAAAGACCACATCACGTGATCGAATAATCTTCTTCTCTACTGGATCATAAAATCTGTATCCAAGTTCATATTTGTCATAGCCCAAAAAGACATATTGCTTCGCCTTTGGATCAAGGTTACTCCTCTAATCTCTCGGGATATGAACAAAAGCCTTACAACCAAAAGTTCGAAGATAATTATAGGCTGGCTCCCTTCCAATTCAAATCTTCTCTGGCATCTCACCATTCAGAGGCTTATTGGGCGACCTGTTGATCACATAGGTTGCCGTCTTCAGGGCCTCGGTCTAAAAAGATCGTGGGATCTTAGCCTCGGACGGCAAGCACCTAACCCTTTCCATCAATGTGCGGTTCATCCGCTCGACCACGCTATTTAACTGCGGGGTCTTTGGAGGTGTCCTTTGATGTCTAATGCCATGTGACCTACAGTAGGTATTAAAGGTCCCAATATATTCTCCACCATTATCTCTTCGGATGGCCTTTAACTTCTTCCCCATCTCTCGTTCAATAAGAGTATGAAATTGCTCAAAAACTCTGAAGACTTGATCCTTGGACTTAAGTGGAAATACCCATAGCTTCCTCGAATAATTATCAATATAGGAAACAAAGTATTGTACTCCTCCAAAGGATTTTTCCTTAAATGGTCCACAGTCATCAGTGTGAACAAACTCAAGGATCTCGGACTTTTTGAAATATGAGTCTCATTGAAGAGAGACTCTCCTATGCTTCCCAATCATGCAGTGAGAGCAAGTCTTCAATCTGTCTTTATTTATTTTTGGGACAAGACCCTTCCTTACTAGATGGCTCATTCATCTCTCACTCATGTGATCTAATCTCCAGTGCCATAAGTCCGAGAACTCCACACTGCTTGTGGCATTGACCTCTCCGACCTTAGCAGTTGCCTGCAACTCATAAAAGCCAGACACCTTCCTTCCTTGGGCAACTACAAAAGACCCTCTGGTCAATTTATATCCCCCGTCACAGAAGACATTGCAGAAGCCAATATTATCCAGTCTTCCAACTAAAATGATATTCATCCGAATGTTAGGGACATGTCGGACGTCTTTTAGGATCAGTCAGGCTCCATTGTTAGTAACAAGAGGCACGTCACCTCAGTTGACTACTCTGAATGTCTCTATATTACCCATCTTCAACACTCCAAAAGCACCCGGAGTATAAGAAGTAAAGAGTTTCCTTCTAGAGGTGACGTGGGTGGATGAGCCAGAATTCACCACCCAATCGGTCTCCTGCTCAGCCAAGTTCACAATGTCGTTCACTTCACAAGTCAAGAGGAGATTAGCTCCAGTAACAACAGAAACCAAGGATGTTTCCTCACCACGTCCATTCTCAACTTTCTCTTTTCCAGCATTTTCACACTTTCACTTATAGCAAAACCTTTTAATGTGGTCTTTCTTTCCACAATAATAACATTCCATGTTTTGATACTTTAACCGAGACTTACTCCGGCCCTTTTCTCTAGGTTTTTGTCCGCGGCCTCTACTCCTTCCCCGTGACTCTGTCACGAGTACCTTGAAGGGATGAGAGGTCGATGTCTCTTGAGACTGCCGTCTCATTTCCTCATTCAGCACAATTCCTTTAGCCATCTCGAGGGTCACGATATCTTTAGGAGTTGTGTTGACAATTGTGATTCTCATCACCTCACACGAGTCCGGCAAGGTTGCCAGGAGCTACAAAGCTGGCACCTCATCCTCGAACTTAACACCCAAACCACTCAGCCAGTCCACACAACCTTGAAACTCGTTTAGATGGTCGGCAACGGACAAGCCATCCTTATACCTAATCTGCATCAACTTCATCAGATGGTAGATTTTGTTGTTGCCAATCTTGGAGGCGTACAACTTCTTCCCACGGTGTCTTAGCATTGATTTCGCTCCTAACGTGGTTATACACGTTATCATCTACGAACTGTTGTATGTAACCGCATACCTGCCTGTGCTCCAATACCCATTTCGTCCAATTTCGCCTCGGGCTTTTGAGTGGTGAATACCGGATTGTGTATGGATTTGACAAACAACAAGTCTGACATCTTGTTTTGACAAGTATCGTAGTTGGTACCGTTCAGACAAACCATCTTGCTCCCAATTTCCATAACAGCGTTCAACAAAGTTAACATATAAAAAACCAATATCTCTGATACCACTTGTTGGCTCAAAAGGAAGAATGACCCGTCGGATAGCAAGACAACACTCATGCCCACACACACACTCACACTCACACTGGCACTCGGACAAAATTAGCAATAAGGAAAGATAATGTGACGGACCGGCCATATTTCACCCCTATACGGCCTCCGTTAAATTCACATGCTTATACATATATATATATATGTATGTATGTATGTATATATATATGTATGTATGTATGTATGTGGGTGGTCTTAAATTTTTTTTATATTTTTCATTGCGTGCACAAGACCGCAAAATGTCGGACTTCTTTAGTCGGCCTGATGAAGTGGGTCAATTGAACTAGGTCGGTCAGCATGAAAGTTCAGAAATAATATCGAGATGCCTCTAGGAACCACAATTATTCAGACCATAAGATATTAGTGGAAGAATCTAAATATTACTTTCATTTACACTTCTAGGAAGCATCATTTGAACCATTGGGCATTCCACTTTGTTCAATAGCATGCGATTGTCCAACTCTGTTCCCACGTTCCAGCAATAGCAACTTATCCAATAACTCAACTTGTGCCCAAGATTTCACTTTTTCCAACCAACGAGCTGTCTTCTCCTGCTCCTCCATTTTTTCCTCCTCCTGTGTAGTTTCAAGACCTTTTAGGCGCATGGTCATTTCGTGTTCTAGATCTTGAAGCTTCTTAGCATAATCATTATCAAGATTCTTGAGTTTACCTATTCTAACAGGAATATTACTATGAATAGAGCAGATAACAGCAGACTCCGATCTCTGCTCTTTCTCAAGCCTTGCTTTCTTCTCCTCCCAAATTTTATGGAATTCAAGAACTTCCTCGATTTGCTTTTGTTTAAGCTTTTCCATGCGTTTTTAACATTTCTTCTGAATCTTTTTATAGTTTTTCAAGATTTCCCTCTCAGCCATTTCAACAGTTGGCATAGATGTGCAAGCTTGTTTATCAGAACATTCTGGATGAAGTGATCCTTTTTGAACATTTTCTGCAACATTCTGAAGAGTAGACACTGCAGATTCTATGCCATTTGCATTCAGCATCTTCCTTAGAAAACCAGCAGTCACTGATGATTGATCTTTTGCCCTTAAATCTTCAGATTGGAGTAAAAATGCTTTCTTCAGCAAGCGCATCTTAGAAAATATTAGATCAGCCTCATCTTCCATGCAGTTGAACTTCAAATGTTCTTTGGCAAGCAAGAGCGATTCTTTGTGATCAATCTTCTGACCCAACAATGAAGCAGCAGTCCAACACTGCATTTCACACAAGCCGACATCGATACAATAACACATATGGTCACGGATTATACCAATTAGACAAATGTCTCTAACACACTCTATCTTTGGCAAACCTCGAGGCCATCCGAGTGCGACACAAGATTTCAAACTCGATGGGAATAGTAGTTCTCGGCGCTGATGAGAGGCGTGCTCACCTCCAAATGGCTTCATCACTGTCTACGAAGTCCATCTCAAAGGTGATCATCAATACCTTATGGCCTTGGAATTCTTCGTGATCATGAGGGACCTCAAAGTCCCTATGGCCAGACACCAACCTAACACTATCAGGTACTTGGTCTCTCTTTGCGTCTTCGCTCGCTGCCACAGGAAAATCTTCAATGCTGTGGCGGCAAAAGTGATGTTGAGGTTTTCATATAGTTAAGACTAGATTGTCATTATTCCACATCTTAAGTTCTTGAAAATCAGTGGTGGAGACCCTGATTCCATCAAAAGGTAAAAAGATAAGTTTTTCTTTCTTGGCGTTCGTGAGAATTTGGCCATTCCTAATGAGTGGGGCAATGTGGAGCCCAATTTTTGCAAAGACGCTTCGAGCAATGAGAAGGCCACTGCCAAGGATTTAACGGACTTGGTGTTATCTAATCTTGGCTCCTTTAACGAAAATAAGAAGAACAGATGGTTGAGGCCGAGTACATGGAGAAAGCCAAATGGGAGCCTCAACCCGAGAACTCTAGCATCCCTTCTGTTCCTTCAAAAAAGAAGAAGCTGAAGAAGAAGAGAAAGACTCCGAGAATTGAGGAGCGTCCGAGCGGACAAGGAGAATCCGTCGGACTGAGACTTTTGAAAATCCGACAGTGACTATTTATTACCCCTCCTCGTCCAATGATGACTCAGCCCTTATTGAGCGGCTAATAAGAAAGAAGGGGCCAGCTCGAGGAGTTGAAGGCATCAGACCTTCAGTTACCGTTGAGCCTGCCGAGTAGCCTTCTAAGGTCGCGAGCCTGTCCGTGGATCCACCTATTGTCCCTCCTCCTCTTTATGAGCCCATCCTTGATATCCCTTCCGTTTTCACTGGAGAGGTCTCAGATTGGATAGACAATCCATCCGAAGACATTATCCAGGAACAGGCAGAGGGGGAGACCAAAGCGACTTAGGCTGAGGAAGTAGTGATGATAACTTCAATGACGATTGCTGAGACTACTAAGGCTGAGCAAAGGAGGGCCGCTGAGGCACCCACTATTGAGCTCCCTTGCCTAATAATTCAAGTTTACAATCCAATTGACCTCCTGCCTGAGGCCCGTGAGGCTGCCCTAGTCGAAGACGTCGTTGGGACTTATGTAACGCCCTGATGATTTGACTCAGATTATATTGAATTAATATAGTAATAGATAATTTAAAATATTGATATTAATAAATATTATAAATAATAATGAGTATGAAATAATTAATAATAAATAAAAATAATAATGAATGGAAGTAAAATACATACTAATAAATATTAATAATAATAATTAAAAATAACTCATAATCATAATAATTGTTATGAAATAATAATGGTGGGTATAATGATAATAAATATAATAAAAAAATAAATTAAATAATTAATAATAAAAATATATTAAAAGAAATAATAATAATAATAAATATAATAATAATGATAATAATGATAATAAATATAATAATAATAATGATATAATAATAATAATAATAATAATAATAATAATAATGTGTAATAATAATAATAATAATAATAATAATAATAATAATAATAAATATATTAATAATAATGATATAATAATAATAATAATAATAATAATAATAATAATAATTTCAAACGAGGGAAAGAAAAAGAGAAAGAAGGAAAGAAAAGGAAGGAAGAAAGAAAGAACAAGAAGGAGGGAAGAGAAAGGAAGAAAGGAAGAGAGGAAGGAAGGGAAGAAGGAGAGGAGAGAGAGAGAAGAACGGCGCGGCAAGGAGGAAGGAAATCGGACGCTCGAAATGGAAAGATTGGGCAAACCCTAACCGGCCCTTCCCTTTAAATTAAGATGGCCGTAGGGTTAGGGAGGAGGGGGAAGCCGAAGCAGAGCAAAGTCACCGAAGCCGTCGCCGTTGCCGATCGCTGCGGTTGAAGCGGTTGCCGTTTCCGTCGTCAGTTGTGCAGCCATCGCCGCAAATCCTCGTCGCCGTTAATCCCTTGCCGTCGCAAACTCTAACCGCCTCTTTTCAACAGGCAAGTGACATCCCTTTACTTTCGTTTCTCCTCAAATTGCAAGTAAAATCCCTCTTTTCTGAAAGTAAATTCTTTCCTTATCTTTGTTGAGGTCGATTTGCTACTTGTATGTGTTGATTCTGGAAAAATTGGCACTTGCTGTGCGAATTGAAAAATGAGGAAAAACAAACAGAGGCTTGAGAAACGAAGGAAAATACGAGAGTTATGGTGATTGGAGGCGTGATAATTAACGAATTTATACTACGAGCAATCTTTGTTTACATGATTAACTTTGAGGGTTGGAATTTCATTCTTCTGGAAAAGAATGGATGAAGGCTTAAGAACAGAGTCTCTGGCTCTGTTTGTGTATTCCGTGTGACAGGATAAACTGATGGGCCAAGAGTGTGTGTGTATTCGTATGTTACGGGAAATTATATGTATATATGTGGGTGAGCCTGTCTTTGCATCAATTTTGTATACGTATTTGTATACTGCAGGTACATATACCTATAAGAAGGGGACACTGTGCGTGTATGTGTGTGTCTGAGTTGGTGGCAGTGTTACTGCCGTGGGTGAAGGTGTGAGTGTAGTCGGCGTTGTGTTGGGCCGTTTGCGTGCGTGAGGGAAACAGTGGGTGCTGATACTGGGCGACTGCGGCGTGCATGTGTAGCCTTGGGTGTGCTGTGTGTGTGAGTTGTGTGTGCGTATGAGTGTAGCAGCAAGGCTGCTGTGTGGGTGTGTGAAGGGCGGCAGAGCTGCGTGAAGCTGCAGTGGGGCGTGTGTGTGGGACGGTGGCCGACGCAAAATGGGCCATGGGCTGGGTGATGAATTGGGCTGTGGGTGTGGTGTTTTAGTGGGCCATGTGTTGTGCTGGCAGTGTGTGTGTGTTGGTGGGCCCTGGTTTGTGGGTGTTGGGTTGTGGGCCTCGTTGTGTGTGTGTGTGTGTGTGTTGGTGGGCCCTGGGTTGTGTGTGTGTGTTGGGCTGTGGGCCTGTGTGTGTGTGTGTGTGTGTGTGTGTGTGTGTTGGGCTGGGTGATGTTTGGGTTGTGGGTTGTGTGTGTGGTGTTGGGCCGTGGATTGGGCCTCTTGGTGTGGGTACGTGTTTATATATATATATATAGTGGTACATGTATGTGTAGTAATGTATTTGGATACAGATGTATATGTATGTTAATGTGTGGTTATATGTAGATGCATGAGAATAAAGATGATAAAAAGTATAGATGATATTTGTAGTTTGTATATGTTGTATGTATAAAATTATATTGGCCGGTGTGCGGAATGGTATTAATTGTATAAAGAATTAAATATTGCCAATTAACTTGTTGGAACCTTGTAAAATTAATTGGGGATGGAATTTGAAATAAAAGTATGGTTGGCCTTAGTCGTAGACATCGCTTCGAAATAAAATGAAAAAATAATGAAGTAATTGAGCCGATCATATTTTCTTTGAACGTCCTGAGATATATTCCTTTGTGTTGGATTTGATTACGTGAGTACGATCCGTGTCAGCACCGAACGACGTCCCTATTATTGATGTTGCAAAACGTTCTTTGTGTTATACTCGATTGTGTGAGTATTTGGATTGTTGGTTTCCTACGGTCAAGGTAAAGGAAAGCGTATGAAAACCCTAAGGTATCTAGTCGAATGGGAGATTACGATACCTTAACGTGGTCTACACTTATCCGATACTGATTTCCGTATCATGGTAACAATGAGGTATGTTTATCGCGAAGGGATGCTTATAGCCACGTGATCATCGTAGGAGATATATCAGGGATATCATTTGGTAAGAGGTATCGGAGATGGTATGAGCATGCTACGGGTACAACCTCGGTGAGGACTGTAGGGGTAGTGGGGATACCATGGATAACCTCGTTGCACTTACCCAGCCGTTTGGGACGTAAATGCGCGGCCTTTGATTCACGCTGGCAGAATAAGATCTAGGGAGATCTTACTATCTCGTACAGAGGTGACCTCAAAAATTGAGTTAATAATCAAATTCTTGATATTTCGTACAGTTAGTCAAGAGGGATGCTTATAACCTAGTGACTATCGTAGAGAATGATATTTGGGATATCATTGGCGATGGGTATCGGGGATGGTATGAGCATGCTACGGGTACAGCCTTTGAGAGGACTGTAGGGGTAGTGGGGATACCATTGATAACCTCATTGCACTTACTCAACCGTTGGGGGCGTAAATACGCGGCCTTTTGGTCACTATGGTAGAATAAGGTCCAAGGAGATTCATTGTGATGTTTCATCATTGTTGATATTCCGTGAGTTTGGGATTCAGTTGAATCCACGAGTTATATTTTTGTAGAATCCATGGATCGGATTTTATGATATTCGGATTTGGTGGAATCCATGTTGTTTATCGATATTGATGTTCAGGTCGTTCATACTGACATATGGACCGAGGAAATCCCCAATCATCATTAATGTCGGATTCCAGGGGATTATCGTTATTTATTGGCACTCTTTTTGTTTTTGGATGTGCGGGTCTTGTGGGACCTATTTTGTCTAGAGTCGTATTTACGACATGTTGTAATTTACTCTGATATAGTAGATGGTTAGATTTATATTGAGATCTTGATAGTTTAATATCCGAGATTGTTATTGTTATATATCATTTTTTATTATTATCACTTGATGGGCTTTAGCTCACCATTGTGTTTTATTGGCTCCAAATAAGACAGGTTGACATCAAGATCAAGTAGATCACGTGACTTTTGGGTAGCCGTCAGATAGAAGTGATATCAGAGTTCGAGACTCTTTGGACGGAGATTTAAGATCTTGATAGTTTAGTTACCGTTCAAATTTTATGAGATTTCTTTATGAGAATTGATATTTTGGGATATCGATGTCATTTATTAAAATTATTATTATTACTAATATGGATGTTTAATTTATGATATATTTATGAGGATCATTGATGACGTTCTGTTGATGATGTGGAGTTAATTAATTATGTGTAATGTTTAAGATTGGAATGATTCGAGACTTTCATCATGATGGTCCGGGTCGGATTCGGAGATCCGAGCTCAGGTCTCTACAACTTCACATGTTGTTAAAGCGGAGGCTGGGGTTGAGGATCACTTTAAAGCGGCTGAGCCTTGAGTCCTTGACTTAGGTAAAGTTGCCCATGTGGCTGAGGCCGTAGCTGCCATGGAGCCGGCGAAGTCTGAAGTCTCTAGAGGAGACAGCCTAGCAGAGAGCCCATTTTTCTCCAAGGTGCATCTCTATTTCGCCTTAGGCTCTTTTGCTTTCTGGACGACACTTTAATAACTAACCCCTATTTTGTAGTTTCATGAGTTGGTCAGCTGATTTACTCCAATTATTGATGAAGCCGCCCAGTCTCTTGTGGGCTTGGAGACCCTCAAGGTTGCTGAGGAGCGTAACAAATGCCTGGAGTTTGAACTTGCTGAGGCCAAGAGCAAATTTGCCTCTCTTAAGGATTTACTAAAAGCCCAACAGTAGCGGTACATTTCCCTCCATAGCAAAAATGTTCATCTAGAGACCTAGCTCAGGACTTCAATAAAGGTTGAGGACATCAAATTTGTGCTGGAGTAGAAGTATTGGGATGGCATCGCACTATGTCGCAGCGTAGTGAAGATGTTGGTGCCCCAATTTCCTCTTTCTCCGCTCCATCCAAGGAATGCTTGTGTTGAAAGCAAATCAGATCTACTTGCCTACCCTGGAGGAGGATGAGATCCTAGACCCTTCTGCGCCAGGATCCTTCGAGTCATAATGTATCATTGTATATGTATACTTATTTTCTTTTTTGTTGTACATAACATATATATATATATATGAATGAAATTTATTCTTTTCTGGTGCAACTTCTTTTCTTTACTTATATCTCTGGTTCTTTATTAGATTTAGGCTCTTAGGAAGTTTTATCCTTTATGAGCAAAGTGTCCAAACATTTTGACCATCGTTGGCTAAAAATATTACCTCTAGGATCTTTGCATACTTGCCTTTTTTAAACCCCTTAAGTTTTTAAATTCAGCCTCTTCTGGGCTACTTGGCGTCGTTGCCAAATTTTGAATCCGACTTCGATAAACCGCTTGGACTTTGTGGAGTTTTGTAAGTACAACCTCTTTGTGGGCTACTCAGACTTTGTCGAGTTTTTGAGTACGACATCTTAATAGGCCGCTCGGACTTTGCCAAGTTTTTTAGTACAACCTCTTAATGGGCCGCTAAAACTTTGCCAAGTTTTTGGCAAATAAAAGGGGTCCTCTTACTTTACTTTGGGGTAACCTAAGTCTTGTGAATTTATGAAATGATATGCAAACACTCAATTGAATGTAGAATAGTAGACAAATAAAAATTTTATTTTATTAATAAAATATAGTACAAGCATATCAAATGATGCAATCACTTATACCTTTGTGTGTTATATATTCACTGATGGTATTTCTTGAGGTGGGCGACATTTTACGTTCAAGGAACAAGCCTTCCCTCCTGGGTGTGCACCTTGTACGCCCCATTTCGGAAGATGGATGAGACCAGAAACGGTTCTCATAATTTGGAAAAAGTTTGTCCCGACCGGTATTTTTGCCGGTGGCCTCAATACTTCTTAACACTAAGTCTCTTACTTTGAATTGGCACGCTTTTACCCTCTTATTGTAGTACCGGGCGGCCCTCTACTGATATGTCATTGTGCGTAGTCTTGCTGCATCTCGAGCTTTCTCAAGCAGGTCAAGATTTTTCCGGAGTCTTTATACATTATCATGTGGATTGAAAATTTTCACTCAAAGGCTGGGCAGTCCGACTATCACTGGAATGATTGCCTCAACCCCATAACAAAGGCTGAAGGGAGTTTCACGTGTAGACTTCCTTGGAGTTGTCCTGTACAACCATAGTACTGATAGCAGCTCATCGACCCATGAGCCCTTAGCTTGCTCCAGCTTCATCTTCAGTCTGTGTAGTATGGTGTGGTTCATGACCTCCACTTGCCCATTGCACTACAGGTACGCGACTGACGTATACACTAGCCTATTCTTAGGTTGGTGCAATACTTGGTGAACCTTTTTCTAGTGAATTGGGTCTCATTATCAGTCACAATGCATTCTGGGATCCTGAACTTGCACACGATGCTCTATTTGACGAAATCCATTGCGTTCTGCTTGGTTATACGGGTTAACGGTGTGGCCTCAACCCATTTTGTGAAATAGTGGATTCCAACTATCGAGAATTTTCTTTACCCAAATGCTGTTTGTAGTGGCCGAAATATGTCCAACCCCCATTGTGTGAATGGCCTAGGCAATTTTAAAGTTTGGAGTTCTGTGTGTGGCTGGTAGGTAAGGTTGCTGTGAACTTGACAGTTCTCACATGTTCGCACAAAGTTCATGGCATCATATTTCATAGTTGGCCAGCAGTATCTTTGTCTTATCAGCTTAAAGGCTAGGTTATTGGCCCCGATGTGGGATCCACAAACTCCGAGGTGCATTTCTTCAAGAGCTTAATCAATCTTTTCTGGAATGAGGCACTACAGATAGAGGCAGAGAATCCTCGTCGATACAACCGACTGTCCATGATAGTGTACCACCCTACCGTCTTCTTCACATTTCTGGCTTTCTTTGCGTCTTGAGGCAATATCTCGTCAGATAAGTAACTTAGGTAGGGGGTCATCTAATTATTGGCGTTGGATATCTGCATCACTTCTGGTTTGGAATCTTACACACTGGGTTTGTTGAGGACCTCGCACATTCCTCAGGCATATTTTCCTATGTCTCTTGAGGTTGCTGCTTTTGCAAGCTGGTCAGCTTTTTCGTTATCTTCTCATGGGATGTGGACCATTTTTACCTTCTCAAAGGTCGAGACTAGTTCTCAGACTTTTGAGAAGTATTTGGACAGTTGTGGGCTGTTTACTTCAAAGTTTCCTCGGACATGATTGGCAACTAACTCGGAATCACTGTAGACAACCAGATTCTTGGCCAAGTACTCCTTTGCTAACCGTAGTCCTACAAGTAAAGCTTCGTACTCCCCCGTATTGTTGGTCGTTGGGAACCCAATGACCATCGAGTACTTTATCTTTGATCCTTCGAACATCCTCAACACAACGCAACTCCACAACCATCATTCATGGAAGAGTCGTCCACATGCAGAGTCCAAACTGTTGGGCTATGTGATTCTTTAGCATAACAAATGTCCGAGGCCTCCGAAATTGGTGACGTGGTCTCGAGAATAATGTCTGCCAAGGCTTGGCCTTTTAAGACCGACCTCAGGCAAAACCCTATATTAAACTCTTCCAACTCAATGGCCCATTTGACCAACTGTCCCGATGTCTCTGGCTTCTACAGAATTGCTCTCAAGGGCTGGTTGGTCAGGACAATCACTTTGCATACTTGGAAATATGGTATCAATTTTCAAGTGGAATACACGAGCGCCAGAGCCATCTTTTCCACGTGAGAGTATATTGTCTCAGCGTCAGCCAAGATTTTGCTGATGTAGTACATAGGTTGTTGCCTGTCGTGCTGCTATTGAATCAAGGCTAAGCTCAAAGTTTTGTCAGACACAATAATGTACAAATATAATTCTTCGCCTGGTTTGAAAGAAATCAAAAGAGAGGGGTTTAAGAGGTACCCCTTGAATCTTCGAAGGCTTCTTCACAGTCAACCGTCCATTGAAAATCGTTAGTCTTGGTCCCTCTTAGAGCCTTGAAAAACGATAAGTACTTCTTGGCTGACTTGTCCAAGAAGCGAGACAGCCCTACCTAGCCTCCCAGTAAGCTTTTGAACTTCCTTCACGGTCCAAGGAGACTTCATATTAAGGACGACCATGATTTTTTCTGAATTTATTTCAATCCTTTAGTGTGAAACGATATAATCCAAGAACTTTCCCGATGTCACTCTGAATGTGCACTTTGTTGGATTGAGTTTCATCTGGTGTGTTCTTAGGACATTGAAGGTCTCGTCTAGGTCTTGGATATGGTGTGGTCGGTTATTCTGCTTTTGACGAGCATGTCGTTCACATAGACTCTACATTACTTTCGATCTGGCCTTCGAATATTTTATTCACGAGTCTCTGAAAAGTAGTACTAGCGTTCTTGAGACCGAAGGGTATAACTTTGTAACAGTACATCCCTTGGTCCATCATGAATGATATGTGCTCCTTGTCATCGGGACTCATTTTTATTTGATTGTAATCCGAGTACGCATCCATGAAGCTTAGGAATTCATGTCTGGATGTCGAGTCTACAAACGAATCGATTTTCAGTAGTGGGAAGCTGTCCTTTAGACATACTTTATTGATGTTTGTAAAGTCCATGCACATCCTTCACTTTCCATTATTCTTCTTGATCATTACGACATTGGACAATCAATATGGATAATGCACCTCCCATATAAATTTGGCGTCCAGAAGTTTCTTTACCTCTTTCCGGATAGCCAACAACTTTTTCACTGAATAATTTCTCCTTTTCTATCGAATGGGCTTAAGATTGGAATCTAAGTCCAATTTATGGACCATTACCCTAATCGATATCCCTGGCATGTCGCTTGGTGCCAAGGCAAAGACATCGAGTTTTTCCTTAGGAAATTAATGGACTGGTCCTGGAAAGACTGAGGTAGTGAACTTTCTATCTAAACGGATTTTTCAGGATATCTGGGATTTAAAAGGACTCGGTCGATTGCTACTCCAGACTAAGTTTGTTGCATTGTCGTTTCATCGCGGAAGTCCAAGTCTTCAACGGGTTGAGGAAGAGGCGTTTGTGTGACTTGGGATAGATAGCATGTCCATTCGGTAACTTTATCTCCGAGGACTTCCCCAATCCCGTATGGCGTGGGAGACTTCATCTTCAAATGTGGTATTAAGGTCACGGCACAAAGATAGCCACGTAAGAACGCCCGAGGATAGCATTGTAGATCGATCGGAGGTCTACTACCAAGACGAAAAGGGTCTTGGATACTGTTTTCAGGTAAGTCCCTAACGTGACCTCAAATTGGATAACTTCCTACACTGGCACTGGCTCATTGTCTAATCCATAAAGGGGTCCTTTGGTAGCCATCAGCTGGCTTTTCTTTAGTCCTAATTTAAAGAAAGTATCAAGGTAAAGTAAAGTGTAAAAACTTTTATTATTAATAAACACTCATTTCATCTGGTAGTATAAAACTCTATCAGAAACCAGTGCAATTACAACCAAATAGTCACAATGAGGATATTACATGAGCCATATCTTTATTGCTAAAATTAATTACATCATCCCTAAATTCTACTCTTGGCTTCTTCTGCCTTGCCGTTGGATCCTCTGGGTGCCACTTTTGGCCAAGCAACTCAATATCATGTTGACGACTCCTACGGCCACTTGGTTCCTTAGGTGGTTATCCTTACCATTTCCTACTGTTCCGAAAACTTATCCAAGTCTTTGTAGAAAGTGGTTGAGGTAACCTCTCTTTATCAACTCCTCTATCTTTTTCTGCAACGTCCTACAGTCTTCGGTATCGTGACCTCCGCAACGATGATAGTGGTAGTATTTGGACTGGTCACTACCATCTAAATTCTTTAGCGCTTTGGGTCACTTTAAAAATTTCTCATCCCGAATCTGTATCAGAATGTTGGTACGCGAGTCATTTAAGAAAGTCAGGTTCAAGGGCCTATACTCCCTACAAACGGTTTGCTCGGACTTCTTCTTCTTTTTGGGCGAACGGGAGCATTATCAGTCTTCATTCTTCCTTTTTTCCTCCACCGTCCTCAGGGAAAATCTCTCCTCTTGGACGGCCTCTTCGCATCGTTGGCTTCTTTGGCCGCTAGTAAGCTCGTGCCACAACCTCAACCTCGGCGAAGGTCTGGGGTCATTTGTGGATGAGATATTTGAAAAAAGCTCCTCCTTCCAACACAGATAAGAAGGCGTTCAATTTTATCCCGTCCGTCAGCTTTGAAATCTGTCAATTTTTTGCAATAAATCGGGCCAGAAACCCACTCAAGCTCTCCCCGGCTCCTTACTTTATGTGAGTAAGGTGCCAAAATTGCTTCTCAATTCTCTTACTAGAGGCAAACTGCGAGAGGAAGCTGCTAGCCAGCTCGTTGAATGAGTGAATGGAGTTTGTAGGCAGTCTATAGAACTAGATCCACATGTCACCCTTGAGCATCAAGGGAAAGCACTGGCAAATAGTCAACTCATCCAAGTCTTGGAGGCTTAGATACTCATGAAAGTGACCTAGATGGTCAATCGAATTAGTACTTTTGTCGTATGCATTGAGATTTGGCATCTTAAACTTTGAGGGAGGTTGTCTCGTTCTGATCTCCATTATAAATGGAAACCTGCATAAGTCAGCAACTCCTCCTCTATTGTTTCCACCAAAGACTCACTACCAAACCTTCTTAAGTTTTTTCCTCCACATAGAGTGGAGCCGTTATCTTCTTTTCATTGAAGTAGTTCCTCAACTCAGGGACCTCGTCACCAGGTGGCTTTCAAAGGTTCCTGGCCCTAGAGGGATCTTGTCCCAAGGGGCCACTCCTGAATGACATGCTCTTGATTGTCACTCACATATTGAGGGTTTTTCTCTTCTGGGCTTTCCTCCTATATTTAAGGACCCAAGCGACCCTCAAGTCACTACGGGACTCTACTACTTGAAGTAACTTGCATCCTCGAGTCCTCATGCTAGCTAGCTTGCTTCGTGGGGTGCTTCTTCCCCTAACTCTTTTTCTAGAACATCACGGTTTGAGAGGCATTGGATGACGTCTCCTTTAACCGCGCGTCCATTTTCAAACAAAAGGTCTGGACGACCTGGACATGTCGTCCATCCTCATTACCAACACTCGTACGTATAGATTAGGATGATCATCTATCCTGATGCCTGCAGTAGGGCTATTGCCACAAGAGGCAGCTTATCTGATCAGGGTACTAACTTGTGCTCTCTTGTTTATCATTTTTCAGTCTCTTGAAAATTGTGTTAACCTGACTTTTTGTCAGCTCTTACAGATGGCGCTAATGTTGTGTTCTCCGATCCTGATCTCTGTACGGATGAGGACCCAAATATAGAGTAATACAAATATAGTTTTTAAGTAGAAGGAAGAGAGAGACAATAACACGTAACGTTTTTACGTAAAAAATTCTCTTCTAAATGAAAAAAAAATCACGGGACTCTGAGTTTGAGAACAATTCCACTAACCAGGTGTTTTGAATACAAAGGGTGGAGAATAATGTGTATGGTGAATCTCAATGATTACTCTTACAATCACAAGTATTCTCTCAATTGGCAGTGTGAGTGACTTACTTTTTCTCTCTCTGAATGTAAATGTAAGTGCAGAAAATTTGATTATTTGTTAGGTACACAGTGAATGCTTATATAGCGGTTTGAATCTTCCTACGTGAATCTGGCGTGTGCAGTAGATCCTGCAACCAACTCTGTAAATTTATCTTGCTGTGTCAGAGACGTTGTGTGCATACGGGCTGTGAGACATCACTTCTACAGTAATCACACCTGCTTTGCAAGCCATTATTCCTTGTGAAGATTGCGTGTTTCAAATATTGTGTGTGCCTTTACAAAAATCAACCTTCTGAGCTGGTGTCCTAGGTCATCTTGAGCTTCCTTTTCTGCGCTCATGCCGTCAGAGATTTCTTAGAGCCCGCGTCCTTAATGAAAGCTTTGGCCCTCATCAAGTTTACGGGCTTTTAGCGCCAAATGTCCTCAAGTTTCAACTTGGGGCTTAGTCAGTAATAAGTATTCGGGCTTTCAAAGCCATATCCTAGTACCATGTCCTCGAGGCTTTATTGAAGGCTTTGGTCTTTTACGGAGTCATCAAGCCTCCCAAGCTAAGTCAGTTTCTCGGACCAATTCAGCTCTTTGGGCCTTTTGGTCCATGAACCTAAGTTCTCGGGCCTCTTGAGCTAATTTAGCCTCTTGGGCCAAATTAACCTCGTGGGCCTCTTGGGACGCTGGCCCAATTTTGCAGACCTTTTATTTGAGCCCTAGGTATTAACTCATCCTTATGTTTTATTTGTTCTAGAGTAGAAAAGATCGATAGCAAGTTAGATGAAGTCGTACATTTGCTATTAAGATTTTAGGTAAAGATAACATTAGAGTATAGCAATTTTGTAATGAAAGATTGTAAGGTTTCTTTGTTGCTTTATTAGTTTTTAGACATTTTATTAAAATTATATTTTTAAAAATTTTTAATATTATGGGCATTTATATTATCTCAAATTTTAATGAGTTTAATATTTAAATTGATATTTTATTTATAATGCATATATTTAGATTATTTGTGGTTTAAATTTTCTACGTGGTCAGTTCGAGGATAAATCAGATGATTTGGATTTGGATCCTCACACCTAAACACTAAATCATTGGCCTAAAACTGTCCAAAATTTTAGCACTCACTCAATGATGAGTGATCAATAACCCCCCAAAAAAAAAAAAAAAGAAAAAAACTCCATAAACCTCCACAAAATTCAAGAAACAAAATAAAAAAGGCTTCTAACGAGCAACACCCACATGAGCAGTTAGGCCCAGTTGTGATCTTAGAGCTGGAGGAGCATTAGGAAGTAGAGAAATGCTACCAAACTTGTGGTGTTCAAACAAAATCAAGTGCAATGAAAGAAGATAAAGAAAACAGTCATTGTCAATTATATCCTAAATTTTTTTAAAGATGGATGTTTTCCTTATTACTTAAAGCCAACCCATCAAATGTCCAAGGACCACTCATCAAAATGATTTGGAGATGGCATATCTCTAAGGGCAATCACATCCACATTTTCCACATAGAAATTGTCATGCTCGTCCAACTAAATGTGCAATGAAAGAAGATGTGGTTATAAATTTACGTATAAGCTATATAAAGAAAGTAAAGTGGACTATAGCTCACAAAGTCATAAACTTGGTCCAAAATGCTCAGTGTTTCTCATATAGTTAACCAAAAAATAAGGAAATGTGAAAGAATTATTGAGGACACCCAAACCATTCTAAATCAAAGGACCCTCTCCACCTTTAATTGAAAATTTCTCCAAAGTTGGTTGAAAAGTAAAAGAGCCATTTTCATAAAATGATTATCTTCATTTTTTCAGAACAAGTAAACCTAATAAATATTAGTCATTACCTATCAATAGGAAGAATCTACCCAACCAATAAAGATACCTCATAATAATGATTGATCAGGATCCCCACATGGTGCCAACTATTGGTTTATTAAGCAAATAGTGGCTCCATCATTGATGATGTATAAAATATGGGGCCTAATTACTATTCTCATATTTAGGATTTTCCTCAAACCATGACATATTGTGAAAAATCTTAATCATCCAAATGTATTATCCTTTAAACATATGAAAATAGAACAACTCAACCTAAACAACTCAAGTCCTTACATAGAGAAATTTATTCTCCTAAGCTACCTGGAGCGGAGATTGATTTTTCAAGTCTTCAAATTCTTAGATCCCAAACCCACTTCTTCCTTTGACCTATAAATATCAACCCATGCCACTTTAGCATTCAAACTACTTCCCCGAACACCCATGGCAAATAAATTCATGCAAAAGAGCTTCTATTTATTTAATCACACACTTGGGAAGAATGAAACTAAAAGACTAAAATATATAAAGTATAGAAAGAATATACTTAGCTAATTTAAAGCGGCCTACAAAAAAAGAAGATCCTTACTTCTCCACACCTCAATCTCTCTTCATAAGCATGTCGATGATCGAATAATAATTGGGACTCTCAACCTAGAAATGATGAGAGGAATACCTAGATATCTAACAGTAGGACTACCACTCAAAATCCGAAAACATCCTTGGTAATAAAGTTAATTCATTTGCTAAATAAATAAAGAGCTCGCTTTTCGACAAGTTTAGGCGAAGACATTAGAGCTCAAAGAATTGACAAAGGCTATCTTAAACAATAGAAACCGGGTGAGGAACCACTCCAGAGAACAAAAACAAATCATCAACGAAAATCAACATAGTCAACTTATTCTATTTACACTTTTAATAATAGTTAAATTTACAATACATTACAAAAAATACCTTCATAACAATGATAAAAATATAGAAGATTAACTTGGTGAAGACTTTTAATACCGAAAAACATCCCACGGATTCTCCATTAATTTGTTATTTTATTATTTTGTTCTAAATTCTAATTTATTTTGATTAGTTTGATTCTGATTTAGTATAATTTGTTGTCACCTATAACTTTTTATTTTCGATGAAGGAGATCAAGAAAATTACTTGATTTTGGCATGGCCAATACTCATGTACCAGTCTCATAACATTTTGACACAGAACTTAGTGTTTCTAATTTGTCAAAATGACAACCTAGAGCTCACGGTGCCTCTATTATGATAAATTCCATCGATAAGATAGATGAGAGTGCCTATTATGATAAACAAATGAAAGACTTCATCTAAATTTTTGTTCATCTAATTTATATTCTAAAAATAGGTTGATTAAAATTAAATGTTTACTTATTGAAATAAAATAAGTAAACAATCAAATCCAATTGGATGGTACCGACCAAATCAAAAACTAACCTCCATTCTTATTGAATTAATTGACCACAATATACAAATATTTGATGAAAATGGTACAACTTTTCTATAATTTAGCTTTGATATGGTGATAGAAAAAAATAATAATAATACTCGATACATCAACTATCTATACATATTACCCGATACAGTTATATCAATACAACCGCGACTGATACTAATATGTACTATTTTATACGACCAATACTAGTACAACAACCAAAACGAATTTATATCACTTAATATGAACCAATATTGATATGATTATGACTGATATCAATATTTTATCCATATTTCTATTATATTTTCCAGAAACCATGCTATTATAGAAAATTATGGTTTTTCACTGCCTCTAAGTGCTATTCTCAAACAAGACCGATTTTAGCGGATTCAAATAATGGACTAGGCATTCCAACATGATAAGCAAGCCATGCCCCAAACTCTTTTGCTGGCATTATCTGATTTTTGAGACCTTTATTCTGGTGAGTGATGCTTCATAAAGGGCTGGGGGTTTCTTTCGGGCTGGCGTCACCTGATTTTTCTGAACCTTTATAATGGAAACTGATGCTTCAGACAAGGGCTGGGTTGTCCTGATCCAGCAGAACGAGCCTTTGGCCTTTATCAGCAAAGTTTTTTGGTGTGAAGAGTAAGGGTTATCTAGCAATCCTTTTAGCAATCACCAAATGGAGACAATTACCTCCAAGGAAGGCCACTGGTAATGAAAACTGACCACCAAAGCTCAACTAAGTTATTCGGCTTCAATATATAAATCAATATAGAAAGGGCAAGGACGATATTTGTGGCTGATGCCCTTTCAGAAGAGTAGTAGGGACCTGTACTGCTTTGACTGCTAGCCTACCTACTTGGCTCACTCACATAAGTTATGGAAATGATTCCTTTAGCCAAGGAACTACTTGCCAATTCAACCATTGAGGCTCATGCCAGACCCTCTTTTCCTTCTGGTCATGGTATACTCTTAGCACAAAAAACAATCTAATATAGGTTCATCCACTGCTCTCAGACAGACCATACTGCAGCCATTTCATAATTCAGCAATGGGAGGACACCCTGGTATCTTCAGAACCAACAAAAGATAGAATTCTATTGGCTTGGTATGTATACAGAACTCCAATCATACGTGCTCTCTTGGGTGTGCCAAAACACAAGCATATCCAGGGTTATTAAAACCACTTCCTCTTCAGTCCTGGAGCCACATAGCCATGGCACTAATCTGTTGTCATAGACAAATGACAAGAAATGCACATTTCCTAGCCCCATTTCACAGCCCCAAAAGTTACAGACCTGTTCTTCAACAAAATTGTTAAGCTCCATGGGCTCCATCCTGTGTCAAAACTATGGATATTGGTGTGGCTATTGATATCACGACTATACCGGTACCGAACATATATTAGAAAAAAAAATTCTAAAAACCGAAAGATAACAGACAAATATTGGCTAATATTTTAAATATGCCAAGATATCGCAATATATTGTTAATAAGACGGCATATTGTGAATTTAATGGGATATCAAAAAATATCAATATTAGAGAGCCAATACATTATGCATTGACCATATTTTTGTCAATGATCATAATGGATCGAGACTATTTTCACAAGCCTACTCTGGCAGAAAAATTTTTCACAGCATGGTAACTCAGCTCCGCATAAGTTCGGCCTCAGCACATTACCCCTAAACCCAAACGGACGGGCAGGCTGAGAGGCTAACTCAATGCCTAGAATGCTACTTAGAGTGAAGATGCATGACTAGCAATAAAGCCCATCAACTGCTACCATTAGCAGAATACTGGTACAAAACTTACATATCATACCACGCCAAACATGACTCCCTTTCAAGCATTATTTTGGGCAGAGACCAACAGTTCTTTGAGCAAATGGTTGAGGGCTATTCTGTCCTGCAGAACTTCTACTACTGAAGCAAATGTTGTAGGCACCAAGGGAGAATACATGTTACACCATGATTTTGAAAAACATATTTCTAGCATTTCTGGTCAGGGGGGGGGGGGGAGAACTTACTGAAAAATATTTTATGCATTTCTAGCATTTAGCATACATTGAAAAACACAACGTTTGGCATGTATATTAAAACAAGTCAACAAAAATTATTTTTCCGGTCAACATAAAACTTATGTTTAAATTCAAAAAAAAAAAAATTCCGTATTTTAAAATGGAAAGTTATTTTTTGAAACTCATTCAATACTTATCATTAACTACTAACACCAATTAATCGAAATATTTTTACCTAAATATGATAAAATAACCGACCATGATGCCTTGTACACCACCATCAGTTGTCAGCCGACAATGTTCCCACCTCATTGCCAATCCCAGCCAGTGACACCTCAAACCCGCTATCTCCATGTCCAGTTACTTCTGGGCAACTCACCTGACTTTTGTTGCCGGCTACGACAGCCCCAACCCCGCCTCTAGCAACCAACGTCACAACAATTGCCTCTGGCCACTGGCCGATGGTGCCCTTAATTCCTGTTGTCAGCTGTTGGCATCCCTAACTCTGGCCGCATGTCACTAGTCGCAGATGCTCCAACCCTTGCCTTCAGTTGGTGATTGTAGATGCCTCGACTGCGCTGAGGTTTCCGGCTGATGATGCATCACCACCAACTCCCTCCATCAGTCCCAGGCAAGTGGCACTTTCAACCTCATAGCTAATATGAAAATCACCACATACGAGCACTTTCAACCTTGTAAACTTATTTTTCCTGTGAAATATCTCCAGCATCTTGACTACCAAAAATTTACCAACTCTCATTATTTTCCCCCCAAAGAGCAAGCTATAAGAAATTACAATCAAAATCAAAAGAAAATTTAAATACAAAAATTCCAAAGTAAAGAGAAATCCCCGCCCCCAAAATAAAAAAAACAAAAAAGCGGAGAAGAAAAAAGAACCCATCTATGGCAGTCTGTCCCTACTTTTACCACCATTATTAAAACTTCAACATGTACAATTAGCTAATGGAAGATCAGTTCAGGTCTGTTCCAGCGCTGTCTGCTGGGCAAGCTGTACAGAGGCAGCCCGAATCATATCAACCACTTGTTCATCCAACATATCTAAAGCACTGGATTTTCGTAGATCATGATAAAAAGGAGCCACGTTACCTGCTGCAACCTCAACCAATTTCCACAGAGAAAAATCTGCAGCAACTTGAATTATCTTTACAGACAACTGCCACGCAGAATCCAGGCAACGTGTAACTATTCTTGAACACTCATCCCAAATGTCATCCAGAAACCAGAACTCTGCAAGCCACCAGAGCTCTACATATGGCTGCATCTCACACAATTTCCTTTCTACATCCATATTGTTCCATAAACAGCCAGAGAGAGGCCTAGGGAGCTCACCTGAGTAGAACCAAACAACCAGCTTATGCAGTGCTTCCCAGCTGACGGGTACCTTTAATGTCTGAGAATGGCTGCCACCATAACAAAGACATCATGGTAAGTAAAAGGAAGAAACGGCTCACATAATAATAATAATTAGTAAATGGATGTATATATAGGGAGAGAGAGATTTTGATGTTATTTCAATGACTTGACCCTCTGGTTAGGCCTAATACACAGAGAAACTAAATACCTCTAGCAGACCTTAAATTTCTGTACTTCACTCCAGGCTTCTGCATTAGTCTCTGTGAATCTTGCTCACATGATACCTACCTAAAACTAATTGAATATTTGTATAATTAATCCATTTATAAATTTTGGGAAATAATGTAAGAGAACTTCTATTAAGAAATATAAGAAAACTTATCAGCTGCTGAGGGGGCCTCTTGTTACCATTCCATCATCGATCCCCATACCCATTCTTTCCCATTCTGCTTAATCCCCTCCTTCTTCCCCTTCCCCTTCCTCAACCAAACTCCAATCTCTGATCTCCAAATAGAAGTGAACAAAAGAAGGTCACTGCACCAGCCAACAATTCACAAGATATGGGATATGTAGGAATAGCCGGTAAGCACCATAAAAATTAAAGGCTTAATTAAAAGTTAGGACCACCAGTCACAAAGGAAAATAACCCATCTGGATCGAATATCTTTTGGTAATATAAATTCTTTTATCTAACGGAACTTCAAAATTTTCAAGAAATCAATTTTTTTACTAAAATATTAAAAATGTTTATGTTTTCAGCCCACAAGGGAAACAGCTGCTAATGAAGGGGCTTTGCATCAAAGACCTAATCAGGAGCCTTTAAATGGTGGAGAAATGCCAATATTTAGCCTCCAATTGAGTTAGAAATATACCTTCTGAAAGTGCATCACTGAATGTGAAGGGCCTTAATGAGGCTTCAAAAATCTCACCATGTTCTTTTTCCTTAGGTAGAACAAGGTGGGTTGTGAAAAACTAGAGTTAAAGCTAGTAAATTTGCAAGGGGGTTTAAAAGCCAATTTAGAGCCAGGTGTTGATCAAACAATTATTATCATGCTGCTAACAGTCAACTTTGGCTAGCAAGGCATCTGGATTTCTATGATGTGGGGCTTGAACACTATGACAGCCAACTGGGTCACTGTGTAGTCATTTCCAAGATAGTGGCTACACTTTTTAGCATCTTATGTGTAATACTATTGCCCCCAAATACGGAGTTTACTTGCTTAGTTCCTGATGATCTGAATGTGAACGTTAAGAATGGAGGAATTGTTCATAACTTAGTATAAGATATGACTTTACAGACTACAGAAACCTAAATAAGAAAGGCAAGCCGAAAAACATTCAGTCAATAAAACAAGAGATCCAGACCAAGGAATGGATCAGCTCTAATACCAATTATTAGGAAGTGGGATGATCTTCCAGTTGCAAACAAAAACACAAGGATTGAGAGTTGAAAAGAGTATCCTTCCAAATTGAAGAATTCTTGGATGCAGCTTGGTAGAGGCAAGAAACAAACGCAATGTTAACTGAATTCTCAATCAGTTTCATTTACTATTCAATTCACAAAGCACTCGTTAAATTTGATGTCTATTTATACATTAAGACCTATAGCCACTCTCAACGGAATTACAAACAGACTTAACAAATATGAACTAAAATACTCTGTTACTAAATCAGATACATCTTGCTGATCTGTTATGTCATTTGATCAAGCTTCTCTTGTACTTCTAGTATGCTAATGTTACCAGTTGTATCATCACAGACCATTAGATAAAGCCTCGTTGGACCATATGTGACTCAGACATGGCAAAAAGCAAGGACGAGACTAGGACACCATCTTGGTTACAACAGACCAAGGTAGGCTAGTGTCCATTGATCTAGATGTTACCATTAGTGCAGAACAGCTCAGCCATTATAAGAAACCAAGGCCATGGGACCCAAGCAAGCATACATGTCAACACCTGCCCATGGACAAAGGCCATTGATTACTTGTCTAGCCAGCAAGTTGTCTGCCATATTATTCACCAATGCCTATCACATCAAAAAAGATGCCTGCCACGCCCGAAAAAGGGTTGACCAATTGGGAGGGGGGTGGAAAACTTAATGGCATCCAGCACAAATTATGGAGAAGGGATGTTTGCCTCCTAAACCCAGATATACGACCAATTAGAAATAGACACATGCCTAACAGCTCTTTTTAGTTCTTTGTTTATAAGTACTCCACCAATCTTCCATCAAAGGGAACCTAAAATTGGAAAAAAAAAAACGATCATTTATTAAGAGAAGTGATTTCGCTAAAAAAACTCCCTCCGACTTTACCATTTTCAAACCCTAGTGAGAAAGGAGCATTCATTCCCCTGAGGAGACCAAACTGTCCCATTAGTGGAGCTTGGTACTCTCATTGGCTTGTAGCTAGGATTCTAGGGTCATCCTCTCCCCTTCAAAACTGAGTGAGTTTCGACACCATAGGCCGCCATGGATATTCAACAAATAGGACACAACTTCCCATCAAGCTCCTCCAATGAGCTCAACCTATCTACCACAGCCTAAAAACAAGAGCCTTGCCAGCTAGGGTCCCAGAAGTATCTAAATCTCTAACCCTCTTGCCCAACTTGAGCATATATTGACTTAGCCATCAAGGGGTTTACCCAGTTTCCTTTACTTTATTATTTGCGGTGCACAAGAACTAAGTGGAGCTATTCAGACTCGGATCCTATATCAGGTTGTCTTTTACTCCAGATGGACCTTGGTTCAGGTAAACTTTAAGAGTATTATTACTATGATACTAATACTAATGCAATGATGAATTACTTATTACATGACAATATAAACCAAAGATCAAAATAAACAAGCTTACAAATGCATTAAGCAAACATATTGGTACCTTTCCTGCATCCCTGATTGAATTAACGCCCTAAAATATTCACAACTTGACCATAGTATTATCTTATGCACATGGAAATGCTGTGCAGATAAAGAGCACCAACCACAGGTCCAGTGTGTTTTTCCAGAAGATTTGGCTTCCAAAATCATGTCCCTGAAATCGAACACAATAAAATCAACTCTTTTTTTATGTTCAGGTTGGGCACTAGTTGCCACTATCAAGAGGAGGTAGTTGATGGAAAACATTAAGATGGTCATATGCCTTCACAACACCTAACCATACATATCCTTTTTTGCTGAATAACAAGTATAAATTATAAGTTGCAATCACAAGACTTCATGGTGCTTCCATCCAGGTCATTTCAGAGAAGAAACTTACGAAAATTCATGCCCAGATGATCCAAGGGCGATGGAAAGATCAAATTTGGGAATTGGTGCACCCCAATTTGGCCTTTTCCTGCATAAGAGTTGTAACAGAGGCTGCAGGTTGCAGTGTCTGGCAAAGAGTTTCAACTTTGCCACAAGGTCATCTCCAGCTTGTAGATTACCTGTGTATATAAACTCCAACAATTTCACCAGAGCCTGGTAATCCACTTTAGCAGATAAACTAATTTCCTTCTGAACCCTTGTTTTATTGTCTGCCACTAGTTCAGCAGAAGAACAATCAGATGTTCTCACTGGACAAGGTGGTTCTTGAGAAGGCAGCAATGAAGGACACCGAACCAAAAGAAGAACTCCATGAGCACTTAGAGGTTCCCCATTGTGATGAAGCAATCTCACATCAGTTTGCTCTTTCTCACCAAGTGCTGTCCCAATTCTTTTCCCTAGTTTACTTGGAAATCCATAAAATCCAAGAAAGCTAAGAAAGTATGAGCAATACCATCTCAAACCTGAAGAACTAGCACTGATGCAGATGTCCTGAACTTCTTTAATTAAATGCTCTTTATTATGTATCATCAGCCAAGCATATATATCAGCTTGAATTCCTTCAAAATCACAATGGTTGATCAATTCAGTCAAACTCCAAAATGCCAATAGCAGGAGAGTTTCTGTACCTTCCCACTCTTCAGCCACCACACAACAAGTCCTATCCTCAGTTGTACCACGCAAATGAGAGGCAAGGCTCATACTTTCAATATGAAAATGATTGTTCAACCACCACCTCACAAAGCCCAGTAAAGTATTGATCCCTCTACTTTCAATTAAATGCCTGCAAAACTGAGGCGATGCTGAATAGCATGCCAAACTGATCATGTTAATAGTAATTTGGAACATATTTGGCATCTTGGACTTATCTACCAAGGAAGAGAAATTTACAGCATCCAGCAAGTATTCTAAACGTTCCTCCCCATCAAACCTTAGTATTTCAAACAATGCAATTCTGGCTCGGAATGCAATATATTTACAAGGTGAATATATCATCATGAAAGTCGCTTTTGATGCTGAAACACTCCTGGATGTATTGCTGCAATCAGCTTGACAAAGTTGACGCTTACTTCCAATTGCATCAACGAAGGCAAGGCTGCATGGAAAAGTATATATCTATAATTGTGCATAAAATTTACATAATAAATTGTTGATGAAAAAGAAGTTGAATAAAACCAAGAAAAAGAAAAAATCTAAAAGTAACAGTCAATATTTACGTCAACTGATCAAAGTAAGATGGTATTTGCCAAGTCACCATGCTATTGTAATAAGGACATTGAGGTAATTTGCATTTCCTTGCTTATTGGGATGAAAATTCACATCACAATGTGCTGCAAGCCATCCAAGAATCTCCCAGACGTATGGCCTCAACAAAAGAAGAAAATCAGCATTAAGACCTTCCCGTGCCATAGCTATAATTTCTTCTTGCGACAATAATTTTTGAGGTGGCAGTGTGATATGAAAATTGTTGATGATAAGATTCAGAAGAACCCTGTCAACTCCATGTTTCCATAAACTTGCCTGATGTTTTCCAGGCCAACGGGTTATCAGAGCTAAACGACATGCTTCCTTCAACAAAGAAAGATGATCATCAGAAACTTTTTCAGACTGCAAGGTCCAGTCACTCATTCCACTAATGATAGAATTTACTATAGGTTCGCAAGACAGTCCTATCATTGCTTGAACACCTTGCTCATTGACCTGATCAATCAAGCACAACTTTAAAAGGGGGGAAATATTAATCATACTAAGAGGGTATATTGCTTGAAAGTCACAATTATGACCATTAAACGCTGGGCAAGCTTGAATGCCAGAATCCGAACAGAATGAATCTGAATGTTACCCATACAATTCACAATCATTGTAGTAAGGGCATCACCATTATCCAGAATCTGCTGGGCTGCATTACCACATAAAGCTGCCATGAAAAATCAGCTATTGTAAGGTTAGAAATATGAGAAATTAACAGTTATTAGATCAATGCTCAGCTAGATTTTTACCAAAAATGAAGAATACCTAAAGCAAAGCACAACTGCAAGACAGCAACTTTGACAGCAGCATCAGGATAAACACACACAACTCCCAAAATTTCCCTCAGTTTAGCATTGGTCCAAACAGGATACCTTGAAGGAGGCCACCGCTGCATTATTGCACTTAAAAGAGAAGCCATCTCCACAAAGTATTCAATTGACTTCATCTCATCAGAAAACTTCCGCAGGTTACTGATAATCTGAGCAGCTGCATCAGTTTCTTTCAATATTTCCCAAACTTCACTCTCTTTTTTATTACTCAGTTTTGAGATGATCAGTTTCAAAGCAGCTGCACAAGTAACCGCAACTTGCAACAGATGAAAAGATAATGAGGATGCCAAAGGATGAGCAAGATGAGCAACATGAGGTTGCAGAGTTGTACTGTTCAAAGTCCTGACCAACTTCAACACAGCTATAGTTGCCATGTCTAACACAGCTTCATTTTTGCATTGAAGAATTCCTCCTAATGCTGTAGCAATGTCAGCAACTGAATCCTGAAATCGCAAACAATGATGCATGTATAGAGTTGCAAGGATCAAGAAGATCAAATATTATGGAGCATGGATCAAAATATCGGTATCGGTACCAATATCGATCATTGTCATATTAGTATTAGAAATAATGGACAATACGCATTAATATCATATATATCAGGAAAGAGATTTTCAAATAATCATAAGCCAACATATAATTATTGACCAAATATCGGATATATATATTAATATTTTAAATATTGACTAATATATCGTAACATATTACTAATACAGCAATATATTGCGATTTTGCTGCCGCATTATACCAACATCAAGGGGTCCAATATCAATATATATCGACCAATATTTTTATCTATGTCATGAAGAATGAAAGAGATGATTCTACACTATAGATGGGTCTCTCGATAGTCCTTTAAGGCTATAACACACTAAAGATTCTTGAGGCTATTTAAACTCTCAACTTTTAAGAGATGACATTAACAGCGTCACAAAGAGAAGCTAAAAGACAACCATAATTGCTTGATAATATATAATATTTATCAAGCATACAATATTAACGTGAAGCATCCCAGCATTTTTGGCCAATATTCTTATAAATTCTTCACATAATGTTCTGTACAAGTATTATAAGTGAAACAACACCATTACTTATGCCATATGATGAAGCTTGTCACATTACGAAAATAACAATTTTGATGTGATACATTCAGAAAAATTTTTCCTTGTTGATAATCATGTCAATTCTCCACAAATTTTGTACTGAATATCATAAGCAAAACAACACCATTATGAAGGTGAGTTTTAGGTCAGGTTGTTTCATGAAAAAAACCTCTGAGTTTTAGTATAATGGTCAGGTTGTTCCAAGAAAAAAACCTCAGAAATGTAAGGATAAAGTTGTATTATCTTACCCTCCACTGACATCATAATATGAGAGCCTCATGGAGTGGGCTATGTTTTTTTTAAAAAAATATCTCTTGCCCCAAATTAGGAAGCTAGTAAGGTACCATGTTCATTGTTGTGCCTCTCGTTATGCAATTAGAAAGGGAATAAAAAAAATTTCCATGTTTGGCCAGAATCCTGAACATGTAAGACGGAATTCAATGACATGTCCTCAGATATCTTAGAGGAAGGGAGCACAAACTATCAAACAAGACAAGGGAGTGACATTTAGATGAGCAACCCAAGGTTCCAATAAATAAGAACCATTTGCCGATACATGCAGAAAATTTGCAAAATAGGTTATCAGCATAAATTTCTGGATTCTCTCTTTGGTACCTTGACAAGTGGAAGACACAATGTCTCTACTGAAATGCAATCAACAAAAGCTGATATTGTGCGAACTACAAGCTTTTGCATCTCAACATCATTGGACTGCCACTTTCTTGTCATATTAACAGAGTACCTACACATGCACAGGCAGTTACGGCACAAGCAACAGTTTCACTTTTAATTTTCTATGCACACGAACATTTTACAACCACAATAACATGAGCATTAGGTATATTCCAACAAGATTGGCAATACAACAAGTATGGCCTGCATGTAGCACAAAGAAACGTTTTGGGCCTCTGTAGTTATGGAACACTAGGTTGCTTTCAGAAAATATTTCCACGAAAACAAAAGGCCAGAAAATTTTGGTCAAATATGTCTGTTTTCCAGTCTTTCTTTGGATTTCTAACTTTGTACAGAACTGTGGAAACATCATGAAGCATCAAAACAATAATTTTCTAGAATTTTCCACTGGTCAATAGGAGTTGCCAGGTTCCTATATCTAACTTATATAAGGATTTTCAAGAAATTTGGAAGTTAGTAACATTATTTATAAACATATTAACATAAATATAGGCCTAATTTGAATTAATATGTATGATTTAAACTAAGGGAATTTGTTTTAATTTTTTAATCCACTTTTTGTATTTTTTTTTCTACAAGAATTATGTAAGCATTATATGTGAGATTTTAATTTTTTTACACATTGTGAAATATATAATAAGGACACCTTACACGTTGTGAAATACATGAATATACCAAGTAATGCATTGTTTAAAACCCACTGCACACCTTAACAAGCTCATAAAACCTACTCCAAGTAAGATGATTTGTTTAACAGCCCTAATAATATAGTGATTGATCAATGTGTTACTAAAATTATTAATAAATAAGGTTGCGGCTATAGTTGTATTTCTAATAGAAACAGGCAAACACATATTCTGAAAAAACCATGAAAATGGAAACGTGAAAAAGATAAAGAAAGTTGGAAATGTAAAATAGTTTTCCCAACTAAACAAGCCCTTCATTATTCATGAAGGATCTATTGTGAGCGCATTTAAAGTATACTGTACACAAGGATTGTGGACTTTATTAAAGATAGATGAGGGTTTGTGGACTTTGGCAACTTCCTACTTGTGGCATAGTATGAAGCTTTAATATAAACCAATTGGTATTAAATATAGATGAAAATATCAGCCGAAATATATTGATATCAGGCCCCCCAACACAGATATTTATTAATATAGTGGCAATATCATGATATGTTGACGTACCAACAATATATCGCTATATATTTCAGAATATCAACCAATATACTCAATATTTGATGAATATATCGATCGATATTTTTCTGATAACTTATAATTCTCAAAAATTTTTTCTGATATATTTTAATACCGATTTATATTGTCCAACACCAACATGGCTATGACCTATAGCAATTCCAATATTTTCTTCAATGATACTAATACCATTATGTTCATGTATGGTATTAACTGTTAAAAGCATCCAAAATAGCTCATAATGGAGGATGTTAGAGCCCACAGTTCTCTTATCTTCCATACCTCAATACTTCACCTTAAAATCATCACCGTTGATGATAGGTCTTACATGGCCATTGATTGAATTTCCATAAGAATTTCAATGCCAAATAAGATCTACACTGTTCTAAACTAGTGTGATTACCACATGGCATAAATTATTTTATCTAAGCACAATCCCTAGTCCCAAATGACTATCTTCAACAGCTAATTTTCAACATTTAATCTTTTTGTACAAATGGCATCGATCAAAACACACCATATATGCCTCTCATTTAAGATTACATTTCAAGATTTTGCAGGGGAGAAAAAATCATTGACAATCCAATTTCATGAGAACAATTACTTCAGGACTTTCAGCAAATTTGTCAATACTTCCACGTAACATTTTTTCTCCCCTTGGGTGACTAAATAATTGTTGTAATCATCCCAGTTCGTTACTGGGAAGGAAATGATGCCAGCAGCCTCATTCTTAATGGTTTGAAACCTTTCCTCTAACAACAGGAGGTAGGCCTTGGGGAATTCCAACAGTCCCCATCTGCTTTTTAGTGTCTTAAACTTTATGATTATTGACCAGCTCCACTCCAGCTTATTTCATATATCTAAAACTGCCAAGACTCATCTAAAGCTAAATTTCATAAGCATCACATGGCCCATGAGCAATTTTTGTGCTATATCATACAAAAACACAAGGAGGGGAAAAACACAGTTTGTTTTGTTTGATTGCTAGATAAATATTTCAGTAAATCGGATATTTCATGCCTAAATTTTTAGATAGCAGCATTTTCCATCATCAAGAAAATGCACATTCAAATGCACTTATTTTTTTGGAGTGAGGTTGGTAAGCGAGAATCAAATATAAAAGCTCACAACCATTACTGTGCACATTCGACAAACTTTTGGTTGAATAGTTTCAAATTGCTTCACTGCTATGTCAGACACTGAAAGCAAAGCCAACTGTAGCATACACAGCATAGGCTTTTTTGTTCCTTCAATCCTTCACATCTAGAACATGTTTTCATGTCTACATAGCTTCGGAGTTCTTGTCACAAATCAGACTTGCATAAAAATAGCTATAGGAAGCAAGAAACATCACAGAAGTTGCAAGAAATATAATCTGACAAATATCTTACAGAAATCAAACAAGGATTTGGCCAGGACTCATCATTATATCATTGCTAATTTGTCCCATATATACACGTTCAAGTGTATATCCATCTACCCAATTCAAATGTTGTGACTTCTTAAACTGCAAACCTATACAAGGTTTCAAGTTTAAAAACTACGTGTCCAATGACTCCCATACTATCTAAAGTTCAAACATAACAATGACTTGGAAATGGCATCTTCCCAGAAAGAGTGGGTATGTCTTGATGGATGAAATATAACTACTTCAGAGTAGTAGTTAAGCAAAAGAGATTTAGGACCCTGATTCTGTTCTCATTCCTCACAGCTAGCATGGCTAGCCCAGATTCGCTCTAATATCACTATGACGATATGTTTTGCAGCTATGGCACCCTGTGCTTCTCACTCAGTAGAACTTAAAGCTTTGCTATTGTTATACTACTACGATAGTGTTACGAGTGACAATCAGTGGCAAACAACAAACAATGGGAGAAGAAAGCATGAAAACCAGGCATGTAGCTCTGGTTTGGACAAACTGATTTTGAGTAAAATAAAAAACCAAGATTATTATGAATCAGCTACTCAAAATATATATTGCAGCCCTCCCGGCAATCTCCCCCATTAATCTAACACTAATACAGTAAATCTTGTTGTGGGATTCTTGGTTATTTACAAAATGATCTTGGCCACAGGCTTCCTTCCACTAGACTATTGGTGGGGCTACGCATCAGGCGATGGCTAATTCCCTTGATGAAAGCATTCAAGGCCAAGGTCTCCATGGTAGGGCTCCTAAGATATGCCCCAGTAGTCCAGGCCCTTCAAGACATTTGTTGCCCATCACAGAGGGGCTCCTATTGTATCAACAATGGAAGGTTGCCATGAACTAGTAGCCACCTCCTATGCTTTTCAAAACAAGAATCGAAGAGACTGCTTAAACATCTAGATCGCTCATAAAAAATTGCTGGATTTCTCAGTTTTATTTTTCTTTCGATGCCACTGCATGGCTGCGTCAGTAAGCACCAACATCCCCCCACCTCCACAAGAAAACAAATAAAGAAAAGAAAGCCTAAGCTGAGTCTAGGAGAGTGGTAGCCCGTCATGCTATGGTATCTAAAACCTTCCAACGCTAACTGCACACTTGAATTGGCTGTATAAAGCCCGATTTAAACTGTTAACAATCAAGTGGAGTTCCACTCGTTATGATAAATGAAAGCACAAATTGAGGCCACAAAGTCAATTCATATGCTCTCGCAATCATGTTTTGGATATGGACCTTCAGCAGTGGAATTGAAATGAGGTAAGGTATAATAGACCAAGAACTTGATGGGAAAACTTATAGGATTACAAATAAAGTTTCATTAAAGTGGAGATACTACAAGAAAGTACTTAGGATCAAGATACGAAGTGAATATTTGTGACAAAAAATGAATCCTATATTCAAAAGGAGGTAGAGTACTCATGAGTTTCACATAAGCCAGATGACAAAACATAAAGATCTAGGATGTAGAAAATTATAATGAGTGACTCGGTAGATTTGGATTCCTAATATCCACTCATGTAGTATTTCATTGTACGATAGATATAAGATCTACCTATATAGATATCTTTTGTTTCTTCGACAAAAAGAGAAAAGTCGATTTCATTGTAGAGACATATGCAATGTGCACAAGAAGCACATACAGTTTTCTGATATTCAACATAATTGTACAAGATCTAGCTTTGTTCAAGTAACGAATTCTAACCAATTGAAAATATCTTCTAATCAATCTTGAGATCGTCTGCATTCCATTAGTAATGTAGATACAGAATATCACACATTGATCAAATATTACATTTTAGGGTAGGAGGTATCTATTTTTCCCAAGGAATCTTTAGGATTCCTACTACTTAAATTTTAATCAGCATCTAACCATCAAATGAAATGTAAATAATTGTCCTATTCTCTTTGAAAGATGGAAATTCCATGGACTGACCCCATTGTCTCCACCCTAAGAGAACTATGAAACCACCCCAATGACGTCTTCGGCATCCCAGGGTCACAATATGAACATTATTTCATTCCTGCAACAGATCCTAAGGAAAAATTGTTGCTAAATTTATATTGTCCCTCAATTCATATATGACTATAGGTTGAACCAAAACAACATCAGAATTCAATTCAGAAGTCAGATACCTATCCAGAATTTTTTGCAACTTAATCATGTATCATCAAATATTTGACATTTTTTAACTCCATTTATAACTCACTAAAGGCTCGCAAAACAAATAAACCCTAATACATGTTCCTCAACGATGAGGACATCCCCAACAAGCGAGGAATTTCATGACATTTTTTATTGACTTCTTGTATTTCTACTAATAGACCAAGAATTTGATGGCAAAACTTACAGGGGTACACATGAAATTTCTTTAAAGAGAATATACCAAAAGAAGGTACTTGGGATCTCAAAGAAAAAGTGATGAACTGTGGGATGCTACAACAAATTCTACTTGATAAGCTGCCAAAGACATTTAAGTGTGCCATGCCAAAATGAAGCTTGGTGATGGTGCAAGTAGGCCTGAGAGAATGTGAAAGCTAAGAGAGACTGGTATAAAGGTTTATACAAATGTATAAATGATGCAAATTTGGAGAAGTGTTGTGCTAAGAAAGAGGCATAGTAGGCAATGGTTGAGAAGTCTAAAGCGCATGAGGACAATAATCGACTTAACATAGAGAGAGAAAAGGGATGCCTTTGGACCGGCTAAAGTAGGCGATTGAAAAGCAAAATCTAGAAAAAAAATGAAGTGCACCAAGGATATTGAGGAGTGGGAACTTGCTAGAGAGAATATCAGAGTGATGGCAGTGCTATTTCTACAATCTCTCTCATAAAAGTAAAGATACTATCATAATAGGGAAGCTCATTGACTTTGAGGTAAATCTCCATTCTTACTATTAGTGCATTACAACAAGATGATGTTATAAAGTAGTATCAACAATGATGAAGATTGAGAAGGCAATTGGACAAATGATATCCTATGGAGGCATGCAAATTTATGGAGGAAAGTACATAATTAACTTCATTGTTCAACCAACTCTAAATCTGTAAGAAGATATTGAAGGAGAAGAAAAAGAGCACCATAGCACCGTTTTATAAGAATAAAGGGATTAGAAATAGTTGTGCCAACTATGGAGGTATTATTTTGACAAGTCATATGATGAACCTATGGCAAAGGGTGATTGAAAGGAGATTAAGACAAGACATGATTGTATGAGTACAAATACGAATGCAAACCAGGTAGGTCTACCTTCTAAGATTGAAACAATCTAGTTATTAAGATGTCTAATGGAACTGTATGCTATATACTTGTGTTTGGCATTTTAGTCATTATAGCACATTATAGATAAGTCTATAAATACAAGTACATACACTAGCTCTATTGTGAGGATTTCTTGATTCAGTTGCCTATCCCTTGTTCACTCTGCTCCTCTTTTCATTCGACATGGTATCAAAGCTTAGGATTTTATTTTTCAGAGGTGCAGCAAGGTGTCTTATCTACTACACAGTGTGAACATGCTACTACGATGTGTGAACAGTGCACTCAGTGCTTTGTTCATCTTCATAGTTCATTTGGTTAGTTCTTCTCCGGTGTTATTGCTCCTTGTTTTATACTAATATTTATCAGTAGTTGTTTGCTATTTCGTTATTTCTTTATTGGTGCTTTGTTTGGGTTTAGCGATTGGAAGACTTTGTTTTAGGTCGCTTCTATATTGTGCTCTATGGAGTTAGTATTGTTATTGTTAATTGGTTATCAATGGTTATTGAATATGGAAATAGTGAATCAAAAAACTGTTATTTGAGACCACATCTACCACATATTCTCATATTATTGATCAAAAAATTAATGGAATAAACTATCAAACTAGAGGAAAATTGTTCTCATTGTTGTCCAAGGAATCCAGAAGGAACATCATTTCATTGATGATCCTTCTGATTCTCAGTCTAATCCTCTTGGATAAAAGGGTGGTTTCATGAAGATGCCCGACTTCATAATTAATCAATTAAATCAATGGAGCAAAGGATGGTTTTTAGCGACACATCAAAGACTTGTGGAAATATATTTAAATTTTCTATTCTGGAAAATAAAAAATGTATAGAATTTGTGATAAAATCAAGTCTTTCCTTTGTGTGAATCAGGAAAAAAGGTGTGCGAGAGATTATTTTGTGGAATTCAAGAAACTCTATAAAGATCTAAATGTACTTATGTCAATTATTGGTGACATGAAGAAAATGTGTGAGCAACATGAACAATGCTATTCTGTTCACCCTACTAGGGAAAATGTAAAACTGAATCAGCTTGATCCCAAATTCTAGCAGACTTTAAAATGAGTTCCTTAGACTAACGAATTTTCCGTAATCCTATATGTTGATCGTGATGCATCACAATCCATTACTATGAGTTTAGTAGATCAAACAACTATAGTGACCTATACACCTCAAGTGGTGGCCATAGGAAAGACTGATGGTCGTGTCAATAAAGGTAGTGGTGGAAATCAGACATGTTTTCATTACGGTATACACAGAATAACTGCTAAAAGTTACAAAAATCAAACTAAAACTTCTAATTAGTAAGCCATGATCGCCTCTAGGGTTGACATTAGTGCCTTGCTTACTCATGCGACATCATTAAAGGAGACTATTATCTTCTTAGAAGAGGATTATTTACAATTACTTGTTGGTTAGGCTTCCTCTTCTATAAATACTCTTGTCCATATAGGTAACCTCACTAGCTATTTCGAGATGTCTTTTTGGATCATAGTTATTGACTCTAGTACCTCAAATCATATAAACTTTATTTACCCAACGAAGAAAGGCAAAGGCCTAACATCAGGTGTACCATCTAATTAAAGACTATGCTCTAATTTAGCAAATATTAATTTGGCAAATGGCTCTTCATGAAGGTTGAGGGGATTGGTTCTATCTCCTTGGTTCGGACCCTACATCTCTCATGTATTTTACACTTGTCAAATTTTCCATTTAATTGTTATTTGTTTGCAAGTTTACCCAATAAAAAAATTGTTGTTTTGTATTCTTCCTTAGGAATTTCTAGATCTTATGATGAGAATGATCCTAGTGGGGACTATCACGAGTTAAAAGGTCACTACATGTTGAATGAAGGACAAATTTCTACACTTGTCCTAGGGTCATCCATATGCCTGTAGAGCTTCACATTCATCTAGATCATCCATCATTAGCTAGTCTAAAAAAGCATCTCAATCTCAATGCTATTACTGATTTGTTTTGTGATTCATGTTAGTTTACTAAACACTACTGCATGTTGTATTACTCTAGAGTCAATAAACAAGAATATGCTCCTTTTGGGTATATTTTGAAAATGTTATGTCTCAATCTTAATTTTTTTATTGTTTAGTTTTTTGAGTTGTATTAGTTTACTAATCATTTTGCATGTTTTATTATCCTAAATTTAATAAACAAGCATATGCTCCTTTTGAGTTAGCCTACTAAAATATTTGGGGACTTTACCACGTTTCATCTAAATTGGGATTACATATGTATTTCCTATATTAATGATTATTCGCAAAATATATGGTTATATTTAATGAAAAATCGATTTCATTTATTTTCAATTCTATGTTAAAACTAAAAATCAGTTTTCTACTTCTATCCATATTTTAAGAAGTGATAATGCCAATGAAATTGGGGATTAATTTTGTGCTTGCCGTTCAAGTCTTGGTTTAGGGACTAGTTGTGCTCATTGCATGAAAGAAAATTTCGGTATCTTAGTAGCCATATTAGTACAAGACATATCATATAATATCTATCAGTATTACATATATCGGATACAAAGACAAGCAAATATTGGTTGATATTTGGATGTCACCTAATTAATCAAGATACATTGCCAAAATGGTGATATATTGCAATTTTTCTATAGTAGCGAAAAATATTGGTATCAAAAACCCTGATAGCAATACAAATCGCGAAAAATATTGGTATCGAAAACTTTGACAGCAATAAAAATCGACCAATATAATGTATATCGTCTGATATTTCATTTTGTGGTTCTTTGCCTTAATCGTATTTCTTGTTTTTGTTTTCTTGGCGTAGTCTTGTACATTCTTTACCAAAAAGGAGAATTTTTAGATGTGCATTTTTATGTTCATGACATTCAATTTCAGGTGACTAAACTTGATGCCAAGTTTTTAAGGTGTATTTTTCTTGGATATACACTTTCCAAGAAAGGATATTGATGTTTCTATGCAAATTTAGGGCAATTTATAATGTCTTCCAATATTATGCTTCATGAATCCATTTCTTTTTATTCCAAGTGTCTTCCTCTTCTACTCCATCGTGTAATCGTCATTTTGATGATGGTATTCTTGTCTATAACGTTATTAATAGAGGTGCATTGTTGTCTCCTATGACAATTTTGTCCTTTTGTTACCCAAACCTATGTTTTTTTAGTCCTTGTCGAGTGTTTGGTCCCTCTCTTATAGCTACTTTTGAGTTAGCCTCTGTCGCTCTACTCCTCTCATCCAAAGATGGCACAGCTTCCTCTAGCAATTGATTTGGAAATTTAAATAGCACAAGGTCATCATGACGTGCTCGGCATTATTTGTCTGTTGCTATATTGTATGCTAGTATTTCATATTATTAAAGAAATTTTATGTTCATATTGGACTCTCTTATTGTGCCTCATTCTATTATGAAAGATATTTTCATCCTAGTTGGTAGATAGATATTGTGCACGAGCAGCCTCGAAGTTTGGATATAATCCTCTTACCTTCTAGAGAAACCCATTGTATGTAAATGGGTCCATAATATAAAAGTTAATGTTAATGGTTCACTACATCAATTGAAAGTCCATTTAGTTACTAGGAAACATGCTCAGACGTTTGGGATAGAATAAACTGACACTTTTTCACTTGTATCACAGTTTAATTATACTCAGCTTCGTATGTCTCTGTCTACTACTTATAGCTTATCTCTACATCAATTGGATTATAAGAACGCCTTTTTGTATAGTGACCTTCGAGAGAGAATTTATTTAGAGCTACCACCCAAGATTGTTTCTTAGGGGGAGTCCAGGTATATTTATAGGCTGAAGAAGCCATTATACGGTTTAAAACATTCCTAAGGGCTTTGTTTAGTAGTTTTAATGAAGTTCTCGTTTTGACTCTCATTATGGCTATAATTGCTCCACGTCCTATCATCATTAGGGTGGGTATATTCTTCCCCTTCTATATGTGGATAGTATTATAATTACTAGTAGTACATACATCAAATCTGGATAGTTATCTGAATAAAGTCGGGTTGAATATTCAGATTTTTATATCCTGCATACCACAATGTTTAACAGGTAATCAGAGAATATGAGATTCACTCTTCGGTTTATCATCCAATACTCAAGTTAAAAAGTTTTCTTAGAAAATGGAAAGATAATGAGAAACTTATGATAAAAGAGAGTAGAGATTGGCAGGCTTGGCTCGGTGATTTATGGGATTTACAAGTGATTAGAGGGCAAGAGCTATGTATTTGCTTTTCCTGGATTGTTCAGATCCTCCCTCTTTTTTCAGGGAAGATAGGCATATTTACAAACTTATTTCCAATCAGTGTAAATTTCCTAGAGAGATATAACTAATCATTATTTTGAGTTGTTATTCTAATTGGGAACTAAATAGTTTAATTATTTCATATACTCTGAGTTTCATACTTATCCGTTGAATACATTAACTAGTTGATTTAACCGTTCATTCCTCGATTCATATAATCGTTCGTTAGGATTAACCATCCGGTTTAATTAACCATCCGGCCATTCGATACTTTAGTCTTCAGTGGCTCCAGTAATCTGGTTATTCGGTCACTCGGTATTTCAGTTATTCAATCGAATTCTCTTTTGATATGGGCCTAATAACTCAGCTAAATCATACATCTTTATGGGCATACTATTTTTGGGTCCTATATTTCAGTGGATCGGGTTGGTCTTATCTTAGACAGTTCCCAACAACTGGTAATGATTATATGGGCATTGCAAATCTGAAAATGTTCTTCAAAGTAGGTTTAAACCAAAGATTTTCTTGGTATTGAAGTTGGTAAATATCATTGATGCATCTTCCTTTCTAAGAAGTATACTTCAAATTTGCTTCTAGATCTAAGAAATGTTGGGTGCAAAACCCTATGATATTCCATGAATCCAAGAATAAAATTACCTCCAAATGATGGAGAAGCCTTTATTCAACCAAAGCAACACCAACAATTAGTCATCAAGTTTAATTACCTTACTACGACACAATGCTGCATTTAGTAAGCATGTTGGTGACAACCAAGTAGCCATACACATAGCATCAAATTCAGCATTTCACAAATGCATAAAGCAAGTAGAGTTAAATAGTCATTTTGTTCATTGTAAATTTTAATAGAACTTAGTCCACATCAAGCATGTGAAAACAGGAATCAGGTATCAGATTTTTTCACAAAATCATTAACCTAAATTTGAGTTTAGTACATCTGTGCAAGCTGCACACAATCAGTATCTACATCTAACTTGAGGGGAAGTATTAGAATGCTATATACTTATTTGCAATGGTATTTTAGTCATTATAGTATGTTGTAAGTGAGTTTGTGTGTGAATACAAATGCATACACTAAAACCTATTCCATGGAGAAGTTTTGTTTTTTAATAAAAAAAGGCAAAAACTGCCTTTGTGGTGTTTATTCATTTAGAGAAGCCATAGGTTACAGTGCCTAGAGAAACATTATTAAAAATTTTGGAGGAGAAAGAATTTTCACACATAATACATAGATGAAAATATCGGTATCGGTTGTGGTATATTAATATCGGACAATACAAATTGGTATCGGATATATTTGATAGAAAAAAGTTCCTAAAAATTGTAATTTGATAGGAAAATATCGGTCAATACGAAAGCATATCGTGATATTGTTATAATATTAAGAAATATCGATATCAAGGAGCTCCAATACCGATACATATCAACCGATATGTATCGCATTAACCAATATTTCCATCAATGCTTGTATATATTCAAGTATTGAAAGACATGTATGACACAGCAATGACTTGTTATGCAAGATAAGAACACCTGCCATGGAGAACATGATATTATCATTTATGATTGGCTTATACCAAATGTCAATTTTGAGAATGTATTTTCCTTGGCTGTGAACGAGCTCATAAGAAACAAGATGATGTACCTCGGTTCATTTTCATACAGATACTGTTTTTGTGGATGAGATAGGAGAAGGCCATAATGCTAAGCTGTCTGAGGGGACTTTGGAAGCAATGATTCTAGACTTGGTGGAACAAAGATTGAATATATGGAATGTAAGATGTTGATAATGGTGAGATGACAATAAGAATTGAAAACCTACAGAAGAGGTTAATTTTAGATATCTTAGGTCACTGTGTGAGAAAGACAAAGTTGTTTACAAGGACATTACTCAGGTTACAGCAAGTTTGGTGAATAGAGAAGTATCACTCAAACAAAGAAAATATTTTAAAATCAATATTAAGACAATAATGTTGTACAAAGCAGGGCGTTGGAAAATTTAAGTATTAACAAGTTGAAAAGATGACTATAACATGGATGAAGATATTGAGATGGACTTGTGATCATGATAGGAGAGAGACTATAGATTACTTAATGATATTAGATGCATTTAAAATGGTTTGATCGTGTAAAATGAAGACCCCATAATACGCCTGTTAATGATATGAGAGTTATGAAAAAAGGCTAATTCAATAGAAGAGGCAGAGAGACCAAAAAAGAGTTTGAAGGAAATATTGGGATCTTGCAATAGATATGAATGGAGCTGAGTAATTTATACAACCGACCACATTAAGAAAAAAACTTTGATTTGTTTGGTTTGATTTGGTTCCAAATTAGAACAACACTTCAACAGATTAGCAACCCCAAGTTTTCACAAGTGTACCTACAGTTGCAACACATCATTGCACATCCAAACATAAATAACATTAAATCATGAAACTAACTAATTTTTACTTATCAACAAAAAGAAACAGAATAATTAAATCGATTTCTTACCAGCTTAACGCAAGTTGGTTATGAGAGAGATAACTCACAAGTTTTATTTATCCATTTGTAAGTATATCATTATCTTGTCATCAACACCCATTAAGTGAACAATTAGCTCACATCAAGCCCAAACTACAAAAATTGTTGCCGAGTTTGTCGCATGATTCACGATGCTAAATTTGTCTTACTTCAACAGCCTCATATCACTTCTATTTCACACAAATAATACCTGAAATTTTACCTAAGCCAACTTCCGAAATTGAATCAGAGAGACATTAAAAAGAAAATAGCGTTGGGACCAAAGGGTTATTATATTTAAAGAAAAACCTGAAACCAAGGTCAAGGGCGTGGTAGAGACGTTGGTGGAGAGTGACTAAATGACTTCTGGTCATGCTTTTGTCATTTCTGCCCTTCTTTGATGATTTTTTCATTTTGTTCCTCTATCGAAATAGGAAGAAGATTTGGATAAAAAAATGGATTTTCTACGAGGGTTTTGAGCGATTCTACGATCTCAAACTGAAAGGAAATTTGCTTGATCCTTGCTTGATGGATATGTACACTTGGGCCTCAGCTGTGTCGTATAGTATTGCCAGTTTCTAGAGAGATGTCGCAGAATTCCGCCATATCTTCAGTTCTGTATGTCGAGTAGGGATTTGATGTTGATGTTTCATTAGAGTTACCACAACATATTAGGGTTTAGAGGCGGTGTTGGAGTTATTATGGATGATTGATTGGTCAAAAAATTATTAGAAATCAAAAGATTATAATACCCGATACATAACTAATGACCATAAATAAAATTAATTTTGTAATTCAATATCATTTTTTAATAATACAGCATAGGTATAAGAGTTATTGTTAGATTTAAAAGGTGATTTAAGAATTATTATTAACTATTGATTGGCCGAAAAATTATTAAAAATTAGAAAATCATATCACCCGATATGAATAAAATTAACTTGTGGTTTGATATTGTTTTTTAATAATATAGTATGGGCATAAGAGTTAATATTAAGTTTAAGACAAGTTTAAGATATGGTTAAAGAATTGTTATCAACCATTAATTAACTGAAAAGTTATTAAAAATTAGAAAATTATAAAAGTCGATACGAATAAAATTAACTTGTAGTTCAATATAGTTTTTTAATAACAAAACATAGGCATAAGAGTTACGTCAATCAAATATAAATAAATTATGGTTCGAAATTTATAATGTAACATTTTTAAATGATTCCATGTGAAAAAAAAGATGTGTTTTGAAATTAAAGAGGTGTTTTTGCTATACTTGATTGGATCTATGATGCGTGTGTCAGTAGAGACCTCGGCGTGTACTACAGTAAGACCTCGGTCTATTGATACTGTTATAGTAAACCCGCGGTCTAATGTTGCTATAGTTCGGCTAAGATGTATTAGGCCGAAGTGATGAAGAGTAGAACGATGAAGAGAGGAGAGGAGAGAAATCTGGAGAGACAGGGGAAAGAGGAGTTCGGGCAGAGGAGATTAGAGAAGAGGAAGGGGGAAAGGGAAGTGGAGAAATCCAGAGAGTCAAAGAGGGAAGTGAGAGAGAGAGAGAGGGAAAAGACACGAAGGAGAAGAAGAGTAATTATTTACTTACCTCTATTGTCCACCAGAGATGGGCTAAATACAGAAAAGAGGGCAAGTGTTGTGTTCCACGTTACCCAATATTCTAACAAACCAAAAAAGCAAACTAAACAAACTAACTAAACAAACTATAGGCATTTATCATTGCCCTCCTCATCAAGGAAACCTTATCCTCAATGTTGAAAAAGGAAACTAAGTGAAGAGTTGCCACTACGTTGGAAAATGGTAAGCTCTTAGCTGAGGTGTCCTGTATCCTCCATTGGATAGAAGGAGCCTAATAACTTTGATGGATTGGAGGGTAAGCTCTTAGCTGAGGTGTCCTGTATCCTCCGTTGGATAGAAGGAGCCTAATAACTTTGATGGATTGGAGGGGCTACTTGAAAGTGAGAAGTGAGTTGACAGTCATAAAGATGGAGCCCATAGCTATCTATTTCAACAGGTCCACATAGGCGATGAGCCAGCTTGGTGTAGCTGTTGGAAATTTAAATTTATGTCCAACCGGAGGATGCAATGGGATGTCTACAAACACCCTTGTGATATGAATTTTTGCATCCAAACTAAATAAATGGGTAATAGTAGAGAAACCAAACGTATAAAAGTTTACAATAATCTCACTAGTCATGTCATACTCTCTATTCTTTTGATTGTCTTTAAGTTGAGATTAATTCTGCCGCTCCTCTAAAACCTGCAGTTACATTTCTGGTGTCATGCAAGTTACTCCCACCCGGTAACAAAAGCAACAAAACTCCCAATGTAATATCATGTAAGGGGGATAGAAACCACAAAAGCACTTTGGGCACAGGGCAAGCTACTCATCTTCTATACAAGCGGTTTCATATCTTGAATAATAAGCTACATTAGACATTGATGTTCCTGAGTCAGCAATTGAAGCTACCGAGAAGGAAAAGTAAACAATTGAGGCAACTCGTTTAGAAGATGCAAAGCAGGACTTCGTGAAAGACAAAACAGCTCTTCTTACGATGTCCACATAAGAGCAACCGCAGGAACAAGCTCCTCGAGTGGAAAAAGTACCAAAGGAACAACTACAAGAAATTGAACTAGGTGTACTTGAAATACTAATTCAAAACCATCGCCCAAGATTTACTTTTAGTTGTATATTTGCCCGCTCAAAACCAACATTTGAGCTTGAATATGAGTTAATCGATTCTCTACCACGAGCAATGGGATTATCGCTCCAATCGACTATTTCACTTTTAGTATGTCTACTTCTTCATGGTCCAGGAATTAGAGACTTAAGGTGTGTTTGGTTAAAGAAATTGGGGGGGGGGAAGAATTGTAATTCCCGCGAGAATTGCAATTCCTCCGCTTAGTTACCAATAATGTGGGAATTGTTATTCCCACACATGTGAGAATAATATTTTTTTTTGTTATTATTATTATTATTATTATTAGATATTATTATTATTGTTATTATTATATTTATTATTATTATATTTATTATTATTATTATTTATTAGGTATTATTATTACATATTGTTATTATTATTATTATTATTATTATTATTATTATTTTGCATTATTATTATTATTAGGTATTATTATTATTACATATTATTATTATTAGATATTATTATTATTGTTATTATTATATTTATTATTATTATTATTTATTAGGTGTTATTATATTATTATATATTGTTATTATTATTATTATTTTATTATTATTATTATTATTATATTTATTATTGTTATTATTAATTATTAGGTATTATTATTTATTTATTATTATTATTATTACATATTATTATTATTAGATATTATTATTATTGTTATTATTATATTTATTATTATTATTATTATTTATTAGGTGTTATTATATTATTAAATATTATTATTATTATTATTATTATTATTATTATATTTATTATTGTTATTATTAATTATTAGGTATTATTATTTATTTATTATTATTATTTTTATTATTACATATTATTATTATTAGGTATTATTATTACATATTATTATTATTATTATATTTATTATTATTATTTATAAGATATTATTATTATTACTACTTATTATTATTATGTTTATTATTATTATTATTATTACTATTCTCACCTTATTTCTCATACTATTCTACAAACCAAATAATGAAATATTAATTCTCACCTTATTCTATTCCAATAACCAAACATAAGAATAACAATTCCAACTCTATTTCCATCATTTTCTATTCCCTGGAATAACTATTCTATTCCCACCTAATTCTATTTCAGTAATCAAACATACCGTTAAGGCCTGCAAGTCAAACCTCCACCTCCTTGATGTCCTTGTAAATCAGGTCCAAAGATCCTTCACTATTATTATATGTGAGTGCAAATGACCTGAAATTCTTTTGAGAACATAAGTATTTTCTAAACACAACAGTTCTTTGTCCATGAATAATTCTTGAGTCCGATGATAACTTCAGACTCTTTTCTTCACCATGAGAGTACCAGCTAAGTGTTACCTCATTCGTGGAAATTCTGAACTGCTACTCCAAAATCTACAGTTTTATTGCTGGTGTCATGCAAGCTACTCCCACATGGTAACAAAAACAACAAAACTCTCAGTGTCACATCATGTAAGGGGGACAGAAACCACAAAAGCACTTTGGACACAGGGCGAGCTGCTCATCTTCTATACAAGCGGTTTCATATCTTGAATAATAAGCTACATCAGACATTGATGTTTCTGAGTCAGTATTTGAAGCTACTGAGAAGGCAAAGGAAACAATTAAGGCAGGTCCTTTAGAAGATACAGAGTAGGGCTTCGTGAAAAACAAAACAACTCTTCTTACGGGGTCCAATTAAGAGCAACCACAGGAACAAGCTCCCCAAGTGAAAGAAGTACCAAAGAAACAACAACAAGAAATTGAACTAGGTATACTTGAAACACTAATTTAAAAACCATCGCCAGCACTTACTTTTAATTGTATATTTGCCCGTTCAGAACCAACATTTGAGCTTGAATATGAGTCAATCGATTCTCCACCACGAGCAATGAAATTACCACTCCAATCGGCTATTTCACTTTTAGTATGTCTACTCCTTCGTGGTCCATGAATTAGAGACTTAAGGCCTACAAGCCAGACCTTTACCACCTCGATGTCCTTGTAAATCAGATCCAAAGATCCTTCACTATTATTATATATGAGTACAAATGACTTGAAATCCTTTTGAGGACTTAAGTATCTTCTAAATACAGCAATTCTTTGTCCATAAATAATTCTTGAGACCAATGATATCTTTAGACTCCTTTCTTCACCGTGAGAGTACCAATTAAGTGTTACCTCATCCGTGAAAATTCTAAATAGGCTGAAACTTAGGCTTTCCTTTCCTGGTGTACTTGGTCAACTGAGTACCTTGCGTATAAATGAAAAGGAACTCGAACACTCCAGATGTCACATGAATGTAAGGTGAGGCTTGAACAACAAAAGCACTTTGGCCACGGGGCCACCATCTGTTCATCTTCGTTATACAAGTGAAGCATATCTTGAATAATAAGGTTCATAGTGCTTGATAGTTCGTTCTTGAAAAAAGAACAATTACCTCGTGACACTCTAGATTTGCTTAGGACTTTGTGAAAAAGCGTTGTAATCCTTTAGGCTTCGATTAAGAGCAACTTGACTTTGAGCTTGTCAGTGAAAGAATCAAAGAAACGATAAGAAACAATCTCCTTTAACTTGAAACACTAATTTAGCACCACCATTGTCCTTACTTTTAATTGTATGATGATGGATGTGGAACCAACATTTGAGCTTGAATATGTGATTGAAATGAGATCTCGGTGGTGAAAGTGGAATTAATGGTGAGGGTAGGCTTTGGTTTTTTTTGTATGATTTACTCCTTTTTGGTCCATGATTAGAGACTTAAGACCTAGAGGTGATGATCCTCGATGTCCTTGTAAAGGTGTCAAAAGATCCTTCAAGATGAGTAATTTCGGGTTGTACAAATGACTTGAAATCCTTTTGGACTTAAGTATCTGGGGAAAACTAAAAATGGTGGAATTCTTTGTCATATCAAATTTTGTTGAGGCTGATGAACTTTGGAAGGATTTCTTCACGGTTTGCTTAAAATGAGAGTACCGAGTTAAGTGTTACCTCATTTCTGAAAATTCTACTAGAGGGACCTTGAAACTTCCTTTCTTCCCTTTCAATGGCAACTTTCATTTCCTCGGGTAGGTGAAGAATGATTGTACCTTAGCGTATAAATGGTAGTTTCCAATTTTGCTCGATTTGGTTGGCGATTGTCTAATTGCGATACAAGGAGTGAATGATTTGAGGCTTGTAATCATCATTTAGGTGGCTCACGACAACGGCCTCTGCCACCATCCGAGCTTTAAGCGTTGCTACTAGTGGCCACTCCTTGAACTCATCGTTCTCTGCCGTTGTTTCGTTCCGAAAATAGTTTTGTTACCTCGTGACACTCTAAATTTCGGCGATGTTCTGATAAGACCTAATCCTTTAACTTACGCCACGAAATGTCACTCCGATACGTGATACCTTCACAATCTCCTTTAACTTCTCAGTCGATTTAGCACCACCGTTGTCCTTCTCGGATTCGGATGATGATGGATGTGGAAGGAGAAGTGGGCTTTGAGGCGGGTTGAGAAAGATCTCGGTGGAGGAGATTAGAGAAATGGTGGGAAAGGGAAAAGCTTTGAAATCTATAGAGTGAAGAATTTGAAGGAGAGAGAGAGGATGACACAAAAGAGAAGAAGAGGTAATTACTTGCTTACTTCTACTGCCTAATAGCAAGCTAAATACAAAAAGAGTAAGGCAGGGTTGTGTTGCACATTTGCCTAATATTTAACAAACCAAAGAGCAAACTAAACAAACTAAATGGTGGAGGTGCATAGACACGTATCAAATTTTTTTTGAGGAATTGTTGATGCACTTTGGAAAAATTTAAAAGACTCTTTGAATTAAAACGCTATTATTATTATGATCTTTTGAAAGATAAAGTATTTTAGAAATTAGATGAGTGTACTTAAAAGCAGCGTCCTTTTTCTCCTTTAGTATCCATTTTTTGAAGATATAAGATACATACTTTCATTTCTTTAAGTGAAAAGTGATTGTAACACCTTAATATTTTGTTTGGTAATTTATTGTGCTATCTATCTAAGATGGTCATAAATGAATGTATTTTTATTAATGGTGAAATAATAAATAATAATAATGGATTGAGCGCTCTTCTCCTTTACAACCTTGGATTGAGCTTTAAGCTCCTGTAGTGATTGTTCTTTGGTCATCATCGCCTCTGTCGTTATCTCAATGAAAGCACCAATGATGCATGCGTCAATAGAGACATCGGCGTATGTTGCAATAAGACCTCGGTCCACTGATACTGCCACAGTAAACCTGCGGTCTGATATTGCGACAATTCGGCCGAGATGTATTGGGCCGAGATGATGAAGAGTAGAACGATGAAGAAAGGAGAAGAGAGAAATCTGGAGAGGCAGGGGAAAGAAAAGTTCAAACAGAGGAGATTAGAGAAGAGGAACGGGAAAGGGAAAAGAAAGTGGGGAAATCTATAGAGTCAGAAAGTAAAGTGAGAGAGAGAGAAAAGACACGAAGGAGAAGAAGAATAATTACTTGCTTACTTCTACTGCCTAATAGATATGGGCTAAATATAAAAAAGAAGGCACGTGTTGTGTTGCACATTACCTAATATTCTAACAAACCAAAAGAGCAAACTAAACAAACTAAGTGAATAAATTATAGGCACGTATCAATCTATTTTTTGAGGAATTGTTGATGCAGAGATTGAAAAATAAATAAAAGACTCTTCATAGAATTATTATTATTATTATTAGGATCTTTTGAAAGATAAAGTATTTTAGAAATTAGATGAGAGTATTAAAAATAAGTATCCATTTTATTGGAGATATAAGATACATACTTTGAAGATAAAATTCTTTAAGGGAGAAGAATTGTAACACCTTAATATTTTGTTTCGAATTTATTGTGCTATCTATCTAAGATCGTCATAAATGAATGTATTTTTATTAATGGTGAAATAATAAATAATAATAATAATAATAAATTGTGGCAATTCGGATTCAAATTATCCAACCTAGATTGACTAGAAGAAAACTCAGATTATAAATAATCTTTATAAATATATCATTAAATATAATATTGTTGGGCCCCAGTATGACGACCCATGAAAGCACGGCCCATGAAAGCACGGCTCATGAAAGCACGGTCCAAATAAGAGGCCCAAAGACACCCTCACAAGTTGAGGAGGTCAAATGGTCAAGTTAATGGTAGAGGAGAAGTTTCGCGAGGTCTTAATAAAGCGCTCGGACTTTTCCCGGAAGGCCCCCAAGTTTGCTTTATCTTACGAGTTCACAGGCCCGAGGGACGAATCGCCCATTCATGGCCCAGGGAATGCCCGGCTAGCCTACTTGGCGGGTTTCGAAAAAAATGGCTGCTGGTCGCCGTCTCACGGGGCACGCCTAGTCAAATCAGGCGATATCAGGATCCTGTCTACAAGCACACTCGAGATCTTTATGCGGCGCCGTCGCATGCCCTCCCCAGCGCCGGCGGTATTAAAGGAGGCAGGTGGACCAGGCTCCTTAACCGCGGATGGACGCCACGTGTCTCCTTCCCGTGACTTGGCTCCTCCTATAAATACTCATCAAGGCCCCTTTCAAAGGGGGACTTGGATAAACACCGTAGAGAGAAGCTGACTCGAGCCCTGATTTAAAGTAGGACACTCACTCATTGAGATCAACTCCACGAAGAAGAGTAAAAAAGCTCCCCGAGCATAGTTTCCTTAGGAGAAAAACACAAAACGTGAGATAGGGAATGGGTTAATTTTTTGAAGATAAAGTCTTTGTAAAATCTCGAGTATTAATATAGTAAAGCTCTTTGGAGATATAAGATACATACTTTTTTAAAATTCTTTAAGGAAAGGAGGTTTAACACATAAAATATTCGGTCTCAATCTTCATCTATCTATCTAAGACCTCATTCAATTGTGTTTTTATTAATGGATGAGATTGGGCGCAATAATGCATAAATTGCTCAGATTGGATTCTCGGATCAACTTTGGATTATAGAAGAAAACTCGGATTATAAATAATCATATAAAATCATTAAATAAATATGTATAATAAATTTATTGAAATAAGATAATAACAAATATTTCGTAAAATAAATGTTTTAAAAAAAATAATTTCAATAACATGTTTAAACTAAAATTATAATTAATAAGACAGTCTATAAAACTTCTCATCACGGATTCCTAACTCCAATATTATTTTTTTTGAATTTTTTAAATCTAAAATTATTAATCTATCAAAAAACTTTCCATAAAATAAGAGTGGACTTTTAATAAAGTAAATCCTCTAAAATTAATATATAAATAAGGTTTAATGTCTTAAAATTATAATAAATTTAGCAGCTGATCACATCATCTTATGGATATCCTCTATCTAATGAGGTAGGGATCCAATTTGAAACCACCTATCCAGTAATATTTTATTTAAAAGTTCTAAATTAAAACTTATTCTAATTTCTTTTAATTTATAAAAAAATCCCAAGTAAAATTTTGAGATATATATTAAAAGCTATTTTAATGGTAAGGTTGAGTCGACAATGTCCATCACCATTCATTGGGCCGAGAAGACATCTTCAGTGAAGCAAGATGTGACGAGAGTCTAATGGGCCGTACTCCTCGCTTCATGGCCCATAATAATTACCAAAAATTGATTGCATAAAAATTCAATACTTTTCCTTTTTTTTTCATTTTTAATGGAATAATTTAAGATAATTATATTATTATTTTTGATGAAAAAATAGTGAAAATTGATTAAACCCATAAAAGTAAATGAGTTGCAATAGTAAATAAATAATTTAGTGGGGCCAATGAAAAGTTTTTTAATATAAATAATAAAAAATCTTCACTAAGTATGTATAATTTATTTTTATTTATTTAAAAAAATCAAACGGGCTCAAATAACCCTGCTCAATAGAACAAATCCACCAGTGATTTCCATGCAGTATAGTGGCCATGCATTTCTACTTCATCATTTCCTAACTTATAGAAAAATTGCCTTGAGGGAGAATTAAATTAGAGATGTCAATAGAAGTTTCTTATACACTACGATAATATATTTGATTTTAAGTATTAGCTATGAAATTGGTAGAAGCATTAAAAATACAGTCTAAATCCCAGTGCTTGATTGTATGTGCTTACTATGTAACAATTTTACTCTTTTTTGGGCATTCAATTTCATATTTTTTAAATCTTTTTCTGTTGCCATTTGGTTGATAATAGGAAAAAAAAAAACCCTTTCTTTGGTTTGATTTTGAGCATCCTTGGGCCCCTTGATATTTCTTTCATGATCATATTATTCCTGGAATAGGTCCTTATAAAAATGCAAAACTAAAGTTTAGTGGAGATAGGTTTTTCAAACTCAACTGACCATGGAAATTATTTATCATGTTATGGCTATCGTGCTATCTTACCCTTCCTCTATAGATTCCTATCGATTGAAACATGAAACCAGCATAATCTTTTCTATTTTATCAGCTTAGAAGATCTTTCATCTAGCAGTCGCAAAAGTGTCTTACGTCAATCTTGTTTGGGGCTTTTTGAGGTATCTATTTCATACAATTATTTTTAACTAGTTACTAAAAATAAGTCTTGAGATTTTGGACAAGCTAAATTTCTTCATTTTCCATTCCACTAAGCATTTGTACAAGTGTAAGGAGGAATCTTCATAACATTTATTCTTTAAGAGTGTCGTTTATAAAATAAATCGAGAGTATTGTTTGTAGCAATTATAATATCTCAAATATTTTCAATTTTAAGGTTAAAATTATTTCAATTGTGCATAAATTATTAGATATTATGTTATTTTTAATTACTTGGTCATTAGAAGTAATTAAATCCATTTTGGAGAAGTTTGAAAATAAAGAATTAAAACGTTCGAGTAAATGTTTGAATGTTGGATTAAATATCAGATGGACAATTTTCATAATAATCAATTCTCATTTTAATTTTTAAATATTGGTTCATTGGCCATTTCTTCTCTATATAAAATGTCTAGAAATTAATATTTAAATGCCAGTATTCAAACATAAGGATTTGATGAGTTTGAAATTGATATAAAGTGGACAAGATTGAAATAAGAATGATCATTGTGTTTCAAGGCAATTTAGAAAATAAAGCAAGAATGAACAATGAGAAGATGAATCAGGAGAAACAGAAAAGGAGACGAAGAAGAACATTGAGGATTAAAGAAAAGAAAATTTAAGAAACTATCATGAGTCATACTTCCTTCTTTGTAAGATTGTCTTCTTTGCAAGTCACTCTTCTTCTAAGAAAATGACTCGAGAACATATTTGAAATTTGTGAAAGACTCAAAATTGTAAAAATTTGAAATACATATTAATTTACTAGTGGAATATAATAATAAATTCAAATCTAAAGTAAGATAAGAAAAAAATAAAACAAAAATATAAATAGACTTCAATTCGGATTTTTATACTCAAATATGTTTATCGATTTTAATTAAAATATTTGAATAAATAATTCATGCTTCCATCTTATATTTTGAGTAATTGCTGAATTATTTGAATTCAAAGTAATCATTGCTCTATTTTTGTTTGGCATTTGAAGTCACATTTGAATGGCAAAGGTCCATTAAGAATAATTTGTCTAATTTTTTTAGTTTTTGAACTCTAGTCTTAAGTTATTGTATTAAATAGTTATCTTTAGCTATTTTTTGGATTTTAGATTTCAAACTTATTATCCAAATATTTATTCTTGATTATAATTTGCCTATCTTTCAATTATGTTGGACTTTTTATCGTTGAAAACCAAAATGACCAATTCAAGGTTATGGCACTTGAATGTTAAAGTTGTGCATTGGCATCCGACTTAATATTTGAATGTTAGTCTAACATATTGTTATCTAAATCTCAAAATTTTCTAAATTTATTGAATTCTTATCGTTGTTTATTGTTCTTGATGTTTGAGTTTTGGAATTTTTCTTTAACCCAAGTTATACGGCTAAGATGAATGAGTTTTGGAATTGTTCTTTAACTCTTGTTATATGGTTAAAATAAAAAAATTATATAAAAATATTATAGTCTCAAAAAATATAATTCACGCTAAACTTTATTTAGCTTATAGATTTTTAATATTGATTTTTATATCCTAAATGTTTTGAATTCACTAAATTGTTGTGGAATGTTTGTACCAAGTAATCATCGTATTATGATATTGGAGAACAATGGTGTGGAATATTGGATGTAGACATGGGCATACCATTGGGACTATGTCGATGTGGTAATATGTATGATCATAGATATTGAGTAATCTCATATTATTTACCAGCTAGATGGGGGCTTAATACATTAACATTTGGTTATAATCGTTCGGGAGTTCCTCTATTCAATCCTTTTACTTCTTCTTATTGCTAGATATTTCATTCGTATATATCTTCTCTTTATTTCTCAAGCCTGTTGTGAATTACAAACAAATAAGATCCACAAAGATTTTGTTAAATTTCTGATCGTATTTTAAGACCTTAGCTATATTAGGCTTTTTGTTCTTATTTTCTTTATATTTGATAATCGGGTCTCTATTCCTTTTAGTCCTCATTCATTACATCTTTTTGATATATTATTAGATTGAGCATATTATTGATATTTGTTCTTTATATTATAGTTTATATTACTTATTGAGAATTCGGCTTAGTCCTCAATATTCTATTGTATTCTATCAATTTGGTTATCGGTTTATTTAGACTTAGGTATTAAGCAATGTGATTGACTTGAATATTCAATGGCTATCTCTAGTTTAGATTAATATTAAATTTTATTTATCTTGTATTAATGTTAGCAAATTTGGTTATAATGTTCATGTTTAGTTAGCCCTTGTAACCATCACATATTATACATGGAAGCATCAAAACTCTTATTTTATCAATTCAAGCCATTCATTTGATGGCAAGAGGACAATTCATATTATTTGAAACTTTCTAACTTGAAAAAGCACATTTTGTGCTAACGTGAACAATCAAGTTTCGACCCCGATAAAATATAGCGGAAGCAACAATAAATAAATATCAAATACACGTAAAGGATATTTAATACTAGATGCTAATGAGATAACAAGCATGTACAATATAAACAACTCAATAAAGATAAAAGCGCGATGAGTTTACCCGCGTGTTTCGGGGAAGCAATACCTATTCAGAGTCACGTAGAACTCCTTGAAGAACGGACACCTTCGATCTTTACGTTAATCTTCCCTCTCGTGCCACTTGAAAGTACAAACCACGATCGGATCTCCTTCTTCGCAAAAGCGTCTCACGAAGGTAGAAGGATGTAAAATTTAAATAGAAAAGAAGCACGTTAGAACATGAGGCCTGACGTTGTAGGCGTAGTAGGTTCGGTTTTCTCAAATGGAGTAAGATGAAAAGGAAGAAGAATACTCTTCTCTCAAGTAGAATGGCTCCAACACTCTCAAAAGAGGCTGCGCGTGTAGGGTTTCAAAATATAAGGCATGTATTTATAGAAGGCGCAAAAAATCGTTCAAAAATTTTACATTTATTTTTTCGGCAGGCGGATCTCAAAGCGCTGGCAAGCCGGGGACTTTGGATTTTCGGCTTGATGCGGAATGAACAGAAGACTTTAACCCGGCAACACATGACCCGACATTGATATAATAATTTGAAATATTTAGATAACGTAACATAACTTTAAAAGGTTTTCAGATCAATGATGAATTTATAAGAGCTAAGTAGTATTGTCTCACCCCTTGACTTTTGTTTTCCCTTTTGCTTTTTAGGAGATGGAGTTAGTTGGTCTCTTTTTTAAATTTATATTTGATTATATCAAAAATTTTTAGGCAGTTAGTTATTTTATTTTTTTTGATAATCCCTTTTTACATATTGATAGTCATGTTTGATTGTACATACTTTTTTATAATATATATATTTTATAGGCTAGGTAAATTATTCTGATTATAACTATTGATTGATTCATATATGTCATATTATCTTAAGTGACTCCCATTAGTTGAGTACATACCATATTGTAGGCTCACACTAATTACTCACCCTTGATCTATTTGCTTTTCCTAGCTAAGCCTACATGTGACTCCTTTGATTAGAAAAATAATGTATCTAAGCCAACTAAGCTTTCTTATCCGAAGAGCTTGGAGTCGGTCTCACTTATTTTAACATCGTAATTTCTTTATTGCCTATATTTAACCCGAAAAATTTCTTGATCTCATAATTTCTTAATTGAGATGTTATAGAATCTACCACCTTTAATTATATCCAAATTCGAAAGTTCAAATGGTATAAAGTTTCAATCACTCAAATCAATTCTGTGTTCGGAAGCCTGTAATATCTTGTGGGTCACCTGTGAACAGTGAACGTGTCAACCATCCAATTTGGTTTGCACTCTTTTCAACTCCAACGGGTCAAAAGGCATCTCCATGATTTAAAGTGGTTGAGAAGATGAGGCCAAATTGACTATCATCTCCTCATATTACGTCCCACGTACCCAAAAATATCATATAATATATGGAAGATGTTATATCACATAATAATATACATTAATAGAAATATAGATAAACATTTATAAAATGTGATATGATTAATTATTTAATTACTAAGATATATTATGATAATGAATATTTTGTGAATTATATACTATAGAATTATATATATATTTTTCTATTTAAAATATAATATTTCTATATAGACATGGCAAACCGTCTAGAATCTTATAGTTTGTGGCCTTTTTATATCTCCTGCGCCTTCACTTTCCGTCCATGCGTTTTTGGCTTTCTACACGCCACATCTTAATCTAATTATAATATAAAGCTTCCCCAGAAATTGACTTCTAATTTATTTGACTTATTTCTATTCATTTAAAAAAAATACTTTTTTTAAAAAAAAAAATACACTTTTTGAATGTTAGAGAACCATGCTTATGCAAATAGGTGTAGTTAAGCATTTTTATTAACAGCACTAGTCTTTGAAGAGGTATAAATATTCATCAAACTTTTGACTTTTTTTTTTAATATTTTTGACGTAAAAATTAGTTTTCAATTTGGTTGGAAAACAAACATTGCAAGTAAGAAGTTTGAGCTAAGTAACCAGGCCGAATCTAACTCAAATCATGCCTCTTTATGGTCAGATAGATCTCTTTTGATGAAGTAATGCTTGATTCTCATCTTTAAGATTATTACTTTTTACCTTTTATTAAAAATTATTCTATATCACTTTACAATTCAAAAAATTAAAACTTTAAATCAAACTTTAAATCTAATTGGATGCCAAACGAAAGAGAAAATGGAGTTAGCATTAGAATTCTAATTCAAGCTTTAAATTTTAGGAAAAATTCTTTACACCCAGATAGCTGATCTTTAAGTTTTACTAATAACTCCATGTACAAAAATATTTGGATTTGATTGATTTGACCCGATCATTTTTACATCTCTCGTTCAATTCTTCCTCGTCAAATTTACCCAGCAAACAAAAAGAAGTAATGTTTTTACTTTAATCTGATAGCAATGCCATATCATTCTTACCAAGGAATAGTGAAGTAGATAAGCATAGATGCTAAGAACAATGAAGTGCCGTGGTTGGCTTGGTTGTACGTATTGCTCGATAGATTTTGTGATTCTTCTTTCTTGTCTGTACACGACCAAAAAGCTATATCATCATGCAGTTGCTTAGAGAATTCGAAAGAATAATTTTTAACTAATATCTTTACTTGACACCATCAAATTAGATTTGGCATCAAGACTAGTTAGAATTCTGTTTTATAGAAAGTATTTTGGCCTCATCCATCTCTCCCCTATAAATTAAGCTCAATAGTAACCTTTTTTATTTATTCCCTCGCGTGCGCACCTATGACCTCAATGTGCATGCATCATTATTCCACACTCTTCATCATGTGTATGAAGTTTCATGAGGGGAGAAAGTAAATCAAATCTCGTGCTTTAAGTGCTCTGAAGAATGCATCACAAGACATTAGAGATCATTCGTAATGTTGTTGGTGGCATCGGTATGTTTTATATTAAAACTATGTATATTTTTATATTTAAAATTTTTGAAAGTTTATTTTTTTAGTTTATTATGATGCGCTTTAAACTCGATAATCAGACTATTTTAAATTGTAAGCACATATATATATATAAAAAAAAATCCATAAAAAAACAATAAAAATTATTGTATAATATGACGATTTATTATTGTTTAATGTTGTAATCGAAAGGATAGGAGCTAGGAGGGAATACGGGCAAAAGAGAGCCAAGCAGTAACAATGATATAGGTTTTTCTTATTCTTTGGACATGCTATTTTCAGATCTCTTTACAAGGAGTAGGGTTATAAGAAGTTTACAATGCAAAAATAATGAAAAAATATTCACTTTTTATCTCAATCTTAATAAAGAGACTAATTCATTAGGTAGCCTCTTTTATGGCCTTCACTTAATAAAGAGACTCAATCTTCTTTTATTGAAAGAATGTATTGGCCATGGTTAATGTATGGCAGGCAAAATTCATGAGTATAAAATTAATCTAGAATATTATTTCAACTAGATTTTGGATACATTCTACGGAAAGGAATTAACATTACACTCATATCTAAATGGGTTCTTAGACTTGTATCCTCATGTTTTGGTAATAAATGAAAAACTTGATGCCTAATAAATTGATCAGCCTCATCAGATTCACATTGGTTTTGTATTTTGTGCAGGAAATGCCATCTCTATCTTTCTCTTTGCCTCCCCAGTGTAAGTTATTTGGATCCCATATTGTTTTCCTTAATTTTATCAGTTAATTTTGATAAGAGGTGCTATATATTTAATTCCATTGAAGTAAAAACGCAGTCGGGCACTGAATTAATGCAGGACAACGTTCATTGGGATATACAAGAAGAAATCGGTGGAGAAGTTCAAGCCTGATCCATATTTAGCCACTACACTCAACTGCATGCTTTGGATCTTCTACGGCCTTCCTTTCGTTCATCCCAACAGCATCCTCGTCCTCACCACCAACTCCGTTGGCCTTGCCATCGAGCTTGTTTATCTCATCATTTTCTTCACCTTTACTGACAAGAAAGGCCGGGTAATTTGATCAATTAATCACCATGCATATGATAGCTCTCCTTGCTATCTTCTTCTATCTATCTAGCCAGCTAGCTCTCTACTTCATTCAATTGATTATTTATATATGATGGCTTCAGATAATATTTGCCAAAGAAGAATTGTTAGTTATGTGTCCGTTCTTGCTTTTCAGCTGAAAGTTGCGGCTTGGATTGCCGTCGAAATAGTGTTTATGTGCATTGTGGCTGCCTGTACTTTGACAATTTTTCACAGCACCACCAAGAGATCTAATGTTGTGGGGATCCTCTGTGTCATATTTGGGATGATAATGTACATCTCTCCCCTCACTATCATGGTAAGGATGAATTATTTTGACATTTAACAACACAATTAAATATAAGTATGGCTTCTTTTAGATTAAATATACACAAATTTTACTATATCTAAAGATAAATGCTTTATCAAGTGAAACTGTCGGTTCAAATTATAGTAACTTTTTTATATTGTACAAGTAAGGCTGAATATATATTTAACATTTCCTAGAAATTATAATACAAAGTTTTATACATTCAAATAATCTTTTAAATGTTTCCCTTGTAATTCCAAAGCTATAAAAGTAAAATGATTATATGTCACCGTTGAGCCACAATTAGTCATGATCGGCCGGCTGCACTGACCGGCCGGTGTGATATGTTTGTTTTGTCATGACAGGGTAGAGTGATCAAAACGAAGAGCGTCAGTACATGCCGTTTTATCTCTCGGTAGCCAACTTCGCCAATGGAGTTATTTGGACCATTTACGCTCTAATGCCTGTTGACCCATACATCATCGTAAGCACTTGTCTTGAAATTTTCAGTCCTCCTACAGACTGCAAACCGCTCTCTGAATTTAATGGCCTTCTCTTTTAGAAAATGGATAATTTGAAAATCAGTTATTTGAAAATCTATAATCGAGATTTCTAGTGTCATCACACCTCGTGTAGTGCATCAACTTCCCACTGTTGATATATGTGTTGCAGATCCCAAATGGTCTTGGAGCTTTATCTGGCGCAGTTCAACTCGTTCTATACGCTTATTACAGCAGATTTACCCCAAAAATAGATGACGATGATGGCGATGATGACAAGAAGCAAACTGAATTGCAGATGGCCGGACCAGCAGTTTGATCTCCCACATGCATTAATTATTCTTTTTTTGTTTCCGAGTACGTAGTTGGATAGCTCGTCTTTATGCTATGTTTTCCTTGAATAAAATTCGATCAATTTTCACCTCAAATTAAACAATCGGCAATCGGCAGATAATTGTTCTCCACTCATGAGTTCCATAGACAACGTGCGAAACCATGCATTGCTGGGTTCGGAATCCCCTCTGGTTAAAAAATGAGTCGATAATGCACAATAAATAATAATAATCGCAGATTATAAATATTGAGGAAAAATCTATGGGATTATAAATATGAAGAATATCAATTAAGTCGTGAATTTTAATTATCTAACAAATAAAATGATACAATACTTTATAGTAATAAACTCGAGTAATAATGAATATAATGAAAGAAAATAAATCTGATCGATAAAATATCTTTTACAATAATAAGAATAACGTACCCAATGTTGATAAAAAATATATAATTTGATATTCAAACATATGGGTAAAGTTTTATCTCATCTTTTTTCTCTCTCTTTCTATTCATTTTCTCACTATGCCTGTAATCAATAATTCAAAATCCAAAAGAATTAACCCTAAAATCACATTAGGAAGATTTTATATTAGGAATGGTGTACAAGCGCATGTTAGGTGTGAGTTCACTGCAAAAACGGCATAAGCGCCCTTCTGATGCCACTCAAGTATTGAACATTTTGGACAAAATGTGCACATATCCTATTCAGATGTATATAAGGCGTATCTAATCCAAACAAAGTGCGCATGTACACCTCTCAGGTTTTTATCAGGCACTTCTATTTTGGACAAACGATACACATTTGTGGATTAAGTGCCTATCATACGCTATTCAATAATTTTTTTTGATCAACCAAAACTCGTACATTATCATATATGCTACCCAATAATATACCAAATGAATATAAAATTTATAAAAAAGTGGCACAGAATTCGACACACATGACACTTCTATTAGGATGCACTGTGTACAAGGAAGTCGCTGTGGTTAATGGCGTTGATGTTTGTTAAATGCAGAAAGCTTTACGTTGATGCCTCTTTCACTTCATCTTTTATCAGTATCTGTTTTGAGCTTCCGTACAGGCATACATAATGTTGCTACGTCTTCTCGTATGCGTAGCTGAATGGTTCTAATATACTTTAGAAAATATATCAAAACGATTATTATTATTATTATTATTTTAATCTCAATATTAAAAATTTTCAGTTCTATCGTCAATTTTTACCTAGTACTAGCTTTATAATATGGCATAAACTTCATCAAATTTATTGTTTTTCAATAATATGTGATATGTTTGCAATATAAAGTTTTTTTTAAATAGATCTTTAAATTAATCTTCTTATATTTTCTTTTAGTTTTTTTCTGGACAACACATAGTACTAATATGTAACTCAAAATTAAATAATTTGCTGCTTAATTATCAGAGAATAAAAATGAAATTTAAAAAATTACTGTTGGCAATAAAATTACAAAAATAAAAAAAAATCAAGAATAAATAGGAAAATAGAAGTTGTGAATATTGAAGAGTCTAACAAAAAGGTGGGTGGATCCAAATTTGAACACCAAACACCCGATAACCCCCGTTAATTCTCATAATAGAAGATAGGCTAGAGACCAAGGGCGGTCAGCGTTGGCGTTGACCGTCCAGCAATCGGTTTTGCTCTAGGTCAACCCGACATAGATTTGTTGGACCCTTAGAGACTTTGCAATAAAATCATTCAACCCAGGTCGTTCTTGTCAAAAAGTATATAGGACGTTGACCATCTGCTCCCTACATCGGGCCCAAAGCGACTAAGATCGAGGCCGTTGAACGCCTTTATCAGGCGTTGACCATCCACGCTTTGCACAATGGGCCCGAAGCCTTCCAGCGAGCATGCCCCATCAGTCTAAAAAGGCCGGCCACGAAGGATATTACGATGGTAAAAATAAGAAAGGCGCTAGATCCTTCCAACTCCTTGCCGGCCGAGGAACCTCACCCGTAGGAAGGAAAAACTGGAAAGTATTGCCTACGAGGCATCGGCCTCCGGGAAGGAAATCATCTTGAGATCAATGGGGATGATTCCTTTCAAAGAAGGAAGATCACCATCTTTGCCATAAAAAGAGGCCCCAGATCCGGATAGTCATTCATTGAGACTTAACGCTTTCGTGGCATAGAAAACTCTCTCTCTTCAAACTCAGAGACGAAAACCCTAAAGGCTCGAGAAACAATTCCGTGACAAACTCTCAAACACACTCCAAAAGGGAGCGGGTCCTTACACACAAGATCACCATCGAGCGAGAAAGGGACATTTGGAACAAGACACTCCATTCCTCTTTCATAACTTTCTCACTTTACATTCATTCCAAAGATTGAGACTTGAGTATCGGAGTGTTATCGGTGGGATTCGTTGACCTCGTTTGTTTAAGAGTACTCGATGAAGCGGAGTTGGTTCAAACCATTCGGAAGAAATGCCAATTAAGTCGGATCAGTGCATCATAATTCTTATAATAGAATGGCTCACAATATGGTATAGATATATGAAAATCATCAAGAGGTCGTCTTGTACTCAGAATCATCTTGTCATAATAGGAGAATTGTTGGATGGTCATTCAATTAAATCGTATTACCACGAAAGTAGATTAACTAATAACAAAAGGGAAAAGATCAATCAAATGGACAAGACACCATGCTGAAGGAGACTTAGAGAGGAGTGGATCGTTAATAAGAGTTGATAATATTAATGCCAATTAACATGCTATATCACAAGTTTACTAAATACGATGTCTAATAGAACTAGTTTTATTAAACTATCACATTATGATCAAAGTCATAATTGTAGCATATAAATAGTTCATTTACTTAGGTTGGTTAAGAATATTATATAAATGTCGAGATTATGATTCAATCGAGCAATTGAAACATAACGACTACTAAAAAATAGTATTTAAACTTGTTAGGTTGGAGATAGTTTAATAAATCATCTTCAAGAATAGGCTCGACATTTTGATAAATAAAAGTCTCCCAACAATGGAGGAACATTAAAATCTTAACCATCATCATCATCTCTACTATTGCATCTAGTAATTTCTGATCTTTTGCATCCCTTCGGTAATCAAACTTGCCATTGATTGCACTCTTTCATGGTTAGGAGCAAGGCTCCACTAAACTAACTCTCTATGCAAAACATCCGGAGGCAAGAACAAGTTCCCTAGAAGCCTTTCCCCATTATTTTTCTTACTCACATTCTAGCTTAAATAGTGTGATTATAATTTAAATATCAGATAAAAAATTATAAAATAAATTGTATATCTTTAACCTCTTATTTTGGTTTATGATATGCAGGATTTAAGTTATTAATATTTAAGATCCCAATTTAGAATCTTTCGAATCAAATTTAGATTTATAATACGCATTACTTGTATCATCTATGAGATTATGTTAAATAACTTTTTTCCTACCAAAAAAAATTGATTGCAAGTTCACTCAGAGATATACAAAAAACCCTTAATGGTGAACACAAAACCAGGGACACTCCAACCCAAAAAATGCTTCAGCTGATGAGACAGACAATGGAAACAATATGAGTCATGCGAGCACTCACTCCCATGCAAATTTAGACTCGACTACCATGACCGCCTAATTATAAGAAACATTTTAGATGATAAAGATACAATGAATAACAGTGGAGGACAGCCTCAACGGATTGAGCTTCTACCTCCTCAAGCCTTAACCACTAGAAGGAGCTTAAAGAAGCAGGTGACTTTTGCCTAGGCATGGCCCAAGACTTTAAAATTTCAGTACAACATGGCAAGTGAGACACAATATATTGGGTTAGGCATGCTTATGGGCCGTACTGTACTACAGGTCAATACGACATGACTTGTATATTAAAAAATACATATATATATTAAAAATAAAATTATTTCTGATCCCCCATCCCTCTCTTGCTCTCCTTCCCTACCTCAAATGGGCCATGCTTGGCATTTTAAGTAGTATTATCTTAGATTTTATTAAACTATTCTCACAAACCGGTTTATTATAGTCAAAAAAGACTATTGTGTCTATGTCACATAATTCAAAAATAATTTTATAATTATGCTATTCTATATTTGATGACATATTATTTGCTAAAAATAATAAGGAGTTGATAGCTAACACCAGAATAAGTTATCTTCAACTATTGAAAATGAAAGATGTGAGTGTGACAGACTACATTTAAAACAAAATATCTTTATAGGTAAATCAAAAATATTTCTAAGTATATCTCAAAAGACATTTATTAAAAAGGGTCTCAAATATTTTAAATGTATGACTACAAGCCTATTGATACTCCTACAATAAAAAGTAAGAACTTGTGTTAACTTATGTGTTCTAAGACTCATGAAGACATTAATAAAATGTATTGTGTCCCATATACTACAATCATGGGCATCCTAATATAAGCAATGATGTTTACTTCGCTGAACATATACTATGCAAGTAGCCTGATTAATAGATTTCAATTAAATTTCAGACTTGTTAATTGGAAAGCAGTTAAAAGGATCTTAAAGGTCCTATAGATTATGTTCCATGCTATAGGATTCTTGTTTGAGATTAATTGGCTGCAACACTGTGTAGCATTATCAATGATTGAGGCAGAGCACATTGCTTATTTCGTAATTATTTAAAAAATTATTTGGTTAAAGAGATTTCTTATTAATTTATAAATTGTCATAGACACTTTAGATTATGTAACAAGTTTTTGCAGTAGTATGACAAACTCTTATCTATTGTAAGATCCTCAGTATCATAGAATAACCAAACATATAGATATACAAAATAATTACATTTGAGATATAATTGTATAAAAAGAAGTGGCTCTAAAATACCTTTCTATGACTTGTATGATTCAGACCCATTGACTATAAATATAACAAGAGATGTTTTATTGCTCATGTAGGAAGTCCAAGGTTGTGTAAATTGTAATTTAATCATATATTTTTAATTTATCAAAAAATTATCATTTTGAGATATTATTCAATAAATATAAAATTATTTATCAATAGTTCAGATATTTACCATTTAATGGTCTAATAAAATATTAATAAATATAGGTCGACTCACTCACACAAAAGATTGTCTCTGGTGCTTAGTCATTGAGCAAAGATGAGACATATTATCCCTTACAACTTTTAGACCAAGAGTACTAGATACTATATAGAGTTGTCCTAATAAATGCTAAGATAAGGTCTATAAACCACATATGGCTGTCCCACAATTTTTATAACTTTTAGTTAATTAGATGTGATTTATTTTTTTGATGCCTAAAAGTGGTGAGTGAAATAAGAACTTAGATTAGGCACTTGGATAGAGATTACACTAAGATTTGTACAATATTTAAAGTTAATATATACGTTTTTCTTAAATGGAGTCATACCCTAATATGCATTTCATGCCACATATTATTGTTCGACCAATTTTGAAGAGACAAAATGAATCGCTACTTTCTCTCTATGTTAGTCCAATGAGTCATTCATTGACTTTATTATGCCCTTTCTAACCTATGAATTTCTCATGAGATTGATGTTTTAATACTTGTTATTCTAACATATTGTATATGATCACAAGTAATTCAAGGTAAAGGGGTATTATTGAGAAAGTGTTTAAGCTAAAATTTAATGTCACAAAAAAAAGAAAAATTTATTTGTACATATTTTTTACTAGATTAATTATCGACAGATTATGACATTATATTGTAATACAATTGTGAATAAGTTATTAAAAGATTGAGATGATTAAATATAATTTTGAGTTCAAAACTCACAAATAATTAAAAAAATTGATATAATTTATTTAAATAAGTACATGACATAATGAGACATTTATGATTATTACTATATTGGTCTTTATGAAAAAGATGTAGTTTAGTACTCCCATCTTTTTGTACATGTACTTGGTGGTCTCACGGTTTATTTGTTAGTGTCTATAAAGTTGAGAATATTGAAAAAGACGTACAATTGGACTATGCTTGCTTGTATAAGTGGAAGATATTATAATTATTAAAGTTGAATTGGTGTTCATAGTAGGGCTTTAGCAATAAGGTGAGTTTGTTGTTTACTTTAATATACTGTGGTAATTAAATTTTCTTAGCTAACAAAAATCACAATTGAAAGGCCTATATACATATATGGCCTTCCCCCCACATGACATCCAAATTCATTAAAGAAGAATTTTTCTCTATCTCATTTTTTATACATTTATAATATAAATATTATGGGTGTTTCTCTTAAAAAAAAATTTCAATATTAAAAAGATAAAGTGATATTTCAATATACCTAAAGCAAGTCAGTAAAATCATAATTTTGGTTAAAATAAGATTGGCCAAATTTTACTTGATTTTTTGCCGTGCCTTGGAGTATTATTTCCAATAGTGGGTACGTTATGAGAATTCATGCTTAATAGGTACAGTGTTGGCAGTACAAAATTTGGTAGGAGATGAAAAGTGGATATTTTTAAGAAGGGTCCAGGTAGATAATGTACTCCAACGGTCATCACATATGTGGTAGGGTACATTAGACGTGTGCACATGAACTATTGTATGGAAAGGCTATGTGCCATATGGGCAGGTTAAGTAAGTTTTGAGTTACCACCCTCATGATTTTTATGATTTGAATTTATTGATTACCTCATGGCCTTATGGCATATTTGATTGTGAAAATATGATAAGATAGGAATATAATAATTATTTTTAGAGAATAAAATAAAATATAAATAGAATTAAAAATTATTATTCTCATATTTAATTAATTATTTAAAATAATTATAATTAAGTTAAGAATTATTTTTCTTGGGATAATATCTTTAATATTTACGATTCTTAAACCAAAAGTTTAACAAATTTTAATTTATATTATTAATAAAGTTAAAAAAATATGATAATAGTTATATTTTTAATTGTCATTTTTAGCACATTAAAATTTATTTGTTCTAAAAAAAAGTTCTAAAAAATGTTATTTTATAATTTTTTAATTATATAAAATATGGATTAAACTAACGGCTGGGCGCGTGGGATGCCTATGAGCTCCGCAGTCCACAAGCCCCGTGGGGCTGTACCCTTTAATATTTTTAGTTTTTTTTTTTAATTTTAATTTTAATTTTTAAAAAATGTGTTTATTTATTTTTGTTAAAAATTTAAATATTTTAATAAATTAATACTTATCAATAATTGTATAAAAATTTTTATTCATTTAATATATGATAAACATTATTAATTAATAAATTCACTATATATATTCATTAATAATAAATTAAGCAATCGAGTTTATTTTATGATTTTTAACTTTAAAATCATCGACATTCGTAAAAAAGTTATATATCGCATTATAGCAAATCATATAATTAATATGGTTTTTAATTATGATACATTATATAAACTAAGACATCTCTATATTTTATATATGTAATATGTATATTTAATATTTAATTATTAACTATTACTTTATTAGAAATAAGAGTAACAGGGATGACAAAAATGGGCTGACCTAATACGAAAACTTATGTACTCAACAGTGGACCTAGAAGGCATTTGACCCACAAGCTTATGGGCTGATTAATGTTTTCGTTAACCCAAATAGTGCTCCAACCGGTAAGACAACCTAAGTTGGCCTCGACTCAATTTGAGCGACACACGGTGCTCTCCTCGTGCGGTAGAGATTTATGCCTTAACTAGCCCAGTAACTCAAATATTGTCCTAATCGCAATTTATCCAGGAATAGTAATTCCATCTTAGCGAATCTCTTATAATGACAACTTCAATATTTGTCATGACCAACATCTTCTCGAAAAATGAAAGGATCCTCTTAATAGATTACGGTTATCTTGATCAACATCCACGATCCCTGTATCAACTTAGTAAATATGTACAACCAGCTGGTGGCCAGCCTTTGTGTTCAAATAAGGCCAAGTTGGCCCAAAAATTATAAAATATTTTGTGGCAGACTTCAAAGGATATGCTCGTACTTACATTCTCGTTCAAATATGTCTGCAAACACCTACATTCAAACTCGCAAGATACTAGTTTCAATCCAAAGAGCCTCCTAAGAATTTCTCAGCAATTCTTGCTCTATTGACATCAAAGCCATTCCTTGCATGTGCACTATCATGTCAAAGTCGCTCTATGTTGAGTGCAACTTCCGAATCAAATTCAAAAAACCCACATTATTGCATCATTACACATATCCTTTATCATTATATCTTTTTATTTTTTAAAAAAGATTACTGATTTGAGTATTGGAGGATAAATTAAAAAGTTAGTCTTGTAAATTTTCTGATCCCTTATTTTTAAGTTGTAGTGTATAAAATTCAGACCATAAAAAATAAAGACCAAACCTATTTTAATTCAACTAAAAAGTAAAACGGTATCCCGACCAGTCAGTGATTCAAATTTAGGATGCATCAAAGAGTTTACCTTATTTGAATTAAAATTAAATAAACTATTAAGTCAAATTTAAATTTAAATTTATTAATATAAAATTATGTCCATGTATGTTAATATATAATTTTTTATAGCCCACCTATGTATTTATTTCAACTAGTCAAAAATATATGTTATTACGTATTATTTTTAAAGACAATAGTCCTTTAAATTTATTATAATATAGTTAATTTATTTTTTTATTAAATTAATAATGTACAATATTTTATTAAATTATCAAAAAATATTTAATAATAATCTAAATATTTCATTTATCAAATAGCATAAATATTGATTTAAGACTATATTTTTAATTTTTATATTAATAATTATATTTTCTAAATATATAAATATAATTCATATCAATTAAATAATTTATATAAAATTATTAACTCAAACAAAAAAATTCAAAATATAAATAAAATTTATTATGGATTGGATTAAAATTTTATTATTCAATAAATACAAATATTTAAATTTTATAAAATTATAAAATAATATTTTTAGAATCATATATTTTTAAAATATTATTATATAAGTAAGTTTAAAAAATTGTAAAAAACTTTATATTACAATTAGTGAAAAATTTAAAAGACATATTTTTAATGTTTTTCGAGTTTTTAATAGTTTAGTTTTTTTAAAAAAAAGAAAACTCTATTTTTTTAATTTTTAAATTCGTTTATCTTTGTGGATAGCCTATTAGCTAGTTATTGTTGATTATTACTAAAGATATTTTATCTGGCAATGACAATAAATCATAAGTACATTCCCATAACCAAATATTACAGTAGTTATTCATATTAAATCTAACTATTTAATAATTACATAATATTTACATAATTATTTTTAATTATATTTGGAAAAATCATTACTTATATTCATAATTTTTTTAATCTCTTTATAATGTAATTCCTAATTTTTATTTTTTCTAATTCAATTCTTAACTTTATTTGGTACTAATGCCCTTTTTATGGGCTTCAGCCCAAATTAACTGAGCCAGCCCATGAAGCCGATCGAGCCGCCAAGCCAGTGAGCCGAGCCGTGAAGTCGGCTTATTCGAGCCGGATTTGAGCTGTTTCCGAGCCGCATACTGGTTTCATCCTTTTCGTCTTCCTCGATCGATTTGTAACGTTACGGCGCGGCCTTTCGATTAATTGTTGAGTAGCGTTAGTGGTTCGTTAAGTGGTGATAAGCTATAAATTAAGTTAATTAATCGATTCGATCGGTTTGAGTAAACCATTGTTCGGTTAAGGTGAGTGATAGTTTATTTTATAAATTGAAAGATTTTTGGCTTTTATCACTGCATCAGATCCAACTCAAGCATTACATCATCTAAAGGAGTGAATGAGTGTTGAAGCGGAGGCCGTCCAGAATCTAAAATTTAAAAGCAAGTATGAATAATTCGGATGTATAAAAATCGATTCTATATTCCGCTTTAGTGGTTGTTTTAGTCACATTAATGTCTAACACTTTTATGTAACACTTTTTTTTCTAAATCATAATGAAAAATTTTAAAAGTTAAATTTCTTATGTTATAAAGTTTTTTTGTTATATACATGCGTGGGATATAGACATTGAATATTATTTTTTACGTAAAATGACTGAAACAATATTAAAAGTAAACAAAATAAAATTTTAAAAATTGAAAAATAAAATAAAATTTAAAAAATAAAAATTTTAAAATTGTTTTAAATATTTTTCTCAATGTAAAAATTGAGGGAGGAGCATCAGTGGGAATCGAAAATAATCTTAAAACAAGTAAATTCCTTGATAAATAACAAAAAAAAAAAAAAAAAATCGGCTCTCGTCGCTCTTTCTCTCTCTCTCTCGTGAGCTCTCCTCTCCGTGTCTCTCCCTTACTGCATTCAATGAAAATCAAAATCTAATAATAATGGTTAAAATGTAGAAATAGCGGAATTCACTGGAGCAGCAAGCAAACTGTGAATAGACTGTACAGGGGGAGAAAAAGAGAGAGAGAGAGTTCGAATTGGGGGAGTCGAGAATGCCATTGAGCAGGTACGAGATAAGGAATGAGTACAGCTTGGCCGATCCGGACTTGTACGGAGTTGCTGATAAAGATGATCCTGAAGCTCTCTTGGAAGTTGTCGCCATGTCTGGTCTTGTGGGCGTCCTTCGACAGCTCGGTGACCTAGCTGAGTTAGTCTCTCTGTCTCCAAGTTGTGCTTTCTTTCTTTGCTTGAATGAAATTAGGGTTCGAAGTTTGGGACGGCTGATGATAATTTGGCTCTTTTAGTAGTAATTATAGTTGTTGATGGATGAATTATTAGATCTGTTTGAATTTCTAGATTTTCGGATTGGGTTTACGTTGATTTTCAGATTGCTTGGAATTCGTTCTTCTTTTCTCTTTTATTTTTCAATTAGTGAGAAAAGCAATAGTTAAACTCATTAGTGATATTGTAGCTAATATTTACAAAAAAAAAAAAAAAAAGTTGTAGCTGCAATGGTGGATAAAAATACAAACTTGGATTAGAATTGTTGACTATAATTGTATGTTGAATTGTAGTCTCAATATTTGCTCTTTTCTCTGTATTAAGACTATTTTGAGGAGCTCGTTCTCTAATTCCACCTCACAATGGTAACCAAAATTGTACAATCCAATAGGACTGTAAGCTTTTGGGTTTATGTTCTGGTATGCGTATAATTAAATTCAGATGAGGTCTTAAAATTGCAAATTCAAAGTAGGCTTTGCACTAGGTGAGTAGCTATTCATTAGCGACCAACCTGTCAAACGTAGTGTAAGAAATAAGTAAGAGAGGAAGAAAATAAAATCAAGTGAAAATGAAATTGAGGTACACAAGGAAATTATATGAGTTACCTTGGTTGTAATTGTGGTGCTTATATATATATATATATATATATATATATTTATAAATTACACGGAGAGACTGTAAAGAAGTGTGGACATGGACAAGGGATACAAATATGACACAACAAGGACACAGCAACTCTTAATTTTGTAAAACAATAGGGCACGACATGCTAGGAGATCGCATTAGCCAAAAGCCATGGCTTCTTATTGATACCAAAAGTGATGGATAAAACAGCACTGTTTTGCACTAAGTTCCCAAAACTGCATATATGTGCAAATGGGATATCAATAAACTGTAAGATCTCTGCTCTATTTTTTTGGGTTTAAGTGAAAATATCCACTGAAATCTCTTTTTTACTTTCTCTCTCACTCTCTAATTTCTAGTTTGAAGAATTTTAGACCGCTGTAAATTCCCTTTGTCTCGGTATTATTTGGAAGAAATGTGTTCAAATAGCTAAATCTCTCCAATAAGCATAGGTTTTGGGTTTCTCGCTAATTAGCAGAATATATTCATTTGGACAGCCAATAATTTTTTTGAAAATTGAAAAAAGAGCCAAAACATCCCTAGTGTGCACAAATTGAAATTCAGAAAATGTATGGCATGACTGGAAGATATCTATCACCGACACGCTACCACAAGGGAAGTGTTTATTCTTCCTAGCTGTAAGGGTTGATCATATGAGGTGGCCTAGAAAAACTTCTAGCATGGTAAAAAGTGATTTGATTATACTTTAACTGGGAAGGGTGTTGTGTTTGACAAAATGTGATCACAAAGGATGATTCATATCTGATTACAGACTCCATTAGTGGTAGTTTAGGCTCGGTAGTTGTTATAGCATAGTTAAGATGAGGAAGGGGGTGTCATCAATCCTAGGCCATTTGTTTGGGCAAGTTGTTAGTCCAATGCCAAGCTAGCCCTAGTTCCCTCATTGTAAAAAAGGGCATATGCAAAGGCAGAGAACCAGTACTTTATTTGACATGATTCTTGATTGATTACAAGTTGATATCTGAGACATTTATGTTTGTGGTGTCTTTTCTTTTAAACAATGGATTTTAATGAAAAGAGTGGTTTTAACTATAAATGATGAAAGAAGTACCTGCCTACTGAAAAATTTGCCGATATGATCTGTGAGCATAAAGTTGGTCTGAGCTCTACTTATTATTGATTCCTGAAAAGTAAGTTTTGAACAACAATAATATGCTTTAAAAACAAGCTGAATTGAATAGGACCACCAAACGATTTATTTTTCTTTCATGTTCACGATTAGCTCTTCCATGATTTAGATGGTCCCATGTGTTTTCATGATTATAACCAGCTCCTGTACTCATTTGGAAACAATGGAAAAGTATTGATTTACCTCAGGGATGAGCAGACTCATTGTTGCAACCCTAATAACTTCCTCTTTTTATTATGAATGTAATCTCAAAGATTAGCATTTATTTAGTATGTATATCTTTTCAGCTTCATTATTTTTGTGCTCTCTCCTGCAAAAAAAAGATGTTAATAGCTCCATTCCTTCAGCTCTAGGGCTACTGCAACATACATGCTAACCAGTATGGGTATTTGGTCTTCAGGCTGCAGAAATTGAAACAAAGAACTGGGAATCATGGTGTAAAAATTGGAAACTAGTGTTGTGATTTCTGCTAGATAATCTAATCACTGCCTCTCAGTTTGTGGATGAATCTGGAAAATGGTGTTAATATACTGAAGGACTTGTGGGAATAGCTAATTCTTTGCTCGTTCACTCTGAAAGATAACCCAAGCCTTTCAATGATAAAGTTATGAATAACAAAACTACAAGTCCTACCATTTGACGATTACAAAGAGAAAACATGTGATCAGTATAACTGCTTCATTTTCCAACCTAATGGCACATAACATTCTTTCTTTGTCATATTACTCTATTCTTTCTCTTCTAACTGCCTGACTGACTCAGGTACTGGTCATTGCCTTTTGTGAAGCTGCTCCTTTCTCACTAATTAACCTGTATATACCACATAAAAATGAGTGAAGTGAAAAAATATTACCAAGATACTTTTATTATTTCGTTCAATACCTGAAGTTGTGCAACAACATTGGGCTTGGCTTATGAGGAATTTTAAAGGTAAACTGTGAATGCAATATAATTGGAAAAGACTGATAATGAAGCAATGTGACTAATCATATTTCTGAATGCAAAGGCTTCTACCCCACACACCACACAACCCTGAAATGATTCTCTTCAAATTCCAAGGAAATGAAGAAGAATAAAAAGAAGTGATCCAGGCATCAATGTAAAAAAATTGAGGCATAATGTTTAACACAATGAACTACATGTCTTTAAGCATTATAGCAACCATAATATAATTGTCCATATGATATGTTGCTCATTTAAAGCACATCAGTTTTACTGCACCAGTAATTGATAACCTTCATTTGATGTTTGGTACATACAGAGAAAGATATAAAAACCAAATCATGGGCATTTGAGTGAGACAGAGAAAGGGAGGCAGAATGTTGGGGAAGAACAAATTCACCTAATAATATTTCATAAGCTGGTGATTCTAAATATTAATTGTGTCCATATTCCCATTATCTTGTGTCGGTGGAAAATGACGATTGGTTCTAAATCTTACCTGCGAAAATATTTATTGCCAGAGAAGTGAAATAATTAACTTCATGTAAATAGTTAGGTTTGTTTATTGCCAGACGATTGGGAATGTCAATCACCAGTCCTACTTGTCCCCAATCCCTGCGCACCCAACTGTCTTCTGCTGCCATTTGAACTTTATTTCGTACCTCATTACAAGAGGTAATAAATATTTCCCGTGCAAACCAAACTCGTAATATTTATTTTCTTTATTCCTAATAGGACTTATTCCTGGCAATACTTATCTATTCCCACCCAATTCTCATCCCCAAACAAACATCACGTTAGGGATGGTTTTGCTTGTTTTGTATTGCAATTGTTTGGACATCTGGACTTCTGTGAAGAGGAACTGTGGCTTACACACACACACCAAAAAAAAAAAAAAAAGAAAGGAAAAAATAGCATGAAGTCATCGTTGATCTTTTCGGCTAGAAATGATGAAGAGGTTCCAGGATTCATGTTTGTAGGTTCCATAGTTTTTTGCACATTCTTCTACTCTAATTTAATCCTTATAAAAAAAAACATGTTCCTTAATTTATTAGATGAAAATGATATTGGTTATTTTCTGTAGAGCATTATATGGATGTTACCTTGTTGTTAAGGGACTTTTATATTAAAATTCAATCTTGTGTTGAACATTTGTGCAAGATGAGAAAACTACAAAAAGGGTGATATACATAGAAGTAGCATTTGGTGATTGCATTTCTTTCCCTGTCAGAACATGACAAATTGCTGCAGCCTTAAGGGTTTTATTGTGATTATGGTGCATCTGTGGATGAGAAATTAGCATATAGAAGTTGAGTGTGGATTGTTTTTCTCCTTTCTTTCCATCTCCTGCTTCTGAAACTTCAATTCTGCTTAGTTATATTTAAGAATCATACTACATCTGATTTGATTGATTGTTTCTTGTGATTCTTGAAGGTTTGCTGCTGAAATTTTCCATGGCTTGCATGAAGAAGTGATGGCTACGGCTGCAAGGGGTCATGGTCTTATTGTCCGCTTGCAACAACTAGAAGCAGAATTTCCTTCAATTGAGAAGAGACTTCTTGCCCAAATGAGTCATACAGATTTCTTATATAGTTCAGGTTACAAAGTCTTACTACTATAATATTTGTGTAAAATGTGAGTATATTTACATGTTATTTCATCAGGAACCACAATGTTGTTTGACGGTATTTTATCTATGCATACAAAAATTAATCATGTCTTAATTGATGGTGTTTCTTTAGGATCCACATTTACTTTAACCTCTTTTATAGGCTTATATCTTTGTTAGAAATCAAGGCTAGCCTAATTCTTGCTGTTTTTATTCACAAGTAAAATAAGTAGATGATATTTATTTCGTATTCCAACTATATGAACTGTATTCCTTATTTGATTTTGAAATTTATTTGTCTACAACTCTTTTACCTGTTACTTAGTTATGCCTAATTACATTTATATTACTTCCCCCCTCGAATGTGCTTGCATTGCAAAATCTAAGTACTTGAAGTTAAAACTGGATGGGCATTGCACTTCCCCCTTGATAACAAGAAGTGTTTGTGTCAAGAAATCAACAAAACAAAAGCTTAAGCTGGTAGTTGAAATCTCAAGAATGGTTAGATACTCTAACACACTCCCTCACCATTTATTGAAAAATAATTACAAGAAAATATGGGTTTTAGGAAATAAGCTCAAGACCATTCTATCATAAAGTTTTGATACCTTGTTGAGAAATTAATAAACCCAAAAGGGTAAATTATTTGGCGAATGCTCAAGGATCATACATCATGACTTCCAGTTCGGTGTTTATTTTGTGTAGCACTGGCATTTATTTTAGCATCAATGGCCTCAGTTTCCTAAACTTATGTCTGATAGCAATTATCTATTGTCCTTAAGAGCCATTGCTTGATCTGAATATGACTTAATAACTAGTTCCACTGGCTGGAAGTTGTGTAAATTTACTTGCCCAGAGTGATTATATAGGAGGTATTAGTTAGGGTATGCTCTTCTATTCACATGCTTCTATGCATCCAGTATCTCTGAAATGCCCGCAGTGCTTCTTTCTTGTTATTGGCTTCTAAGTAGAGTGGATAATTTTGGTGCACAGGCTGGCATCATTTCCTCTGGATTAACGAGCTGTGCAACAGAAAAAAACACTGACAGTAGAATCAATTAGAAAGAACAGTGGTTGTTCTTTCTAATTTATCATAAGGCTATATACATAAAAGTTACATACAATCGATCTAAAATCAAATTAGATAACTAATTCCTAGATAAAATAAAATAATTAATCAATTACTATACTTGCAATCCCATAATATTGGATAGCATTTCTAATATTAAATACAATTTATTGGTTCTTATTTTTAATGATTCTTCTTCATCCAAAAATTTGATTATAAAATTACAAAACATACTTTTTTGAATTGGTTGTTTTGAATGTATTCAAACAAAAAGTAGACATGGATATTATGTGTAGAATTTTTTCCTTTCCACTCTTAGATGTGGACCGGGGAAATTCTCTATCATCCCTCAAGTTGGTGCATTGATATCCCTTATTCCCAACTTGGATAGTGACATATACATTAATGAAAATATTGGCTAATATATATTGGTTTTGGGCCCCCCCTGATATCAATATTTTCTGATATTGTAACAAATATTGCGATATGTTTTTGTATAGGTAGGTATAATAATATCAGCTTATTATTTTTAGAATTTTTTTTGCTTATTATATTCGATAACGATACGTATTATCTAATATGTTTAATAACGATATGATTGCGATTGATACTAATATTTCATCCATGAACATATAGAATGGATTGCTTGTAACTACGTGAGTCATCTTATTTGCTAGTTGATTAGCTCTCTTAACTTAGGGAACCTTTATCATACGAGAATCTAAGTTGTAGTTAATGTAGTTCCTATTAAATTCCATATACTTAGTTCTATCTCACTAAACTTAGTTATTCATAATCTCAATAGCCACAATGTTATTACTAAAGAGTATTGTAGGTGCTTTTGGGCCGAATTTGAGCGCGGTTAAGGATATCCTTAGCCATGTTAATTCCATTATTGCATAATGCAGTGTATGATACCTAACTTATGCACTAGACAATGCTATTAAGATTTAATTCTTGCTTATCTAGCTTACCAATTTCCTCCTAGGAAGGATACATATCTTGAGGTTGACTTCCTATCGAATGTGGATCCAGCAAAACTAGAGTCTTTGTGGCTCACAATAACTAGAGAGCATAGTTTTTTTGCTTGGAGAAAACTACAGATAAATCAGTATAAAATTCACTGCAGTCATGTGTCAGTCGCTCGGATTATGTTTGAATGGACTTACAACATTGCATACGATAAATAGGCCTGGTGTATGTCATGTAGATCAATCTTCCAACCAATCTTTGATATCCCTTTTAGTTGGAAGTTGATCAGGGATGGACAAGCCATGATTGACCTCAATGGGAATGTCTAAGGGTTTACAAACAGAGTTTCCAACTAAGAGATCAAATGTATATTTCCTTTGGGAAAGGAAGAAGTCTTGGACTGAGATGCTAGAAGTATTTGAAAGCACCCAAGTCCTTCATTTCAAATTCCTTGTCAAATAATTCCGAAACTTCTCTATTTTACTAGCTTTAGTACCTGCACCAGTAATATCATCAACATAAATAAAAAAGCAGGTGGTTTTAGTATAGTAGAGTGTGATATGCACTATCTTGCTTATTACCGCACTTCTTTATTGAGTGGATTGACTTGCCAAACCATTCCCTTGGTGACTACTTTAACCCAATTAGAGCCTTCTTTAATTTTTGTCCATTTCTTCCTGTTGGTATATATACTGGAGGGGGATCTATGTACACCTCATCAATTGAATAATTGTGAAAAAAGGCATTATTTACATTGTCTCAATGGCTAGTGTAGATTAACTGCAAGAGAGAGTGTGACTATAACAGCATTCATCTTGGCCACAAGAGCAAAGTTCTCTTGGTAGACAATTCCATAAGTCTGGTTATGCCCTTTGGTTACCAATCTAGCATTGTACCTGTTGACTATTCCATTTTAATTGTGCTTCACCAAAAATGCCTTTGCATCCTATAGTCTTCTTTCCTTGAGGTAGCTTGACTATTTCTCATGTAAAGTTCTTTTGTAGGGCTTTCATTTCATCTATCACGGATGACTTCTACTTAGGATCTTCAAGGGCTTCCTGAATATGATTAGGAATAAAGGCAAAGGACAATTGAAGGGCAAAAGTAGGTGAAATTTAAATTGACGATGATAAGGTACACAGTCCATACTGGGATAAATTACATTTGAGGCCGATTTTTTGAGAACCCTAACCTGTTAAGTTCTTTTCAATGGGGATTTTTCCTGCCTTTATCATTGGTTTGTGAATTCAAGATAGTAATTTCAGAAGTTTAAAGAGATGAGACTTGTACCTCAGGATTTGTCTTAGAAGAATCATCCATGGTATCCCTAAAAGGATCAGTAGAGCCTTGAGGGGACATGTTGGTAGCGCTCTTGTTTCTCCTTGTATAGCTATGTTGGAATAGTCTGGCTGTATGTGGGCTTCTTGTTCATCATATTAAACATTCATGTCTTTGGAAGACTCAGTGGAAGCTTGCTCTATTAGGAAATGCTAGGTTCAACTGCTTTGGGTTCAGAAGATTTTCCGCTTACCCATAAATCCATTACTATTTCTCTTCTAATCGTAGTTGTTCTTATTCCCTGCCGTGAATCTCCCAGGACTCCTTACGGTACGTTTGATTGTTGGAATAGAATAAGGTGGGAATAGAATAGTTATTCTAGGGAATAGAAAAGGATGAGAATAGAGTTGGAAATGTTATTCTTATGTTTGGTTGTTGGAATAGAATAAGGTGGGAATTAGTATTCCATTATTTGGTTTGTAGAATAGTATAAGGAATAAGGTGGAAATAGTAATAATAATAATAATAATAATACCTTATAACTAATAATAATAAATATAATAATAATAATATATAATAATACCTAATAATAACAATAATAATATGTAATAATAATACCTAATAATAATAATAATATGTAATAATAATAATAATAATAAAACAAATAAATAATAATAATAATAATAATAATAATAATAATAATAATAATAATAATAATAAAACAAATAAATAATAATAATAATAATAATAATAATAATAATAATAATAATAATAACTAATAAATAATAATAATAATAATAATACCCAAATAAAAGCACGGCCCAATAATACGAAGAGACCAAATGGCCCAAGTAATATCGCACTTGCCCCGGCCAGCCAGGAAGAATACTTTCCCCCGAGGGACCCACAAGAGCCGCTATCTCCCCACAAGTCCGCGAATACGAAAATTCAAAACCGCCTTCGTTCGGCCGGGAATGCCACCGGCCTAAAATAAATAAAAAATCAAGCGCAAAATAATAACGCCCGCATGCCACTCTCCATACGTCATTTGCATTAATGGAAGCCAGTGGACCAGCTCCTCAACCACATGGATAATCCCAATACTATAAATACACACCAAATAAATAATAGCCCTAAAGCTCCAATTAGCGCTCTCTCTCTCTACACTCAAATAAGTAAAATAATAGCTTCCTTAGGAGAGAAATAATAGGGGAAGGGATTAATAATAAAATCTAAATATAATAATAAGGCCCGAGCCTCGTGGTTTTAATAGGTTTTCCACGTAAAACATAATAATAATATCTAATAATAATCCGATATGTAATAATAATAATAATACCTAAAAATAATAATAATAATAATAATAATAATAATAATAATAATAATAATAATAATAATAATAATAATATGTAATAATAATAATAATACAAAATAATAATAATAATAATAATAATAATAATAATAATAATAATAATAATAATAATAATAATAATAATAATAATAATAAAAAAAAAAAAAAAATGTGGGAATAACAATTCCCACCTTATAACTAATCAAACGGAGGAATTCCAATTTCCGCGGGAATTGAAATTCTTTTCCCCCAATTCCTGCAACCAAACATGCCATTAGAGGTTCTAACTAGGTAGCATGCGAATCCCAAAAACACACAGTTTCTCCAAAAAATGTCTTATCCACTAAAGATATCTCTCCGGTCAAATAATATTTTTAGTTACAGAATTGAACGCCCATGTAGACATTCCATTTTCCCATAGGAGGTGGAGTTATTTATAACCCTTTTGTGTACTAACCGAGGAACATGCAGTTTAGGCCACAAGGATTCAGCTTTTTCCTTTCATGAGAATGCCCATGATCATAATACACAATCAAATACCTTTGGACAAGGATTTAAGGCAGAGGGAATAGGATGAAATGAGTACAACAATTGCTGAGGAGTTTCATAGTCAATGATGTGAGCCGGCATTCAGTTGATAAGGAAAACCATCATTGGAATAGCCTCAACTCAAAATGACTTGGGAATATGAACAATAAATCATAAAGCTTGAGCCACCTTGAGAATGTGGTGTTTTTTATGCTCAACTATGCCATTCTATTGTGGTGTGTACACACATGTTGTTTGATGGAGGTCTCATGCTTACTAAATAGATCGGCAAGGGATTGGTTTGCAAACTCTCTTTCATTGTCCAAATGGAAGATCTAAATTGGGGTGTGGAATTGTGTAGCAATCATTTTTTCAAATTGAGGGATACCTTGTATGATAGCACTCTTGGATTTTAGCCAGTATACCCAGATCACTCTAGTTTAATGAAAGATACAAAGTATTTATGACCTAAGTAGATGGAATAGAAAAGGGACCCCAAACATCAGTATAAACACCAGTGAAGGGAATAGAATTATAGAATTTTTATGGAAGCTTATTTTAGAAGGTACACAATGATTTTTGCATAGGTGCATTGTTCACATTGTGAACTAGAAACCAAAACACGGCAAAATAACTGAGGGAACAACAATTCTAAGTATAGTAAAGATGGATGTCCAAAACTGGCAGTGCCATAAAAGGATCTTCGCTTTATTAGACACCTCCTCATGACTTTAGAGCCCCAGCCAGAGTCATAGTGTTGATTCTGTGTCTCCTTCAAATAGCAAAAGCCTCCACTTTCCTTACCAGTGGCAATTGTTGTCTTTATAAGATTGTCCTAATACACACAGAGAACAATTAAGATGCTTTGTAATCTTGGCAGTGGAAACAAGGCTGTTAGAGAGATTAGGTGCAAGTAAGATTGCAGATGTGGAGGGTGTGGGAGAAAGAGAAACATTTTCGGTCCCTGAAACTGGCATGGAAGTCCAATCAACAATCTGGATAGATCTATTATGGGAGGGGGTTAGAGAAGCAAACAAGGAAGAGTTAATAGTCATGTGATCAGTGACCCCTAAAAGACTGAACCAGAATTACTCTCTTGTGGAGGTAATCAAATGGCATGAGAGGCAAAGCCAGTGTCGCTGACCACAGTCTTTGAGCAGCTATTGCCAAGGTATCAGAACTGGCTTCTATTCCTATATTAGCTTGTCTCTGTGCTTTGCAATGACCTAGTGAATAGGCTTGTGTTAGACGGGTTACATTAATTTGAAAAATGAGGGTTAGTGTTTCAGCCGAAGAGAATAGGGCAGTGCCAGTGGGAATTCTTTCCATGTGCCCTTGATGCCAAATTAGAATGAGAATATTGGCTGTTCTTTCTCATAAATCCCAAGGGTATATATATAAGTTGCATGCAATCAATTTAAAATAAGGAAATATGGCTAATTACAATAATCACAATCCCATAATATCCATTGACTGTAATGTATCGCAATCCCATAATATCTGCTAACCATAAGATAGCATAATATATGCTAATTGAAGCTAGTACTAAATAGTTGAAGGCTTCATGCTTATGATTGGATCTATACATCTGGGATTACTTGGCCATATTTATCTATTTAAATTACTTTTCCCTCATCTGGTTCTGAGTTAAGCAGTTTTTAATGATTTGAAGACAGTGGGAACTTTTTATGTGCCTGTCATTGCTCAACTTTGATGTAGAACAAGGGATGGCAAAGGGATTTGAGAGGGAAGGGGAAGGAGAAAATAGGGAGAGAATAGAAGAACTGAGGGCAGTAGGACTTTTGGCAGTAATATTTCTTAGATTTCCTTCTAAACTTGATGGTTATTCCTCGGATAATTTATATATGCATTTATCCACCATCCAAACATGAGATTTTAGCACATGGTAAAATCTATCAAGAATAAAGTAAAAAAAAATGCAATTACTAGATCAGATGAAAACCAATAATCTGGATTCTGGAGTATAAAATTTGACATTTTTGGCAGCACGAGATTGCTTCTTTTATTTTTCAACACCTACCTCTTTTTTTAGTACTGATTGAGAATTTCTTTGACTTGGACTGACCTCATTCCATTAGGGAGATGACTTAAATTTGAAATTCTCAATTTTAGCATCAATATTCTTTCACCACTGCTTTTGTTTCTTTTGTATAATGGAGGAGCAAGACAATATTTCTAGATGTGTACTTACAAAAGAGACTAGGGAGTGAGAAAATAAGGACTTTGGCAGCTTGAGATTTCAGGCTAAATCGTTATTTTTAAACTCCTAATTTTTCCCTTTTTGCAAGTGCTAAGTGTAGTCCAATGTATGTGGCTTCCAGCATGGTGTGCTCTTAAGAGGGTTAGACATATGCATTCTTATCCCGATATTATAGAGGGTCTGTTTTCATGATTTGAATAAATGAAATCCATGTCATAACGGAGATACTTTGTTGTTGTTCTAAAGCTCATTTTATTTTCTTTAGAAATACTCATAGAATTTTGTTGACTTGGTTGGTCCACCATCATACAGCCGAGATGAAAAGGAATCCACTTTGGCCACTCTCATTGAGGGCATCACTCTGTGAGTTCTAGGTCAATGGCATGAAATTCCTCCTCGATGATCTAGGCATTTTCTGTTGCAACATTTGATGAGGAATTAACAGAATCCTTCATGAGGTGATGCAATGTCACAAAGTGGGCCAAATCATCAAAGAAGATTATGACAAAATGCTACTATCGTACTCCTGTGGTGATGGAGATGAATATTATTGCTACTGCATGCAGAATATTCAACTATGGATATTCTGGACTAATTTGCTTGGCTGTTGTTTTGGCTATGTTGCTGCTACTGTCACTGATTCAGTAAAAGGAATACAACTCAGATGAAGGCAGAAGTTAATCCTGCAACAACCTGTCTGTTATTGTCACTAAGCATCACGGCATGACACATCAGAACTGAAAAAATACGGCCCCACTTCTACACTATTGATTGAGCTGTGAAACCCAGGCTATGCAATCGAAATTAACATTAGTTTACCACTGTCAGGCAACATGCCAGCAATCTGAGGGAGTCCAGAACAAGCCAACCATTGGACAACTCAGCAATTCACCGCTCTCATTTTGTTAGTCTGTTATAGGGGAGGGAAATGAGCTGTCAATTAGCTGGGAGGTTATTTGTGGTTTGTGTTTGCTTGGTAGACTATAAGTAATTAATTTTGTAAGGGAAAATAAATTGTAGAACACTTTTGACTGATATTCTGCTGAAGCAGTTTGACCTCATTGTTAGGGTTGCAAATGAACAAAGCTATTTGCAAACAGATCCAAAGCTTGGCTCTTCAAAGATTTGTTCAAGCTTGTTTGTTTGGCTAAATTGGTGACACACAAGCCTAACATTTTAGCTCTTTAAGTAAACAAACCAAGCCTAAACATGACTAAGTTGTATTCATTTGGACTTGTCAACAACTCGGTTAAGCTTATGACTTGGCTTGTTCATGAGCTTGTTTAATAAACTCGTATATAGCTTATGAAAAGACTAATTTAAACACTAGTTTGAGAACTTGTTTTGGATTTTTTATTTAAAATATATTTTTTCAAAAAAAAAAAATTTTTTTAAAAATAAACCTACTCAAAGAAAATTCTTACTAATTAAGAAAAGAAGTTATAGTAGTTTGACTTGAGAAATCAAAGTGAGCACAACTGTTTACTTATTTAAAATTTAGTCACATGATTTTATTATTTTCTCATTTCTTATTGTTATGCTTTAGGATTTGATAAAATCTCAGGTTTTAAGTGGATTAAACATTGTAAATAAAGCCATTGTGTTTGGAATGAAACCCAAGTAGTATTACTAAAGCTGCAAAATTTTCTTCCTTTTTGTCTAGTCTGTTTTCCTTTAATTTTCTCTTCTCTCCCTACTTTCCCTTTCCTTTTTCCTCTCTCTTCCTTTATTCTAAATTACTAGGTCTTCTTGAATGTCATGAGTCACGATATTGGTGTATCTGTAGGGCCTTTAGTGACCATTTGCAGTGCAATAAACCTGTTCACCATTTGGTGTTGTACACCTGTTGATGAGTGGCAATATTACTTGGATTCATTAATGATCTTAATATAGCATAGAGTCACTATGATACAAAATTCCATCATCATTAAATAAATGATGAACAATTGTTGCAGGTGCTGACTGGCATCCTAATCTCCATATGAATCAGAATTCAATTACTGGAGGAGACTTACCCCGATTTATAATGGATTCTTATGAGGAATGCCATGGTCCTCCTCGGTTGTTCCTTCTTGACAAGTATGAGTCTTTACTTCAGTCGAGTTGCATGAATTTCCTTATGGGTAACAGATGAGTCCATTCCCACTAGAGTTGTCGTTGTTGGTGATATCATGTGGTATTTGACAGGTTTGATGTTGCTGGTGCTGGTGCATGTTTGAAACGCTACACTGATCCTTCATTTTTTAAAGTAGAAGCAGCATGCTATGGCATTACAAAATCAGAGGTTCAAAGGGAGAAGAGAACTCGCAAAGTGAAGGTAAGGGACTAACTTCATTATATTATGAATGTGCCTCCTGACTGTACTGGATTATGTTGCACTATCATTCATTTTGCACGTGAGTAGTATAGTTTGCCCAGCCCACTTTTCTTGTAGCAGGAAGTGGGTAACTTAGAAATCACTGAAACCCCTTTAATTCAAGCTGGAATCGCACTCCCAAGTGCTGTTTGGTATGCGCAACCAACTTAAACGTGTGTTACACCCCCTGGGAAAAGAAAGGGGGAGAGTTTGTGGAACAAAAGAGGGGGATGGTGATGGAGGCTATCTGATTGTTTGTTGGTGGTCTGGGTGGTTGCAGTGGGTGAGGGTGGTGGAGTTTGGTGCAGTGTTGGGGACAACAACGGCAGGTGGAAGCTGCAAGTCTGACTAGAAAGAGGGGAAGGAAGTGAGAGAAGCGGGTGGGGATAGTGCTTATGTGGTGTCAAGGGTACTGATGGCATGTGGCCATGTGGGTTAGCAGTGCTGGCCGCTAAGGGGAAAATCACTGGTATTCGACATTAGAAGTATATTGATTTTTTCCCAAATGCTTTTGTTCTTGGCTGTTTTCTTGGTGGTGTGTAATGTGTCTGGTAGATATCGTAGATTGAAGTTGGTGCATCTGTGGCAACAGTGGTGTTGTGTCTCTGTGTTTGTGTTCCCTATTCTCCGAGGAAAGGAGAGTTTGGACATATTAGAATGTTTATCTGGTTGTGGATGCATTAGCCACTTATGGTCATTCATTAGTTGATCTATGAACTATTATGTAACCAACTTGTTTTGTAATCAGAGTTTCCACAATTCCCTATTTGCCCAAGAGCACTGCTATCTGGATCTGCCTTTTCGAATCATGGTGCACTGGCTATTTTGAATGCTAGATTATTGCTCCAACCAAATGCATGGGAAAATTGAGGTAATTTATTTTCTATTTTCATAGCTGCCTGATAAAACTCTACCTATGTTGGGGATTTTCATCCCTAGTGGTAGCCAGTCCCAAGCCTGAAAGAGGAGGATTGCAAGTTAGGTAGTCAACGGCTAGCGCAATACTTCTCTGATCTTTGACATGGATTTGAGATCTAAGAGTTATTGCTGGTGTGTCCACTATTCACAACATCTGTATCTATTCAAAATAGTGTCAAATGGTCTGGAGCCTCTGGATCATCACCCATGTGTTGTACAAATTTTGCAAGGGCAACACAACATGGATGGGTTTCGTTGAGGACATTACTACAAGACTATGGTGCTTGAATATGAATTTGGTATATTGATACTTTGATGGATAAGTTTATTGAGGTGGTAGATACGATGATTAGAGAGACATAAGTATACATGCCTACATGAGACAAGGCCGGTGGGAGAGGAATCCAAGAATATTGAGAGTACTATTTACAATAGCTGGTTGGAGTTAGGAAGAGAGTTGTCATAATAGTAGATAAAGAGTTGAAAGAGAATATAATGAGTGCAAAGAGTAGTTAATATATGACAATAGTAGACAGCGTTATTGTACATTTGTGAAGGTTGAAATTCGGAAAAGAGTTGTCATAATAGTAGATAAACAGTTGAAAGAGAATGTAGTGAATGTGAAGAGTAGTTAAGTAAAAACAATAGCAGAGAACCGATTCAGATGCTTGGCAGGAAGATGTATTATAGAAATTATCTATTTATTAACACCTTAATAGAGTAAGGAAAGATAGGCTTTAATCTGTTAATTTCTTATTTGCAGAAATCATACAATAAAATCACAAAAGAAGTATTATTGGAGAAAAAAGGAGTTTCTATTACATACATCCAATTCAGAGAAGATGTGTACAATGGAGTAGTGATTTGTTTAAGGGTATCCACAAGGGAAAATGAGGCTATTCCAATTACAATTGGTTCGCACTGCGATCGGCTTAATGCATGTATTCATTTGCCTTGGTTATGGATGAATCTACGGACACATCTAAAATAATGTATCTTGGTGCATGCTTCATTAAAATGATGATTTGGTGGATGAGACAAGGGAGCAATAAAATTAAGTAGGAAATCTGGACATAGAATTAAAGAGCTAAAGGTATTTAAATTATTTGAACAATGATTGAATATATGAAATGTAAGTCTATTAGCATCAAGGAAGTAATTTAGATGAGGACAAGGATTGACAGCCTACAAGGGGCAACTATTTCAAATATCTTGGATCAATGGTTCTGAAAGTTGGGGTGATTAATGAGGATTTTATTCGTCTATTTAAAATGGGTTGAAGGAAGTGGATAAATATTTGAAGGGTTTGTACGATTGGAGAATATCAATGAAACATTAAGGAAAATAATAAGGTGGATAAGGTGGCTTTTAGGCCAATCACACTGTATGGAGCGAACTGTTGAACCATAAATACCAGCATATGAAAAAAATAATAGTGTTTAGTTTCTAAGATGTAAAGGTAGAAGTGCAGTCATACAAAATAGATAGGATTCAAAATGATACTAAACAAGATAAAGTCTGGTTGACACCCATAGAAGAGGAAAAATGAGATAGACACATTTGATATTGTATGGTAATGCAAAGCTAAGACTGTCTAGTGTGCATGCAGTGAGATATGAGAGCTTGAAAGAGGCTTATTATAGAACAGACAGGGGATGACCAAATAAGCCCTTGAAGGACAGTATGAGGCATTATCTTTGCATTTGGACATGGTCTACAACTGAGGTGAATGGAGCTGAAAAATCTATGTAGCTGACTTTACTAACTAGGAAAGGACTTGGTTTTCAGTAGGTGCCTGATGCAAATAAGTAGATTTTAAGATTATAAGTCAATTAAACAAGAAACAAAGATAAAAAACAAAGTCCCCCTGATGTTACTATTCGGTTAGAAATTCACTATCCATGCTGACATAATAACTAATATTTGGTCATGTATTAAAACTGATATTATTGTGCAGACTGAAGAATGTATGTTAAAATGTTAAAGATATCTATTCTCACCTGTTTTCGTTCCATGCTAACATCATACGTCTTTTGCTCCTGTTTCTGCTGTCCATACCAAATTGATCCACTTATGAGGAACCTTGATTTTGCTAATGCAGTAGTGATTACGTATGATTCTCCAAGGTATTCTCTGATTTCTTTTTGTGTCGGTTCAAGACTTCTTAGTAAGTCAATCACCTTATCCATTTTTGCACCGCCTAAACCTGTAGCTGATAGTTTACTTCATGCCTTTACCTTTTTCTACAGAATATAACAAAACAACAGTCTTTCCAACTGATGTTTAATGTAATGAATAGTAATGGGGTTAGTTTCCTTGTGCTTGGTAGCTTGCTTGAGAGAATTGTTTTGTGAAATTTACCAATTGCTTCATTGATAGATTGGTTAGTAGTTGGAGTTAAGGGAATTGAGGTCAATCCCCCCACCCAAAAACAAGGTTGTTGAAGTTTGAGGGGATTCTGTGGACATCTATTGTTTTTTGTGGTCGATAGAGATGCATGTTTCTCCTTTTTTTTAGATGCAAATTCTTATTACGGTGTAGATTTATGTTATTTTACATTAGCCACTGACTAGTTTTTTTTTGCATTCTTTCTCTCATTTGACTAGTGACTTTCTTCAATTTTTTTTTCCAAAAAATAAAAATGAAAACATAATATGGACGTCTATCTCAGTTGAAAAAGAAATTGGCAATGTTCAAATGTCTAAAAGTTGTCTTTGTTGCTATATTTTGGCAGAGGAGAGGTCAACAATGGAGAAATGGAGAATCTTCGGAGCCTATTCCATCATCACATGCCAAGTACAGGGCATTGTTTATTATTTATTATTAATTTTTTTCTAATGCTGATATACTTGAAACTTCTGGAGTTCCTTCTTATGCCGTAAGCTTGCCTTGCATTACACAATGATACCTAACTTAGATAACCTTTTCCTAGTGCAGACTGCATCAGTTGCTCTTGGAGGAGCAGTTTGAGAATGGTGATAATGACCCTGAACATCGAGTGAAATTGAAGAAGAGGGAGATGACTAAGTCTCCATTGGATGAAATAGCGGGGAAAAGTTACATGGAGAAATTTTTGGAGACTTGTTTGTCAGAGCGTGAAATGTCTATCAGTTCTCCATGCATGGATTTAACATCTAATAATACTTGTGAATCAGGACTTGAAATTGTTGAAATTGGTACTGTTAGTCCTGCCAGAGAATCACTGGAGAAAGAGAGGATAAAATGCTCATCTCTGAATATAAAGGAAATGTTGGTAAAACCGTCTTTGGATGAATTGAATGAGTTGATTGACGAGGAATCTATAGGAGTGTCTGGATCTAACTATGAAAGTAATTCAGATAAGAATTTGTCTACCATCAGCAAGATGATAAGTCCTGAAGAATTAGCTGTTTATGCGGAAAGCAAATCAGAATATAGTTTGGATGAGAACAATTCTGCCGAGGCTGCCAGTGATTTGGACAATTACATGGATGCCATTGCTATGATGGAGTCTGAAACTGAAACATCCGAATGTAGGACAAGTAAAAATTCCCATTTTGTTTGTAGAATTGTGGCGGATTCCGATGCAAGTGAGGGACATGATGAACTGCAAATGGCATTATTGGACTCTCAATCAGTTGGGAACACCATTGAATCTGATCCTGCAAATATTTCGTTCGAAGAAAGTGGGAGTTTTCTCTGTTCACATACTGTAAGCATTCTGGCTGAAAGCACTCCACTTAATGGAGTAGCAGCAATTTTCTCTACCCCAACATCTGGGACAGCTACTGCTGAGACATCATCTGACCATCAATCTATATTTGAGGAGGCTTCTGGAAATAAAACTCAGTATGCAAGTTGCAGTAGTACCCACGTTGAAGCAGTTGAAATTCAAAAATACACTCCCATTTCTGGAGAAGCTTCTTTTATTGCATGCAACAGTCATCAAAATATGTCACTTCAGTCTGCAGATGCAGTTGTCAGTCTGGAGGAAAATTCAACACTGGGATTAGAATTGTATGATAAATTCTGTAACTCTAATCTAGTACATGTCAAGAGACACTTATCAAAGAAGGGAAAGCCAAAGTGCTATTGTATCTCACAGCATCACTCTTTCTGATGCCATCCCCCATGCTAGAGACCACATTCTTGTATCTGCTGAAGGACACCCTGTGGATGTGATGGCCTGTGAGAATTCTGAGATCTCTTCTATTGCTTTACAGGATCTGCCAAATAGGTCTGATGCTTCTGAAGACAATCGCAGCACTGGATCAATAAATAAAGTGCTTGAGACAGAACCTGCCAATAATGGTTCTTTGCCTAGTATGGCTGATGGAATGATGAGTTCTTCCCTTTCAGTTAGGTCACATGGCAATAAGTTGAATTTTAACTTGGGCTTGCGAGAAGTAGAGACTTGTTCAGATGTTGTATCCGCACTGAAAAATCCACCTGTTTCTGCCTCTGACCACCTAGAGATTATGAAGCCTGCTCGCTTTGCTGCTGAAGAGAATCATTGTATTCCATCAACTGAAGAGAACTCAGAGAAACTGCCTCTTTTCTTGCAACCTGCTCAGAGTTGTAGCCTAGTGGAGCTGCATCCCTCTGAAATAACAGATGCTGGCCTTTTACCACCGCATTATCTCCCCGAGGAAGCTGTTCGAGTTGATGGATATGAGCACAGCAACAGAGAGATTTCTACAGCTACTGAAACTGAAGTGATGATGACATCTATGCTCTCTAATAAACAAAGTAAAATTATGTCTGATGCTTCTGAAGAAAATCTCAGCTCTGGATCATTTAACGGAGTGCTTCAGACAGGAACTGCAAATGATGTTTGTTTGCCTACCAATTCAGTTGGTTCACCTGGGAATAAGTGTACCCATGACTTGGGCTGGCCAGAAATAGAAGCTTGTTTAGATAATGCATCACTGCAGAAAAATGCTCCTATTTCTTCTAGTAGCTGTCCTGAGATTACAAAACCAGTTGAGTTGGCTGTTGAAGAGAATCATTGTATTCCACCAACTAGGGAGAATTCAGAGAACCCACCTCTTTTCTTAGACCCTGCACAGAGTGGTTGCCCAGTGGGGCAGCATCCCTCTGAAATAATAGATGTTGATCTTTTAGCACAACATTATTTTCCTGAGGAAGCTGCTCCAGTTGATGTAAATGAGCAGAGCAACAACAGCAATATTTCCACTGCTACTGAGATGAAAGAGATGATGACATCTATGCTCTCTGTTGATCAAAGTAAAATTATGTCTGATGCTTCTGAAGAAAATCTCAGCTCTGGGTCATTTGATGAAGTGCTTCAGACAGGACCTACAAATGATGGTTGTTTGCCTAATTTGGTTTGTGGAATGATATGTTCACCGGATTCAGTTGGTTTGCATGGAGATAGGTGGACCCATGACTTAAGCTGGCCAGAAGTAGAAGCTTGCTTAGATGTTGGATCACTTCTGAACAATGCGCCTGTTTCTACTTGTAGCTGTGCTGAAATTACAAAGCCTGCTGATGTGGCTGTCGAAGAGAATCATTGTATTCCATCAACTGAAGAGAACTTGGAGAACCTACCTCTTTTCTTAGACCCTGCACAGAGTTGTAGCCCAGTGGAGCAAAATCCCTTTGAAACAATAGATGCAGGCCTTTCACCTCTGCATTATTTGCCAGATGGAGTTGCTTCAGCTAATGGATACGAGGTGAGCAACAAGGGGATTCCTGCAGCTATTGAAAATGTGGAGATGATAGCATATATGTCCCAAGTTGTTCAAAGTGAAACTACGACTGATTCTTCTGAAGAAAATTGCAGCTCCAGAACATTTAATGAAGTTCTTCAGACAGGGCGTGGAAATGATGGCCTTTTGCCCAATTTGGTTGATGGAATGATGGGCTCTCCTCATTCGTTTAGTTCACCTGGAGATAAGAGGATCCATGACTTGGGCTGGCCAGCAGTTGATGCTTGTTTAGATGTTGCATCACTGCTGGACAATGCATCTGTTTCTGCTAGTTGTCCTGAAATTGTAAAGCCTGCTGACTTGGCTGTTGAAGAGGATCATTGTATTCCATCAACTGAAGAGAACTCAGCGAATCTTTGTCATTCCTCAGACCCTGAGCAGAGTTGTAGCCTTGTGGTGAAAAATCCCTCTATAGCTAGCCTTTCACCACTACATTATTTGCCAGAGGATGCTGCTTCAGCTAATGGAGATGAGGTGAGTAACAGGGGGATTCCCACTGCTATTGAAAACGAGGAGATGATAGCATCTATGCTTCCAGCCGATCCAAGTGAAACCATGTCTGATGCTTATGAAGATAATCACGATGCTGGATCGTTTAATGAAGTGCTTCGGACTGTATCTGCAAATGATGGTTCCTTGCGTGACCTTGCCGATGGAATAATGGGTACTATTTGTTCAGTTAGTTCTGGTCATTTGTGTACTTGTGACTCGAATCAGCAAGAAGTAGAAACTTGTTTGGATGATGCATCACCGCTTTTCAGTTCACCTGTTTCCACTTCTAGCTCTCCAGGTGTTACAAAGCTGGCTGGCTTGGCTCCTGAAGGTGGTCATATTCTGTCAACTGAAGAGCACTCAGAGGGCCTACTTCTCTTAGAACCTGCACAGAGTTGTAGGCCACTGGATATGCATACCTCAGAAATAACAGATATTGATTTTTCACCTCACCTCAATTTGCCAGAGAAAGCAGCTCCAGTGTGCAGATATGAGCTTGGCGAAAAGATACTTGAAAATGAATTGATGGCTGCTTCTGTGTCCTCTGTTAAACAAAGTGAAATACCGGATCCTGTGTCAGGTCCTTTACAAACTCACATCAACTTGCTTGCTGATGAAATCCATGCTGGGCCAACAGATCCATCATGTTCAGAAATTTATATGCTTTCAATGCTTCCAAATGCAAGTGAAATCAACCCAGAGGAGATGCCGCCCTTGCCTCCTCTTCCTCCAATGCAGTGGAGACTTGGGAAGCTCCAACATGCTTGCCTACCTAAGGAAAGTCCTATGATGGAGCATGCTCATGGCCCAGTTAAGCTGATTCCCGCACCTGCAGTTGATTGCAATGAGGAGATTTTTCCTCTAGCATCAATGGCAGAGAAGGCCAAAAGTGTGAACCCATTATTATCACTCTCCAAAATAGAAGATGAAAATTTCCCGAATATATCTGTATATTCTAGAGGATATATGGTGCCAGGAACCTTTACACAGCCAATGATATCCATGGAACAACAGAATGCCTTAAATGTGGATAGACAGCTGGATAACCCCTTATATTCTACTCATGTAACATGTGTGAGGTCTACAAATGGTCTTCCCACTCCAGAAATGGAACCAAACCAGCCCAATTCAAACCTCTTAGAACCTGGACTGACTATCAAAAATCTCTTGTTGGGACCTGTTGCTGCTTCAGTAAATGGGAAAGAGATCCAGCCCAAAGCAGCTATCATCGATGATCAGCTTCAACACTTTCCCTCTGTGACATTGCAGGAATCCATGAAACCTTCTGGACAATTTATGCTAGTACCAACAATGATCTACGAGCAGAAGCCACCACAAGGATTTATGGCCCCTGAAGAAGTGACCACATGGTTATCAAATACATCTAATACAATTCGAGCCTCTGAAGATGGAAATGCAAATGGGACTCTGCAAAAGAAGATCCCAAGACCTCGTAACCCACTCATTGATGAAGTTGTTGCTCTTGACAAAAGCAAGGTGATGATTGTGTTTGTAATCTCTTGTTCTTACATCAAATGTTCTCTCTTGATTTGGAATGTTTTCGAAGTTGCATGCCTTATAATTACTTCAATGCTTCCAGCTGAGAAAGGTAGGAGAAAGGGTTCAAGTTTTAGAAAAAGCTGAAGAAAGGGATACACTACTGGAACAAATAAGAAACAAGGTAGGTCATAAAAAAAGAAGATTTCCAACTCATATTTTTCTTTTTTTTGTTCTTCAACATTTCATGAAACTGAACTAATTCTTGATTATCATTGTCCCATCAGTCTGTCAATTTAAAACCAGCTGCAACTACCAGGCCAAGCATTCAGGGTCCCAAAACCAATTTGAAGGTTGCTGCCATTTTGGAGAAAGCTAACACAATTCGCCAGGTTCTTTTCTCTGATCTTCTCTGTTCCACACCCCCCACCCCAAACAAAAGGGAAAAGAGAAAAATAACTACAAAGATAGAAGAATTTAGCCCCTCACTATATTGAAGATTTGCTTCTGCTGTCTGTTCTTGTTTTCTGAAATAGGCAATGGCCGGAAGTGATGAAGATGATTCAGATAGTTGGAGTGATTCTTGAGAAACAACCTGTTCAGGAGCTATTCGCTACTGCCTATGTGGCCATAATGAATGAGTTTACCTTCCTATGCATATAAGATACTTGTGTATCTGCTGTATTTTCCACTGTATATGTTCATGCATGTATAGCTTTCCTCTTTCCACAGTTCCATTATTTTAACTTCCCACATATGAATATAGCTTAGGCCCAGCGCGCAAGTGCTGTCTCCTTTACCTTCATTGTTTATATTTGGTAGAAAATTTTGGCAGGGAGAAATCACAGAAATACGGAGTGTTTTTTAATTTTGTTATGTATTGCATATGTATACTGATGACTTAGCTAGCGGGAACATCCTCTGCAACAGAGATAAAGCTACATCCATCTGATACTCCCCCTGGAGCCCACAATGCGAGAGCTGCATACGTTGGGTTTTTTTTTTTTTTTTTTTATTGATGATCCAGTGAGTGTGCTGTAGGTATTTGAGCACATCTCTTGCATAATGGTGGAGAACAGTCTTTTGCTCTTTCTTTGCCCATTTTTTGCTCCTTGATTTGTATATGGTATGGCAGGGATGATGCAGTGTTTGAATCTTGTGTAGTAGGGATGATGCTGATTGTTGTGGAAGGGTGAAATTAATAACGACAGTTGACAGCAGATAATGAAACTGTGGAGAGGGAAGAAAGAGGACTGAGGGAGTGGAAATGTTAGTGATGTTAAGTGGGTTGTATCGGGCATAGCACTAAGCCATAGGCTGCCTTTTAGCAGTTGTGCCGCATTGACTCAATATTGGCTTAATCTCAAGCAGTGTCTGCAGGACATTGATTTTGAAGGGACTTGGCCCACATAGCACTAGGGTCGTGGTGTGCCAAAATGATTTGAGCATAATGGGGCTAAAAGAACACAATACTAAAAATTATATATGAAATAAAGCAAAGTTATAAATAAAGACCTTTTATTTTATTAATCAAATACTTGTTGCTATACTATATGTAAATTTGAAAAAGTAGGTACAAATTTTTATGTTTCACTTACATTGCTACTTCAGGACTCATTTTTTTTCGCCACTGTTTAAAATTATTGGATATTGTAATTGGTTTTTTTTGTGTCCAATTAATTTTCAAATCTTTAAATATGTGTACATTTTGATAGTTTTTGGTGTTATATTGCTTCATTTTTCATTTATTACTCCACCATTAGCATTGAAAGAGGACTCGGATGAAGTGGTCTGTATAATTGAAATTAAAAGATCGTGCGCTGTTGAGGTGAGTATTCAAAATAAAAAACTTTGATTGATTGTACTTAACATTGTGATTAGACCATAAATAGCATAATAGTTTACTCGGTGTTAAATTTTTAGTAAATAATTATGATTTAAGGCGATTTTGGATGAAAGAACATATCTCATTCGAAGGAACCATCATTATTGTTGTTGTTGACTTTGGGGAACTTTTGTGGACAGCAGGACACATCACTCTTCTTCGCACATGGGTCCATATTTGTCATAATGTATGATATTATTGAGCGTGGAATTTTTAATATTTAATATTTTTAGTAATATATATTAGCCTTTCTTCCTTTTCGCTGTTCGCAGTAACGCATTTAATGCTGCTGGGTTTTCGTTGGCTTCTTCGTTTTGTGGACTTCCACGCCTTTTAGCCCTTGGTGGTGATTGCCGCGTGGGTTCCGATCTCCTCGTGGGCGTCGTCCGTGGGCCGTGGGCTGGGCACAGGCATCTCATGGGCCGGGACATGGGACCCAACACTAGCCCCCAGGCTGGCTGGGCCGGTGGTCGGGCGCAGCATGTCCTGGGCCCATTTCCCCAGCCTCATACCCTTCCTCATGCCGCGCCATTTTTATCGTCTTCCAGGTTCGCGCCTTCCCCAGGAGCCAGGGCAGGCTTTTCAGGCGTTGCGTTGACCCGTCACTTCACCAGGCGAGATTCGCGCGCCTTGGGTTGCGCGTCGGCCGGTGGTCGCTCTCATTGCCGAAAGGCGTCTGCTTTGGATGTGTGTGCGCCGGGTGAGGGGATAGCCTGCGTCTTGCCCATAAATAGGAGGGCACTTGAGCGAGTTGAGCCCATCCTTTACCAGCGAATCGAAAAGGCAATGAGAAGATTCTGGCTTTTCCCGCCTTTGGTGGGCGCTCGAGAAGGAGTTGGTTGGACCGCTTGCATGCCCGAGATCCTTGGAGGAGACCGTTGTAGCCTACGCCTTGTGGCTTGTTTTCTTTGCTAACGAGAGTGGCTTGGCCATTCCGCTGTCGTCGTGCGCTTCCTTCCGGGTTGCGGCCATGGCTAGGTTGAGCGGATTCTTTGTTACCCCGCGGCTGCCTTCGCCTGTCAGGCGACGGCTTTCGCAAGGGTCCACTCCGTGAGCCATGCCAGGGCGCTAACCGCGGAAGGAGAGGCGAAGGCAGCCGCGGGGGTCCACTCCGCGAGCCATGCCAGGGCGCTAAACGCGGAAGGAGTGCGAGGTCAGTAGCCCTCCGTGGAGGCGGAGCTAATTGCCCGTCTCTCGCGGGAGTGCGACTGGGTGCTTCTGGACCGGTGGATTGAATGCTTGAGGCGTCCCAGAGGATGCTCCTTGCTTCGCTTGATTCGCCGGCAAATTCCACCCCTTTGCAGCCCGTTCGGGCCGACTCTCTGGGACAGTACGGGAGCATCTGAGCTTCCGCACCATGATCTTCTTTCGTCTTTCTCGCAGCTTCATGGTTGTAGATCTTGTACTTTGTAAGAAATTATTGATTAATAAAAGAAGTAGCCTCTTTTGTCTTCAATTTTTGTCTTGTCTTCGTAAATGCTTTTCCGTTGCCGGGCGTTCCGCCCTGAGGATCCACGCGTCGACCCCTGGGAGCTTGTGGGGTTTCTGTCAACCGTCGCGTCTCCTGGGATATCAGTGCATTTAATTCCTGCACGGCCAGGAGATTTCGTGTCGTCTTGGAAACGCGCAAGTATTCAGGGGCCCCCCACGTGGAGGATCCTCATTGGCCCTTCCTTAAATGCTCTCCGCCTTTTGGAGTTGGTGCCCTTTCAGGAGAAGATTTGCCTATTTAAATGCGCCATTTTCTCCCGAAATCTGGCACGTCTTTGTACTTGTGCATCTATTGGCAGTTCGATATTCCTCTGCGTATTTTCTGGTTGCGAAATCGATGGGAGACTCCTCTAGTGGCACGGAACACTCCTCTTACGAGTCCGAGTTCGGCTCTAACGCCCCCGTGTCTTCTGGAGCCCACGCCTCGGGAGGCTCGCTCGAAGCCACGGTTGCCCGGCCCTTCTCGGAGTCGGGAGTTCCTCTCCGGTTTCAGGGGGTCCCACCGCGTCGGGGAGCTGAGCAATCGAAATGGAGTGGCTGAGCCCGCGTCGCACATTTAGAGGCACTATGGCCGAGTCGGAGGCCGGGGCCATATTTGGCAGCGGGTGCCAACGTGGGGGCGCGAGGCCGCATATTGGCACTTGAAGAAGAAATGGAGCAACAGGCGGACACAAGGCTGAAGTTGCTTGGCTGCGACGGAGGCCGAGGTCGAGGCTTCGGCGGAAGGAGTGAACCCGGCCTTGGAGCGGAGTTATTTGTGCGCCGTTAGGCTTTGCGAAAAGGCTAGCTTTCTTGGAGGATCCGGGCTTCCGCGTGGGGTCCTAGATTCTCGTGGAGTCGCTTGAGACTCGTGATCGGTTGGTGGATTATCACGTTCAAAATTCCTCCTTCGGCCACCAGGACCGTTAGCCGTTTTAAATCGTTATTCGTTTTTTTTGCTAGCGTTGTAGGCTGTTTTGCCGTAATGAGAATACATTTTTCGCATCGTCTTGTCCGCCGAATCTCCTCGTTTCTCCTTTTTTTTTTTTTTTGATTTTATAAATGCGCATAGTGAGGGTTTTGTTATCGTGAGCCCCTATTTAATGCGGCGGCGCCAGCGTGGACCCTAGCCAGGCTTGAAGGGTCGCGCCCGGTAGCTCCGCGCCTAGTCGTCATTGCAATCGATTGAGATTCTGGTGCGTCCCCGATGCCACCCGTGTCTCGATCTCCCGGAGGCGGTGGCGTTTGGTTTCCGCCTCTTGGCTTAGCGTCGTCTATTTAACTAAAGCGGCGATCGCCTCCTTCTTTCCGCTGATCTCTTCTCCCTTTATTCCTGTGGTTTTCGAGAGACAAATGGTTGCGAAAGTAGAGAGCTCTTCATCTTCTCACGTTTCCAGAACTATGCGCCATGGTGTCTGCAACACTAGGTCGGTTTTGACTGAGGCGTACATAGCCTCTCTTAGGGTAGACTATGCGATTCCCGGCGACCTGAGTTCCCGTGTTTCCGGCGCACAGGATAGAGCCAACGCCCCCCAGAGGGCTTTATTACGGTGTACGAGCACGTGTCTCAATCTCCGGAGGCGGTGGCGTTTCGGTTTTCCGCCTCTTGGCTTGTCGTCGTCTATTTAAACCAAACGACGATCGCCTCCTTCTTTCCGCTGATCTCTTCTCCCTTTATTCTGTGGTTTCGGAGAGACAAATGGTCACAAAGTGAGAGCTCTTCCTCTTCTCACGTTTCGAACTATGCGCCATGGTGTGCGCAACACCCAGTCGGTTTTGACCGAGGCGTCATAGCCTCTCTTAGGGTAGACATGCGATTCCGTGACACGAGTTCCGTGTTCCCGCGCCTGAGGATAGAGCCAGCGCCCCAGAGGGCTTTATTACGGTGTCGAGCATCATCGAAGGGGGCCGTTTTTTCGTTGAATTTGCTCTTTCGCCTTTGATGTCGAAGTGCCCCAGGAGTCCCCATTGGCGAGGCTTCATCCCAACGACTTGCGCTGGGTATCTCTGTGCGTCTTCGCTCTTATGCGCTTGATCGCCCGATCTAAGGCGCGAGGATAATTTTCGGACCACGGAGTCGGAGGATGGATATCGCTTTTCCTAAGCCGGGATACAACCTTGGCGGCACAATCCACGACTCCATGAAGGGTTTGGAAGGAGCGCTTCTTCTTCTGCAGGAGCCTGACGATTATGAGCTTCCGAAGGCGTGGGGCCCGATCTCGGAGTACTTCTGGGACAAGCCCACCGACGAACACTTTGCAGAATCCTCGAAGCTGCTATCCACCATTAGGTCGGAGGAAAAAAGGTTCTCGATCCAGGGTTATTTCCTTACATCTGTCACGTTTGAGATCGGCAGATGGGGACCTCTATTTGGTGGGCGATGGCCAGGCCACAGCAAGGATCTCCTGGGAGAGAGCCACTTCCTCTGTCCCCGAGAAAGCGAGGAGGAAAGGCTGCTCGTTGTTGGTGTCGTCGGCGATGATGAGGACGCGGCTGCCCTTAAGCGGCTAAGGGAAGCGAAGGGACCCCCTTTGAGGAGGTCGGAGGCGAGTGCCCGGTCCTTCCATTGCGGGAAGCCGGCTCCACGGAGACACCTGCTAGCGCGCGGTCGCGAGGGACTGCCGCACCCTCGTCGACTTCACCGCGGAACTAGCCGCTCGCGAAGTGCGAGGTCGAGTCTACCTGCTGGGATCCATCCAGCGGCGGCGCTGCTGAGGCGACGGACGACGTCGTCATATTAGAGCACCGGAGGAGCCATTCCCTGCTGCTACGTGCCAGTGACGGTGGTGAGGAGCACAGAAGAGCCTGCTTTGTGATTTTTGGAGCCCCTTTACGAAATCGAGGCCTCGGAGAATCGATCCGTCTTGGGAGCGGGGCGTCGCGTTGCGCCGATGCGGTCGGGACGGCGAGGGCGTGGCACGTCCTCGAGGCAAGAGCCTTGGCGCTCTACGGCCGCCACGCTTCCGGCCAGCCCGCCTCCGGAGCGAAGAGCGGAGACCCAGGGAGAGGCTTTCCCGAGTAATCTCGCCGCTTCCGCCCTGCGTCGCCCCTCTTCCTAAGACAGTTGCTTCTTCTGGACTTCTTCCTGTTGTTTATTTTGGTAATGTTCCGATCTTTCCTCCCATGCGAGTTCTGTGATGCGGTCCCCTTCGATGTGCAGTGACCTTTTGCGAGGACTGCAGCGGACCATCCTCGGCGGGCATCAACTCGTCCACGGCGGCTGCCGGGATCGCATCCCTTACGGGGAGATCGGGCCAGTGCGGCGGAGAGTTACTTGATTGGAGGGTCTTCTTACACTTGGAGGAGGAAAGAATCGCCGGGTTGGTCGGAGGTTTGGTTGGTCGGCATTCTCCATCAGAGTGGCAGCTGGCGATGGATACTCGTTATTGGGACGGCATCCGCTTGTGTCGTAGGATTGTCTCCCTGGCAGCTCCTCACGTCCCAGTCGGCGTCCTCCATCCAGGGAACGCCGGGGTTGGAGAGGCGTCGCGCCTGAAGACTTTCCCTGAGGAAGCGGGCCCATCGAGTCTTCCTGATTAGCCTTTGCTGCTGTTGAGTTTTGAGATTGGCTTATATATTTGTATCACATCTGTTTTTTGCATGAATGAGAAGCATCTTTTTACACTTCGTATCCATGCTTTTTCTATCGCAGAGTGTTGCTTGCTTCTCGCTTTTGTTTTCATTCGTTGGATCATGCTTCGTGTTTGATTGTTGGGCCTTTTGAGTCATTTTATTTGTTAAGGCCCTATCCGGGAGCCTTCTGCGTGGTGCTCGTCCTTCGTAAGAGGATGTCATCACGCGCTCACGCGTTTGGGGGTTCGTCCCGGTGAAGCGGATGTAAATCGCTAAGCCCACGGAGCCTCAGCTAGGTCGGTGCGTGATCGAGCCGCTGATAGCCGGACTCCGGGTCTAGGGACTCGGTCGCGTACGATTGCGGGAGGTGTGTCGCTCCGCTCAAAGCGTTATAATCACCAAGTTGGTCCTAGCCAGCGACCATTGTAGGCCCGGGTGCTCTTCTTGAAGAAGGTCGCCGCACGCCCGCGATTCTTTGCCCCTAAGGTTTTGTTGGCAATAGAGTGGGCTCGGGAGCCCCGGCCTAATGTTTTGCCCGCACGGGTCGTCGGCGCGAAAGCCTTTGGAATGGATCGCTGGATCCTTTGTCCTAGCCCTACTGGTGGACGCCTCCAGTTGCCTAGCAGGCTTAGTTTCGAGTGGCCGCTAGGGCCTTTTGGCGCCGAGCCATGGTGAGTAAGGCCGTCCCGGGCCACTGTCCGTGAGGACGGAGTCCCGAGGCAGTCTGCTTTGGACCGCTGGCAGGCTGAGCCAGGCTAGTTTTACGGATGGACGCTTGTCCTCCCGGCTTAGGGGATGGCAGGTCGTTTGATTTAAGAATGCAATGTATGGCATTAATTCACACAAATGAATATGCAGTATGATAGAGCAATTATGATAATCAGAGATAAAACTCATGTTCAAGCACTCATTATGATGCATGCGTGTGCGACTTACCTGAGTCGGAGTTGCATCACTGATAATATTTTCTTAAGTTGGCGGCGTTCCAGGTCCGCGGGACCAGCTTGCCGTTCTGGGCGCGTAGCTTGTACGCTCCGCTCCGGAGGATTGCAGAGACGAAGAACGGTCCCTCCCATCCGGGGGAGAGTTTATTCCTATTTGCGATCTTTCCCGCCGCCTCTACGCTCCGGAGGACCAGATCTCCAACTTCCAGTGGGCGTGCCTTCACTCGCTTGTTGTAGTACCGCGCGACTCGCTGTTGGTAGGCTGCGATTCTAAGTTGTGCGGCGTCCCGAACTTCCGAGAGCAAGTCCAGACTTTCCCGTAGCCTTCGTTCATTGGTGGCGGGTGAAGCATTCGGTCGCGAGGGCTTGGCATCCCGTTTCCACGGGGTACCACGACCTACGCCCTAAAGCAAAGTTGAAGGGCGTCTCCTTGTTGGTTCTCTCTGATCGGTCGGTACGACCATAGCAGCGGCGGTAGCTCCTCCTCGCTCCAGAGCCCCTGCGTCTTCAACCTGATTTTCAACCCGTACGTGATATGCGGTTGGTGACTTCGACTGCCGTTTGCTTGAGGGTGCGCACGGGCGTGTGCACCGGCTTAATGCGTAGGTCGCGGTAGTACTTCGTGAAGCGTTTAGGTGAACCAGGTTCCGTTATGATTACAACCTCGGGAATCCCAAGCGGCAAGCAATGCTTTAACGGAGGAACTCCGTCGCATTTTGTTCGTAATCCTCGCGAGTGGGACGGCTTCCACCCATTTTGTGAAGTAGTCGATGCCAACGATCAAGAATTTTCTCTGTCCGCAACCATTGGTAGGGGTCAGTATGTCGAGCCCCGTTGTTGAAACGGCCATGGGGATTGGAGATAGGCTCGGTGGTATGCGGACAGGCGTCGTGTTGCCATGGACTCGGCAACTTTCACACTATGGACGAACTCCATAGCGTCGTTTCATGGTGGGCCAGTAGAACCCTTGCCGCATGCGTTGAACGCTAGGTTCTTCCCCCACGTGTGATCCGCACAAGCCCAGTGTACGCGGCCAACGCGCAGTCGGCTTCCTCGAGTCGAGGCACTTCGGGAGAGGGGTGGAGTATCCTCGCTGTACAATCTCCCATTTAGGACCGTGTACCATCCTGCTTTGTCTTCTTGATTTGCTTAGCCGTTGGTGTCTTACGTAGGGTTTCTTCCGGGGAACCTTACGTGAGGCGTCATCCAGTTGTCCCTCGTGTTGACATGAAGGACTTCTTTGTCTTGGCGTCGATCTTTGGGCACGTTGACTTCCCAGGCTCCCTTTGGTTTTGCTCTCGATTCGCGCGCGCGTCCGGGCGGAGGTCCCGGTAGCGTTCGTTATCCATTCTCGGGATATGCTCGATCTCAAATCGGCCAGAACTCGTGGATCGGGGCCCTTACTCTCGCCTGAGTACCTCAAGTTGTGGGTTCGAGGCTTCGAAGTTCCCCTTCATCCCGATTGACCACGAGTTTAGAGGAGTTACTACGCACGACCCAACGACCGGGTGCGGAACACTCCCCTTCGATAGGCCGGCAAGGTGGGCCTCGTACTCGCAACGTTGTTCGTGGCGGGAAGGCGAGTAGTAACGAGTATACGATCTCCACACCATCGGGCCCTTAACACGATACCGGTTCATTTGCTGTCATGCTGGTAGACGATTCGTCTACGTTTGGGCTCCACACAGTGAATTGTCATGCCCCGTATCTCGGCCGGCTGTCTGCCGTCTGTCTTTGGCCGGGTTGCCCTCGGCGATGAAGTCGCGCGAGTTTTGTCCTTTCACGGTGGCAGGGGTAGAAATTCTAAGTCGAATTCTCCCAGCTCGACGCCCACTTAACCACCGCCCGGCGTCGTCTGGTTTTCTCGCAAAATCGTCTTCACGGGTTCCGTCGTCGACGATTTATCCGTGAGATCGAAGGAAGTAGGGTTGCGGCTTCGTGCCGCATAGACAAGCACGAGCGCCATCTTCATCGTGCGGATAGCGGGCCTCATCCCATCTACCGTCGGCTTACGTAGTACACCTTGTTGCTTGCCCCTTCGTGCTCACTACTAGCACTGAGTAGGGCTGACGCCGATGTGGCAGGTAGAGATAGAGATCTTCCCCTTCGCGCGGCGAGCTTAATAGTGGCGCGCTGGAGAGGTAAGTCTTCAGTTCCTTGAAGGCTTCGTCGCATTCTTCATTCCACTTGAACCCGTGCGATTTTGTGCCCCTTAGCGCCTTAAAGAAGGGCAAATACTTCTCGGCTGACTTGGCCAGGAACCGTGAGAGGGCGGCTATCCGCCCTGTCAGCTTCTGGACTTCCTTTATTGTTCGCGGAGGGTTCAAGTCGAGTATTGCTTTGATCTTCTCTGGATTGGCTTCTATTCCGCGCTGGGATACAATGAAGCCTAAGAACTTTAGGAGGTCACCCGAATGCGCATTTGATGATTGAGCTTCATCCGTGTCGTCGGAGGACTCCGAAAGGTCTCCTCAGGTCATTAACGTGGTGGCTCGCGACTTTGCTTTTCACAAGCATGTCGTCGACGACACCTCCACGTTTCGTCCGATTTGGGTTTCGAACATTTTGTTTACAAGGATTTGGTACGTTGCGCTTGTATTCTTGAGACAAAGGGCATCATTTTGTAACAATTGTCCTTGATCTGTCATGAACGAGGCGTGCTCCTCGTCTCCGGGTTCATCCGGATCTCGGTTGTATCCCGTATCGTCCATGAAGCTCGGCGATTCGTGCCGGATATGGAATCCACGAGTCGATCCGATCCGGGAAGCGGAAAGCTATCTTTGGGCGGGCCTTATTCACGCCCTCGTGAAGTCGGCTACACTCGACCACTTCACATTGCTCTTTTCACCAAAGACGACGTTGGATAGCCACTTCGGGTCATGGACTTCTTTGATGAATCCGGCGTCTAGAGCCTCTTCACTTCTTCCACGATGGCGACCCAACTTTTCGGCAGGGGTGGTTCCTCCGCCTCACGGACGGGTTTTCGGCTCGCGTCCAAGGCCACCTTGTGGACTATGACTTGGCCGATATCCCGGAGGCATGTCACTGGGGACCTGACAAAACACGTCGGAGTTAGCCACGAGGAAATGTCGGCTGTCGCGATCTGCAGTTGAAGGGATCTCCACGCGACGCACCGTTTCGGATCGGAAGGATCAGCCGGATCGCCTCGATTTCCTCCGACCGGGGCTCGCAAGGCGGCGTCTGGTCGCGAGAGGTCGGATCTTCGCGCAGTCAGCGGTGCCACGGGGGTTGACTTGGGACGGAGTAGCAGGTCCGTCTCATTTCTTGGTCTCGAGAACTTCTCCCACGCCCGGGGGTGGGAAATTTCACCTTTAGATGCGGGATGGACCGTGCGGCCTCAAGGCGAAAGAAGGAAAGGGCCGAATATGGCATTGTAGACGGATGGAAGGTCGACGACAAGGAACGCCAACTCGCGCGTCATGGAGCGCGGGTGGGTTCCCACCGTGACTTCCAGTCGTACTATCCCTTGCACTAGAACTGGCTCGTTGTCCAAGCCGTATAATGGTCCGTTTGCAGCCTTCATTTGGTTTCGTTTTAGTCCAAGTTTAATGAACTCAGTGAGATACAACAAATTTTACGAACTTCCATTATCAATGAAAACCCGTTTCAGTTGGTAGTCATTACCTCCAGCTGAAATAAGGGCCGATACAACAAGGGGGTCAGTGTGGGGAGAGGTTACATGAGCCATATCGCCGCTACTAAAGCTAATGACATCATTCCAAGCCCCTATCTTCGCCCGCTTGTTTGGAAGTCGTCTCACATTTATCCGCGCAGGCGCGTGGCGTCGGCGGAAGAGATCATGTGGACTACGCCGCGGCCCGTGCGGGCTCTCGAGGCTCGGCCGGCTTTACCGTCGGAGGAGCGAGTTCTGCCGAACCTTTCACGAACCGCTTCAAGTGTTCACGCCGGATCAGATCTTCAATCTCTCTTTGCGAGTGTGCGCGGTTCTCGATCAGTGCCGAGTGCCCCATGGCGGCGGTGACGTGGGCCAGATTGGTCTGCGCCAGGACCCTTGGCGTTTTTGGCCATGAAGAAATTTTCATCTCGAATGCATCGGGATGTTTGCGCGGCTGTCGTTTAGCGGGGTTAGGAGGTCTCTTTGTAATCCCTTTTGGGCCCGGCGGCTGCTGCGGCGCCCAGAGCTCGGCCAGGCATCATTGTCCCTCTTTCTCCCTCCCCGGCTCGAGGGCCAGGGCGATCCGCTCGCTCGGGCGCTTCGCCTCGGTGGCCTCTTCGGTAGTGATGTACGCCGGGCAATGGTCTCGGCCTTAGGAAGGTCCGAGGCCAGTGCGGCGGATGCTTGAAGAAGTCGCCGCGCGAGTGGCGGCAGGCTGCGTTGAGTTTACTCGTCGGAGAGGTGCGGGATCGCCTCGCCTCGGTGATGAAAGCGGGTCAGAAACCGCGGGCTTTCATCTTGCCTTTGTCGGAGACGGACAGTGCCGGGGTTGTCTCTCCTCCTTCCTGGAGGCAAGGCGGCTCGAGGAAGGCTGTCGGCAAGCTCGTCCAAATGAGCGTATGGAGTTCGGGAGGCCGTGGAAACAGAGCGGCGCGTCACCCCTAAGGGTGACGGGAAGCACATGGCACATCGTGGCCTCGCCGCGCTGTAGAGAGAGGTGGGTGCGGAAGCGATTGAGGTGGTCCATCGGGTCCTTGCTTCCGTCATATCCCTCCCGGCCGGGCATTTTGAACTTGCTCGGCAGCGGTTGCGCCCCAAGTCCATGGCGAAGGACGATCTACGGAGGTCGGCGGAGGAGGCGTGGATTTCTCCTTATGCGGGGTGTCCTACAACACCTTGACTTTCTCCTCTATCAAGACCAAGTAGTAGAGCCTCTGAAGCGCGTGAGGGACGTCACGGAGCTCTGTGTTGCCCCGGGAGGTGCGTCCGGGCTCGTTGAGGTGGCGACTCTCACCGGGAGGCGCGTTCGCCAGGGTGGAGCCTGCGCGGTGGCCTCTGTTGCCACGCGAGTTACGGGGGTTACGCCCTTGGCTTTGTCCTCCCTGTCGTCGTCGGGCGGGATGGCTTTCCGCCTCGTTCGCCATCCTCACTCGGTGCGGCTTGGGGCTGCGCTGCAGTCGGGACAGTTAGCTCGCCTCTTGCGGCGGCCTCTCGATGCCTTTCTCTCCCGGAGGTGGAGGCACAGAGGCTGCTTTGGAGGAGCGGTCCCCGGCCGGGCGATCCGGTGTTTGCGCACACTGCGAGGAGGACCTCCTTCGCAGTATCGATGTCCGTGACGGGCGCGGACATGACTCCGCCTGATTGTTCGTTTGGTTCCCGCGGGGAATCCCGTCTTGGCGGTGACTTCCACCAGGAGCACTAGCTTGCGCTCGGGTGTTCACCATTTTTACATTTGTTCGATAGGCTGGATGGGAAAAGACACTTGGCTTATTGTCAGCCTTCCCACAGACGGCGCCCGATGTTGCCCCTGTGCCCAATGTTGTCGACGGATTAGGAGCCCGGATTCCTAAGCGCGGGCATTTCGGAAGAAGGGGTCGTCCGTCTCTGTGTGAACCCTGGACTGCATAACACAAACAATAAACAAGAGGTGAAGGGTCGTGCAGGATTCTCCTACCGAGAAGCTCAGCCGCTCCAATCAACAAATTCCCATGATAAACAGAAATGGCGCACGCTAAGGTGGTGCGCGGAGAAATGCTGTGAAGCGTAGAAGTGCTTGTGCGGTGATGTGGAGAAATGCAATGAGCAGGTGATGGAAGGTCTGGTTTCCTTAATGCACCGCGACGGGTGGCTAACTTTCCCGTGATCTCAGAGGATGCTGGGATGGTGAGCGAGTTAGCTAGGAGAGGCAAGGCTCCGTCTCGACTCGTCACTCTTGTGTTTTAGAGAAAAGGGATGCAGATGATCAAGGGTGCTTGGAGCTAATTTCAGAAAAGATCCAAGGTTTGATCGAGAGAGAGTGATCGAAAGAAGTTCCAAAGGTCCCTTTCTGTGGGTGTGAGGGTTCTTATACGCCTCCCCTGTTGGATTCATGGGCCAAACGCCGGAATTCTTGGTCGTTGTCATGGAGCGCGGTCTTGGCCATTTGTCATCTCTGTGCTAAACACGCTGTTGAAGCGTTATTGACCACGCCCGATTTTCCTGGCGTGGATTGGTTGGCCACCCTGACGGGCAGGTAGGCGTTAGCCTACCACGCCCATTGCCTCTAATTTTTAGCCTTCCGTCATTCCGACGACGCATTTAATCTGGCTGCGGAGTTTCGTTGGCTTCCATCGTGTGGACTCGCCTTTTCGCCGCCACTTCGGCTGGGTCTTCGCGTGGGCTTCCCGATCTCCTCGTGGGCGCGTCCCAGGCCGTGGGCACAGGCTGTACGGCCAGCATAGGACATGGGGCAACACAACTAATCTTCAAATCTTTAAATATGTGTACATTTTGATAGTTTTTGGTGTTATCTTGCTTCATTTTTCATTTATTACTCCACCATTAGCATTGACAGTGGACTCGGATGAAGTGGTATGTATAAGTGAAATTAAAAGATCGTGCGCTGTTGAGGCGAGTATTCAAAATAAAAAACTTTGATTGATTGTACTTAACATTGTGATTAGACCATAAATAGTATAATAGTTTACTCGGTGTTAAATTTTTAGTAAATAATTATGATTTAAGGCGATTTTGGATGAAAGAACATTTCTCATTCGAAGGAACCATAATTATTGTTGTTGTTGACTTTGGGCAACTTTTGTGGACAGCAGGACACATCACTCTTTTTCGCACATGGGTCCATATTTGTCATAATGTATGATATTATTGAGGAATTTTTTAATATTTAATATTTTTAGTAATATATATTTAATAATATTAGTAGATATTTTAAATTTTAATATATTTTATAAAATTTTTAGCTTCGTTTATTTTATATTAATATATTTTCGTTTATTTTATATTAATATATTTACATTTAATGTTGGTATAATATTTTAAAAATTATAGCCTTGTTGGTATAGGTCAAAGTTATCAATAAATGTCAACAATAAATTCAGTACTGCTACATTTTGGATTTTTGATTGTTGTACGGATTAGGGAGTATTCGAATTCCTAGTCCGGGGGAAATCTCGAGTTGGTTCGATTTTCGTCGCTATGAACCTGAAACCTATACAACATAACTAACAAATAAGAGGTCAGAGGTTTGGGGGGATTTTTCTCATCAAAAACACTTCGATGTTCAAGTCAACAATTCTCACAATGAACGAAAAGGGGGCGCAAGTTTAGAGGTGCGCGAAAATATACTGTGGATGTGTTAAAAGTGCGTGAACGTATGAGTGGGAGATTGATAAGCGTTTGGTAAGAAGCCTGACTCCCTATTTGCACCGCAGAGGGTGGCTCACGTAGCCTAAATAAGGCGGTTGAGATGGGATTTGGGCATTGATTTGTGAATTTTATCTCCAAGGGGAGAGAGTCTTGCTTCATGATATTAAGCTGAGTGCCCAGAGTTCGATCTCGTTTCCTGTGAAAGGAAATAAAATTTGTAGGCTACTTGGCTTGGAGTGTTGGGCGCGAGAATCCTTCTTACAGGGATTCGTCGACTGCTGCATAGTGGTGATCGCCGGCGTGTCAATTGTCGCATTGTGGTGATGGGGAGACCGCCATGTGTCGCAACCCACGCTTGGTCTACCTTTCGCATTAGGATTGGTTGGAGAACTACGGGCAGTCGCCTAAGTCGTGGTTGGCAGCGCTAACTTTCTCATCGTTGGCTCGTCTTCTCTGCACTATTCCGCAGTTGCGTATGCCACATTAATGGTATAGCGACGCCAATTGCTGTGAGCACTCGGTCGTCACGTAGGTTGTTCTGCACATTAGGCTAAGTTGGCCATTCAGGCCACTGCTTTGCCAATTGGACCTGATGTTTTCTTGGGCCTTACTGGTATTGACCCAACAAGTACTAAACTTGATATTGTATAATACGTGCATCTAAATTTGTTGGTAGCAAAAGAAAAAAAAATTTAAAAAGTTTGATCATTTTACTATCTTACAGTTCATCTATAATAGGCCGGACTATTGGAATGTATTTATTATAAAAGATAATAGAATATTACCGAGAGAATTTGTTTTGTCTAGCATTTGATATGTGAAGTTTCACATAATTGAAAAATCAATTTTTATTTTCTTATAATTGAGATTATTTTATTTAGATAAGTATTGAATTGAGACTTCTCAAAAAAGGGTTCTAATAAATAGAATATTATTCATTGATTTGTTCACATATCGAGTAACAAATTATAAAATACCTTTGAGAGAAGGATTAACAATATACATTAGTATAAAATAAATTTTTTCAGAATTGAAAAAGATGGTAATTTAAATAAAGACACATTATTATTATTATTTGAAGTATTATCAATAGTAATGAAATTTATAATAATATTTATAACTCAAAAGATTGTGAAAGTTGTATGTGGATAGTCAAAAACTTTAAAATTGATACATTTTGTGTTACGTAGTTTCTAAAAATCCCAATGAGTGGTTATACAAATATATCAAAAATTATTTTGTGATAATAAAATATCACTATTTAAATTTTAAAAATTAATTATTGCTTAAACTGTTAATAAATATGAGTAGTATAATATTTTATAATATGTCAAATATATACAAACGTGAATTATAAGTACATTTTCACATACTTTTTGAAATTTTCCAATCAACTTTTAAAGTGACTAATGTATTGCGTTAGCCTTTCCTGATTTATTTTTGTATCATGCTGAAATACTGATAACTCTACACCATATATAAATATTTATATGTAGTCATTATTTTTATGCCTTTTCATTTATTATTTCAGGTATTTGATACATTTCAAACTTTTATAAATATACTCTTTTTTTATCTATTTTTTTTACAAGCAACTCTTTTATACCCATTAGCTAATTTTATTTTAAAATATTGTCAAATATTACTATAATGTTTTCTAGTGAGCTGCCAAATGTAGTGGAACCAACACTGTTAGAAGTAAGCATTCAAAATCACTACTAGCAGTCAGTGTAACAAGTACTAGAGTTTTGGGAGAGTAATTTCAAGATCTTTGATGCATCCATAAGTTCAGGGGAAGACCCCATCTTAAAAGAATGTCCTATGAGAATAAGAGCCTCCAAATTTATAAGTTAGAGATTTTGCCTCAAACTTTCTGATATGGGACGCATATCATTCTTTTCCCTTCAACATCTGTAGACCTCGGCGACTGTATTTTACGGTACTTCGTTCAGTGTCTTTTACTCGACGGCTCTCACTCTGTAACGTTTTACTCTATCCCGGCGTATTGGCAGTTGGTCAGCCTCTCTGCAGGTAGTCTTTTTCGGTAGTCCTTTTTTATCAGAACCCTTCACAGGTAGACCTTTTCAAGTCGGGGTTAATTTCAATAAAAGTACTATTGATACGTACACAAGTTCAGGAGGAGAGCCCACCTCAAAAGGATACCCTATGGGAGGGAGAGCTTCTCAAATTTATTAGCTGGAGATTTTATTTTAAACTTTCTAATATGGGATATACATCAATCTTTCACTACCAAAATGAGGGATAATATGATCCATGTATAAATGCATAACTAATTATTAATTATTCATAATGTAGATAGAAATGAAATCAAATCTACAACAATTGAATAATAATTACTCAGTGGAAGATTGAGAATGTGAGAAGAAAGAATTTTGATAAAAAGATAATGGATAGGGATGTATAGAGAGAGGAATTTCAATAATTACATGTTTAATTTTTGAAAATAAAACTGGGACAAAGTCAGGGGAATAATGGTTATCTGTCAATTACAAATATGTGTAGCAACCATTCCAAAACGGCACAGCCAACATAGCTCATATAGAATGACAAGATCCAATACAGCACGCAAGCGATGTAGGGGCAGCTTGGCATAATCTGTATATTGGGTCATATTTGATAAGATTTATATCATAGTTTGCACCGATTAACAGTTGGTTTGACTCGATTTAGATAGAATGGAGAAAGAATGGATGGATCTTTGGAAGGTAGGGAGACTATTTTTTTATATATAGAAAATCTTTGCCTATTAAAAAAGAACTACGAAACTATCATAATTAAACAGAATTTCATCATAAGCAATATTTATATAAACAAATTCATTTAATTTTCTCTTTTTTGTACGTAACTTTCTTTTTAATACGGTTTTACATGTAACTACATAGATAAAAGTTTAAGATGTACCCCAAACAAGAGTTAAAATAGAAAATCTCAATTGGTAAAAATATATTATTCTCCATTTGATACAACATATCTAAAATAAAAGAAATTTGAGTAATAGTAACTTATTCTCTTATTCTCATTTCTTCTCCCTCTCCCTTGTGTTTGTTTTTGAACTCTAAAATAAAATCGGTGTGAATAATATAAAAAAATGATATAACTGTAGTTGGCTTATATGCAAATCTTGTATATTGTACAAGCAACAATTACATGAGACTCATTCATAACTCTATATTATTTTTTGTTTAAGCAATCTTCTATCAAATCTTGCGTATGTGTTTTTGAGAGTTGATTGTTTGTACTAAAATTATAAAGTTGTGTGAATTTCATATGACAACCAACTCGCATATGAGAAGACCATGAACCTTGAGATTCTAAGTTTTGCACAACACGAGGACAACCAAAGTGCCAGCGAGATTGCCTAGGGATTTTTCCTAGAACTCCCTCCCACAGTCAAGTTTGTTTACTACTCTAACATAATGTAAATAAACACAGGTAAAAATGAAATAATAACGTGAAAAAGTAATGGATAGGTAAATGCATTGTCACGCAAACAAGACAACTAGTCCTAGAATAAGGCGTTTGACCCATCGCAATATAATTTTAGAGGCCGGAAAAATATCTGTATAGACCGTATAAGACCTTTGAGCTTATTTTGCGGGGTGACTTAATAATAAGATAACAATGTTATAGATCCTTAATATGGCAATTAAAATAGGTTCTCAAGGAGTCATAGGATTTAAATGTATGAAAATAAATGATTAAATATGTAACAAATACGTGTCAAAAAAATGCAACAATAATCCTTTAGAGGTAAAAATAGCAACCTCTGTCAAGTTTTGATAGCGTTTCTCGTAAAGCAAGTGTTGGAGACACATTAAATGTGCTGACAAAAGTTAAGTATCGCTTGATAATTAGAGAAGTTCAGAAGTATTATTATTTTTTTAATATGTTACCCTAAATGTGTCCATTTTATAGTATAGAATATGTGAGACGTAGCATATTAAATGAATAGATTGTCCTACTTTATTACGTGAGAAGCCCGGGTATTGAGCATTAAGTTATGTATTTAGGCATTAATTCGTGGACAAATCTTTTTTCTTTTTTTTTTCTGACGTCTTGCAATGCCCGTTAACTATACCAACATGCCAATATCCTTTCGATTTATGCTTTTAGATTACAGCTATCTTTTTATGGGGAGCTGAGCCGTTGTTCTTTTTTCAGGATACTATTCCAATCTTCTATAAATTTGGTGAGTTTTCATAGACTTCGTTTTAGGTGTTTGTCATAGTCAAGTCAGCTCAGCGGCTACTTTGGTGGACCTTGAATTTGTAGGAGTTTTCCTAGTGATTGGTCTAGTTGATCTCGCATGATTAGACATTGAAGGACTCAATTGGAAGTCAGCCAACGTTACCTCAGGCATGGCTGATCTTAGCAACACAGGATGGGTTGTCCAGTCTCAAATGGAGTCTTTCAAGCTTGTTTTTAGATCTCTATGTAGCCCTGGGTGCACCAATAGTTCTGGGTCAAACTTGTGTGATCCGTTTATACAAAAATTATTAGTTTCGATTAAAAAAAATAAAAATTATTTATAATAAATTAACCATGATCTATATATGTTAAAGTAAAACAATTATGTGGGTTGATATGTCAAAAAAAATTATTAACTGTACCCTATACTATAATGGCTCTTGGTTAAAGTTACAATGGCTAAACTTTGCAAGTTGATGCGAGCATCAATCTTGGTGAATCTTCATCATGGTGGACATTTTCCTCATTTAGGTGGTCATGCTACTGAAAATAATCACCATATAAGGGGCAACCTAACTCTTGTTATCTTGAGGGACAAAAAACTTTGGTCCCTCTAATGGGGTGGCTATGGAATGACCCCCAATGGCATGCTCACCAAGTTATTGTAGTTGTCTTGATTGAGAAAAAAAAAAAAAAAAAAAAAAGAGAGAAAAGAGACAAAAAAAAAAAAAAACCTTAAAAAATGACGATAAGTTATACATTGGGCTTAGCTATTTGTTCCTGAAAATTGGAGCTAATGCCATATATTTGAAATGAAGTTCAATCCTTAGAAAACAAAAACTCAAATTGCGGCTCAACTTGAGGAGCCTATAATCAATGTCTTATACCATAAATAAATAAGTGAAAGAGCTTGAATTGTTTTCTTAAAAAATTCTCTTTGATGCTTGAAATAGTATCGGTTTAAAAAAGATAGGAAGGGAAGGAGAATTTATTAACTCTTAAGACCCTTATAATAATAATCCTGATAGTTACAATGGTGTGAGAATTGGTTAGAAAATGAGAGTTGTTAGGACATTATTTCATTTAAACTCTTCATTGAGATAGACTTGATACTAAAATATTGACACATGGTAAGAAGATTTAGGAATAATAAACCGACTTGGGTCCACATACTATTCAAAAAAGTACAATACAACTTTAAAATATAGACAACTTAGTTTTTGTGAATGAAGAGGATTTGCCAAAGAGTATGGAGTGTGAAAGGAATTTTTCAATGCAAGGCTCTTTACTACAAAATTTCAGATACTTTGCATGGTTTGTGTGCCTCGTATTTATAGGGAACTGGGAAGAGATGCTATGCCATTGTGAAGATGACATATTTACTCCTTCGAGGCTTAAAGATGAGGTATGACTGTTTGTGGTTGTAGCTAAGCACCATAAAGATACCCAATCAGTTTTACTTGCCAATTCACTTTTTATGGGTGCTAGGAACAGCATTTGGAATGACTTCTAGGCTGCTGGCAGACTAGGTGGATAACTTGTCCTGTAAGCGGATACTGACATATCTTGTTGTTAGTGTAGGTCTCACTAGCGTGGGTATTCCATATTCATTCTTCCTCTTCAGTCTAGGAGTTTTCCTTAACTTACTAGTGAGGAGAAAGGTTGCATAGAGGTTATCACCCAGATTGATGATAACTTCTCTTTGACATGCTAATAATACTCAATTTTGTTTGAGTAGATGCCCCCACTCACAAATCACTAATCCCAAAAGCGAGCACATACAATATCAACACTGTTTCCCAACCTTTGAAGTTGGTATTTTGCATTTGATGCTGTGATGTTAGCAGTGCCTCGATTCTTGTGCAATGATACACCTTTTGAGGCCTGTCCCATTATCATGTAAGATTTTGAGGTCAGTCGTACAACCCTCCTATCCTCTGGCTTCGGCCCTACAGGCATGTTAATTAGGTGGCATTTGTAGACGGTCTACAATAAAAGCACCTTGTTTCCTTGGCTTCATGCTTCCACTTAGGCACATGTGAACATGTCATTCTATTATACCTGGGCGGGTACTGAACCCATTTTAAACTTTCTTTTGTTTCTTTTATTCTTGAGTTCTTTCTTCCCTAAAACTTTTCCTTCTCCTCGTAATATGATGTTAGCACAAGACTTAAAAATATTAGATTATGGGTCACTCCATAAATTTTATATCAATTTAATGTGTCATTTGATAGCTCGTGCAAGGATGCATGTATATTATTCTAATATAGGAAAACTGTAGCATGGTACGCGACAGGTGTCTGACTTATACAGGAACACCAATTCCAAATTAAAGGGCGCCTAAGGAGTGCCCAAGGGAAGCTCATCCACGAATTACAATGTTCGCGTGCATGACTAGTACTCGTGCGTTGATTACAGTTACGCTTGTGTTTGAGGTGTGCTCGATGGGTGTCCGAGTGCTGGTTCTAACATAAATACGCACAGACGTATTTTTAGATTACCACTATGTAATTTCTGATATTTAAAACACCAACTCAGTGAGAAAAAGAAGAGAAAGAGAGAGAAAATAGTGAAGAGAAAGATTCGAGTATTCGAGTAATTTTTGAATCATATTCCAATTTTCACCGACCTTGAGTATGTTGTTTTTAAAGTTGATAAGAACGTTTTACCGATCTTGTTTTTTCTCTTCACCTTGTACTCATTATTATTCAGATTTATTTGTTATAAGGTGTTAAGTTCTTATATTTATTGGGATTTGTGTATCCGAACTTATTACATAATAGACTGTCTAATGATTTTTTCTCTTATTTTAGATAGGATTTTTCTTATAAAATTACATATTCTTCATTATTGTGATTATTATTTGTTTATTGTGCATCGTTAATTATTTTCTTACTGTTTAAATAAGCGGTCTAATCCTAACAAAAGAAATTTGGGATGCTTCTTCTTCTTTACTAAGCTGTCTATGAAGTTGACTTCCATCAAAGACATAAACTCATCTATGGCAGTAGGAGACATTGTGCGATGCTGGGAAAACTATGGCATTGCAGGTATCTGTAATTCCCCTGGATTCCACACTTTGGTTAATGCCCACACCCCTCCTGCTGGCTACATTACCTTCTTTGACATTTTATTGAAAAATGGAACGTGTTTTCCTCTATATTCTCAATGCCCTCCAGATTTCTATATCTCGCCTTTAGTTTAATGTCATTCACTGCTTGATAGAATTCTGTCTTCGTTGTGAAGCGAAGGCTACTCTCCTCCCGGCCATCATTTATGGGGCGTTTTGTCAGATAAAAAAGCGATTACCACATATATATATATATACACAGACACACACACACACACATGTTATCATATATAAATCAAATGTAAAAATAAAACCAAGGATAAAATACTAAAATTTTGCCACTAATATCAATATCAATTGCTGCAATCCTCTAATTATCGCAGTTTTGGCTCTTCCAAGCCATCAGCAACTCTCCTTTATTAGTGTAGTGATAATAGTTTCTTTCTTGAGGACCAAAACTTAAGGTTTCATCTATAGGCATTTTTTCATAAAAAATGCTAGGGGGGGTTGTCACAAATTGTGGAAGTAGGTATTTCAAAGATAAATGGGTTTCCTGAAATCAGGGAAATATTGGACCTGCAACCCAAAGATTTTTGAATTCAATAAATAATTTCAAATTAATATTACTACTATTTTTATTATTTTTAGTCAAGATAATGCTAGCTAAATTGTTATAATATATTCTTAATGGTTTATAGATGAAATCTATAATTCTAAACCTAAATATAAAATTCTCCATTCACACACCATATTTCGTAGCCTCAAAGTAAGGAAAAAATTAACTTACATGGTGAAAGTAGTTGTCAAGGTGTATTTTACACTTTTCCAAAATACAACTCCACCTATAAATATAAGCACATATTCATATATTTATTCACATGAATCACCATATCAAATAAAGTCTAAATTTGAATAGCCAACTACCTTCATATTATCAATTCATCTCTATATAATTATATAATCATTGGTACCTTGAAAATATATCCTGTCACTTTTTTTATAGTGCTCCAGTAGTTTATTATAAGTTTAATCTGATATCTTTTTAATATTTTTATAGTAAAAGTGATTTTAAGTCTTGTATAAATTAAGCATTTATCGTGCTTCTAACATTAAATGCTTATGAACTGTTTCTTATTTGTTACCTTCAAGATTATTCATTATAAAAAGAATACAATTTTAAAAAGTGAGTATACCATAAAAATTGAAAAGGTAATTAAGCTTTGATTGCTAGTGAGCAAGTCCACCCCTAAACGAAGACTCCTTTTCCACCAATTTATTTCTTCTCTACCTCAAAATAAAAACATTTAAAATATCTTAAATATTATAGTTTTAAAATTTTGTTCTTGATACATGCCTAGAAAAATTCTGACCGTGAAACCTACCAATCTGAGGGGGAGCAAGTCTCCAATCTTATCATTTGCGTCACAAAAAGAAAAAAAAGTGACAAAAAAGTCAAAGGACTAATAATAGTTTCTGGAAAACTAGTCCGATGTACAAGTTATTATATAACATCAACCAAACAAAAAGCAAAATAACTTGATAGAAAATAAGTCTATGAGAGGTGCACATCACCATACACTTAGTATTTGAAATTGGTAGAAATATGACATGACCCTTTCGTAATGGCTATCACCGGATGTGAAGAAAGAGCAGTAGATCGAACCATAAATTGACACAAAGGTCCCATCATTAAGCAAATTAAATGAGGTTACTTTTAAGTTTTATTTTAAGCTGATGAAAGCCTTTTAGGAGAATTAAGATTAATTAAATAGGTTGAAATAAATTTGTTGTCATAAGTAGGGTAAAAATTATAAAAGTTTAGAAGAAAGCTTTTCCCAAAAGGACAATAATAATCTATTAATAAAAATTTTAAAGTATAGTTATATTTTGAATATTTTTATACCTAATATAGTTATCTGTTTTTAGGAACCTCTTAGTATCAGTAATGACATCTCAATGATCATCTCTTCTCTTTATGAACCTTATTTTTATGGAAGGGGGGCAAGGCTCCTTAGAAGGGCCTCCTTTTGGTAGATAAAGAAGATTGGATGAATCTAATAATTTGTTTTTCAGATTATTTTCTTTTAAGTGGCGGGATCAATACTAGCTAGGTCGATCTATCTCATTCTCATATCCCACATGTAACACTGATTTGCCTTTTCTACCTCCATCTTTGATTCAATATGATAACTGGATGGTATGATTATCATTCTATTCTTTTTAGTGACTATAATATTATTATTCTTTTATTGATAATTCTTTTATTTATCCTGTAACTTTAGTAATAATTAGCTTATACCTAATTATCTTGCTTGATTGTACTTAAAATAAAAACTTTTTCAGTGACATTATAACTCCTAATATTTAGCAAATTATTTTTTTTATATCGGGTCTTGAAACTTTTTCTTAGCTACTTGGCATCTATGGTCGTAACATCATCTTCCGATGTTGTGGTCAATGAACCCAAAATAACTTACTCTACTCTACCTTGGGGTCTTTGTCATAGGGTGGGTTCCCTAGTCATTTAGTTTGGATAAGTTTTTAATTTTTTTTTTTACCCATCAATTTTTAACAATTTCTTTCTGGAAATTTTCTTTTAACTTTTTTCATGATTAATTTTATTATTTTTAAAATACTATGTCAAACCGATAATATTTTAAGCCATATAATGAGCCATGCATGATGCCAAAAATGAATGATGAATGTAGATTTTGTATTTTTTGCATCCAATCTCACTGATTTTTTTTTTTTTTTGCATAAAATTAGATTGATAGTAAAATATTTTTAAAAATATGTTTAGAAACTTTAAACTAAAAATCAATAATTAAAAATATAATCAAAAAAAAAATAAAAAAAAAATCATATTGATAATGCATATCGGCCGCCCCACTCACTGGTGCCCATTGTGTAGTTTGCACCTTTTTCCTTTTTTTTTTTCCCAAATAAGTCGTGTGCGTTGCGTCTTCATCTGGTGGACCATCACCACATGAAATAAGTTGTCTCTTCACCCTCTCTAAGAATATTAGATTTAAATTTATCAATTATAAATTTTTATTTTTTATTTTAAAAAAAAACTATCTTTAATTCTATTCTTTATAATTTATATCTAATAATCTATCTAATAAAATACAATTATTATATTTTATAAATAAAGTGCATATATATATATAACTCAGAATTTGGACAGTCTTAATTGATAATCCAAAACTTGCAGTTAATTCAATATTACTGTAGCTATCACTTCAGTTTTGGCTATTAATAAAGTAAATAATTGACAGTAAATTTACAAATTTTAGAAATATTTTTTTTTAAAAAAAGAATTATTATACAACCACAGTATAAAAGTGGAAATAAAATCAAGATAATAAATAAATAAATAAATAAATAAATAAAATTTTGCCGACTGCCCACTTAATTTGGGTCCTCCTCACGGCTATATTAGGCGATTGTGGCAGCTAAGGCTACTATGTGATTTCACTATTCTCTTTTATATTCAAATATTAAATATATGACGATGTGACAACGGCATACTATCTATAAGCTTTTAAGAGAAACATTTTAAAATATTTTTAATTACTTATAGGACTTTACAAATAATATAATATTTCTCAATTAATTTATTACTAAATATGTCTACAAATTCAATTAAATGGTCTAAATTATTTCGTGACCACATGGAAACAAAAATTACGTGAGGTGACGGGTGGGCTTACGATTTTAAAATAAGTTTTGTTACTTGACATGCTGTTAAATTAAAATAAATATTTATTGTTTGAAAATTAAAAAAAAAAAAAAACCCCACCCGTAATTTTTGAGAAAAATTTATAGATGAAAACTTCATATAAATTAGTGGTTAAAGTGGCGTTTTAGCATAATTTATGTGAGTGTGACAGGGCACATATCCGACTGAACACGTCCATGGGAGTTGAGTTGAGTGTGTCAGGTGGAGAATGCAAAATCCACTTCTTAGAACGGCAACACACAGTGACGACCTAAAAATGAAAATAACCCATGCAGTAAATACCTTTAATTCTCTCCATATTTATTATCAAAAATAATTTTAATCTCATATATTTTTAACTTTTTCAAAATTTTATTTGTATTGGTAGAATTTGTGTTAATTTTTTTATTTTAATAGACCTTACACGTAGAGATTGGATTGCACTGGGGCTGTAAATTGACGACAAAACTGGCAAAATCCATACATATTATACACGTTGGTCTTACTCGGACAACCTCACACAAATTCCGACCGCCCGCCTTGTGTGAAAAGTACTCATTCTATGCACTTTCTTCGTGTCTGTTTTGTACATATACCCATCAACCGTTCGTTTGAAATTTTTCCCCTACGTGTTAAAGTAAGTCTTCTAGTTTTGGTTTTCTGAAAGAGGGTTTTTCATCATTTCTATGTCAATGTTGAAGAAGCAGAGCAGAAAAGCGTCTGAATTGCTATGATTGAATCCTTGACAAACGAAAATGGATCTGGAAGGTTCCGTCCATAACCAGCCAACCAAGGTAAGACATTTGTGATTTATTTCTGTGGGTCACACTTGCTGATAACTGTCATCTTTCTCACCGCAAGCCCTTCATTTGGCTTAATTAGCAGAGGGAGTCTTGGAGGACAACGCTCATATTTGCTTATCAGAGCTTGGGTGTTGTCTATGGAGATTTGAGCACTTCGCCACTGTACGTATATAAAAGCACTTTTGCTGAAGACATTCATCATTCAGAGACGAATGAGGAGATATATGGGGTTTTGTCATTTGTATTCTGGACATTAACACTAGTTCCATTGCTCAAGTATGTATTCATTGTGCTTAAAGCTGATGATAATGGTGAAGGTGGGACATTTGCTTTGTATTCTTTGCTATGCCGGCACGCCCGGATTTGCTCTTTGCCCAGTTGCAAGTCTGCAAATGAAGAGCTATCTGCGTGTAAGAAGGATGAATTTTCATCAAAATCCAGTTTAAAATCTACGCTAGAGAAGCACCCTGTCTTGCAGAAGATGTTGCTAATTGTGGCTTTGATCGGGACTTGTATGGTGATTGGAGATGGAGTTCTCACACCTGCAATTTCTGGTAATGGAAAGAAGGATATACTACATTATAGATTTTGGGGTTGCAGAATTGAAATTTGTTTTTTGGAATAAGTATCTTACTATTGCCATGTTTGCAGTTTTCGCTGCAGTGTCTGGACTGGAGCTTTCGACATCAAAAGAGCACCATCAATGTAAGTTATTTTCAGCTGGGAAAAAAAAGAAAAAAACCCTTTTGTATGAGGAGATTGGATTCTTCCTATTGGGAGGAATTTCTTTTCTCAATTCTCCGCAAGTCTTGTAGGAAATATATGTGTGAGAATTGATGGCTGCAATTTATTGTTCATCCCTCGTGATCATTCCAGAAAACCTAATAGAATAAACTGGGATATCTCTGTGGCTGCATTTGTTTGGCTAGAATGGGATGCTGGATCTGGAATTCAAATTTGATTTCCTTGGTTCCCGTTCTTTTTCGATTGTATGTTTGTTAAACCATGGATTCCCATTGAATATCCCCTGTATTTGGAGTAGAAATGAAGAGTTTTTATAGAATCAATTGTCCCATAAGCTTAAGCTATTAAGTAAAGGAAAAACAATGGTTTTATACTCAATATGCTGCCTTACACAAATGCCCCTGGGACTTGTTTAAGGAGAACTTCTGAGAAAATAGACGTGAGGGAATGTCTTTATCCATGATTAATGGGAAGGGCATTGATAATATAATCTTATTACCTACTTGAATTAAGGAGCCAAGCTGTCTTTTAATGCTTCAATGGAAATGGATTCCAATTTCTTTGTCTCATTCTTGCCAAATGAATGTAAACCTTAAATTGGAGATAAAAAAGCTGCATGTTCCAGCGAACTTGGTGATTGGTTTTGATTGTGTAAATGGAGGCGAGAGATTAAAATTTTATTGCGTTGAATTGTATAGAGATCCTACTGTGTACAAGCATTAAAATGGATTTTCTTGGGAATCAAAATCTGTTTAGAAGATATACTTAGTGCTGGGAATCCTCTTATTCTTTAATTAGTTTCCTTTCCACGTGAAAAGGCACAAGCAGGCTTTTATCACATTGCATAGTTGGATGCATAACAGTGAAGTCCCAACAATCATATTTAAGTCAAAGCTGACCACTAAGGTATGTTATCTAGTTCATTTTTATAAAATAAAGTTCCTTATAGTGTGGAAGGTCCACCTATGATCCATCAGAATTCTATACTAGGACCTAAGAGCTGAAGAAGATTTTATTCATTAATTAGAAGATTTGGCTAGTTAAGTGTGAAATGCTACAGAGACTTATCAAGGCACGAAAGAAGTCACGCTGTTACCTCAGGCCGTACTTTAAGTCCTAAAAGTGGACGATATGAACATTTGGAGGCAAAGGTTTTCTTACAATCATGAGAATGGTAAAGATGAGGTAGAATGATGCTTGGACCACAGGGAAAATACAAACTTTGCAATCACTCTCTTGGTTGGTATAGTTGATGCTCCTTATTGAAGAAGATTTTGGGTTCTATTGCCTCCCCAAATGTTGTTTATTTACCCAAATATAGATAATTAGACTGATGGAATCTTGAATCTAGAATGATTTCTGAGATGTTTCAGGAAGGCAGATAGTCTACTGACTTGTCAGTAGAACATCTAGTGGGCGAGTGGCCTCGGTAAGAAAAAAAACCGATAAAAAATACTATTTGTGTGAGTCGTTGAAATTTATGGGAAAAAAAAAAACGATTTCAGGTTCTGATTTCTGTGATTGTTGGTTGTCAATATCTCATTGCACTGTAGTAGTTAAAATATGACATTTTAGTTGCAGAGGAGGTGAAGTTCTTGATACGTTGATAGTTGAGTATGGAACATATAGTCACCAAGGAAATGGTCTTCTAGAATTTTTCAGAACTTCCTAATTCTTTCGTGTGTAATCTTCCCAGTTATACCGCTTCTTTTGTTTTCCATGCAAATGAGTCCAGTCAATAGCTTCACATTTTATTTTAACATACTTGTTTCTTGCCTCTACCTTAACTGCTTCTATCTATGGTTATTTGTGTGCCATGGATGACTACGGACCAATAAACTTTTGCTAGTGAATTGTGCTTTCGACCTTTTATACCCATGGAGATTTATGTCCAGTATCTCAACATTTCTGTAGTGAAATTTTGTTCAGACATTCAGTAATTGATGTAATTGATTGTGTATTCTCAATTTGTGGAAACCTGCTCCCTGAAAGATCAGGGTCAGGCTGCAACGCTTTTAGACCTGCCTAAACTGCATAATTTAGGAGCGTTGTAAATTACATGCCCTTTTTGCTTACTCAAACATCTAGTTTTTGCAAACTTTTCGAGTTTCATACATTTTCTCTAGTGTTCATCACTCTCCCATGCTTAAATTTATTAGATTGCTCATATTATGCAGTTGCTTCTCGGTCTATTGTCCCCATGCTTCTTTGGCTACATATGTAGAGATAAAATTTATCATTGTCCATTATGAAAGTATGATTTCTTTGAAATTTGTAATGAGCTGTGAATTAAAGTTTGTATTATAACGTCTCTTTCTTGACAATTTTGCAGATATAGAAGTCCCAGTTGCCTGTATCATACTGGTATTCTTGTTTGCCTTGCAGCACTATGGGACTCACCGCCTGGCATTTCTGTTTGCACCAATTGTCTTAGCTTGGCTTCTATGCATCAGTGCCATTGGTTTATATAATATCTTCCATTGGAACCCTCATGTTTATCAAGCACTCTCCCCTTATTACATGTACAAGTTTTTGAAGAAAACTAAAAAGGGTGGTTGGATGTCCTTAGGTGGAATCCTTCTGTGTATTACAGGTAAAACAAGTGTGTGCAGATAGTTCTATTTGGTGGCCAAATAAAGCCCTCTTAATTGCCTCTAAAATCAGATCTTCTGCTCTTCAGGTTCGGAGGCTATGTTTGCTGATCTTGGGCACTTCTCGCAGTTGTCAATTAAGGTATAGGCATAGGCTCAACCCGTGATATAATGAGTTATTGAGAGGTGGAATTTGTTTTGAAGCACCAGATATCTTTTATTCTGGAACTATTTTGCATCTGTTATTATCTTTATTGCAGAAGCGAATGAAATTCAATTGACTAACTATCAAATCTTTCTTGCAGATGGCATTCACCTTTGTAGTCTACCCGTCACTGATCTTAGCATATATGGGACAAGCTGCTTATCTATCGAGGCATCATATCATAAATAGTAACTACAGCATAGGATTCTATGTATCTGTGTCTGGTTAGTATCTCCTATCCATATCTACATTCTACCACTAAGCCAGCTTATTTTGAGATACGAATTTTTGCCGAGACAGAGAAAATAAGATGGCCAGTCTTTGCAATAGCCATACTTGCGGCAGTAGTGGGAAGCCAAGCTGTCATCACTGGAACTTTCTCAATCATAAAGCAGTGCTCTGCCTTGGGTTGCTTTCCTCCAGTGAAAATAATCCACACATCGTCTAAGATACATGGCCAGATCTACATCCCTGAAATCAACTGGACCTTAATGTTACTATGCCTGGCTACTACTATTGGCTTCAGGGACACCAAGCATTTGGGTAATGCAGCAGGTACTTTCACATACTCACTTCAGCTTGTATTTAGAAACTAGTCATTCCTGAGTCCATTTAAAACTTTAAAACTTAGTGTGGCTTAAGGAGCTTGATTGGCATTTTTCTAAGGGCATAACGGCAAAGATTTGGAGAGAAAGTTGGTCCAAAATCAGTGTTTTGTAGATAAAAAGGCCTATGTGTGTGTGTGTGTATATTGTTGATCAATGAGCTGTAAGATGACGTTTGCTTCTCTATTTTCCCTTCTTGTTTGATTCACTGTCAGAACAGGTTTGGCAGTGATAACAGTAATGCTGGTAACCACCTGCCTTATGTCTCTAGTGATTGTGCTATGCTGGCAGAGAAGTACATACTTAGCCATTGGCTTCATACTATTCTTTGGTTCCATTGAAGCCCTCTATTTCTCAGCTTCCCTCGTCAAGTTTCTCGACGGAGCCTGGGTCCCCATTGCACTGGCATTCATCTTGCTAGCAATCATGTACACCTGGCACTACGGCACACTCAAGAAGTATGAGTTTGATGTTCAGAACAAGGTCCCCATCAACTGGCTTCTGAGCCTGAGTCCGACTCTTGGGATAGTCCGAGTTCGCGGGATCGGCCTTATAAAGACGGAGCTTGTGTCAGGGATCCCAACCATCTTCTCGCACTTTGTTACCAACCTCCCAGCATTCCATGAGATCCTCGTCTTCCTCTGCATCAGGGACATGCCTGTCCCTCATGTGCTGTCCCAGGAAAGATTCCTAGTGGGAAGGATCGGCCCAAAGGAGTACCGAATTTATCGCTGCATAGCGCAGTATGGTTACTGTGACAATCACAAGGATGACTACGCCTTTGAGAAGGATCTCGTGTGTAGTATCGCGGAGTTCATTCGGGGAGAGAAGCCGGGCTTGGATGACGCAGAGGGTGACGAACCCCCGTTGACTGTTGTTGGGTCGTTCTCTGCTAATCTTGAAGGGATAAGGATATGTGAAGATGACGAGATGTTGGATACTAGCGAGATTATTGGAACTAATTTGGAGGTGAAGTCTTTGGAAAAGCCAAGGAAAAGGGTGAGGTTTTTGGTCCCAGAGAGTCCAGAAATGGATCATGCTGCCCAGGACGAGCTGCGGGAGCTGATGGAGGCCAGGGAAGCTGGGATGGCGTTTATATTGGGGAAGTCCTATGTGCGGGCAAAGAGTGGGTCGAGTTTGATAAAGAAGATTGTGCTAAACTACTGCTATGATTTCTTGAGGAGAAACTCCAGAGGAGAAACCTATGCGCTCAGTCTTCCCCATGCATCTACTTTAGAGGTGGGGATGGTTTGCCATGTCTGAAGTTCGGCTATGATGTATTTTCTGCTCACTTTTGCTCACAAGAACCTTTTCTTTGTTTCCTTGAATTTAGATTTCCCGTTTCCCCACCCAGCGATTATTAATAGGTCCAGTCTCTCACCAACTTTAAGTGGCTGTAAATTCGATTAAGATTTGAATGTTTTACCATAAGTTCTTCTTCTTCTTCTTCTTTTTTTTTTTGTTCTGGGACAAAATATATCTAAGACTCTTTTTTTTAACACGATGAAACTTATTTTTATTGTCTTTATCATGTCACCATGATACGTGCTCCATGGCCGTATCATGGTAATCGATGGCGAGAAGGCGATATTGAGGGGGGAGAGAGGAGTTTTGGCAGAGAAGTCGAGGGGAAATAGAGAGAGAGAGAGAGAGAGAGAGAGAAAGAAAGGGAGAGAAATAGAACGAGAGAGAGAATAAGTGGGATAAGGGGAAAATATTTCTTCTTTTTCCATTATCTCATGTTAGAGTAATATGTATAGGAAATGGTAATCTAGAATGGGTAACGGGGAATGGAAAACGGTAACAACAAACGGAGAATATACCATCACGTGGGCAGAACAATCAGACAAAATATAACAACAGCATATGTTAACAAACCTATATGTATTAACTAAATATATTCTTTAAATTTAAGAGGAAGTTGAACGGCCCGAGAGGTGAGTAAACTTCCGAGTGTGTATCGCTGAGTTCGTAATATTGCAATCTCTTTCAAAACAATATTGTCCTCAAAGTTGAACAGAAAAAAATTTGATGAAGTGGAGCACTAAGCATCTCCAACCGTTGGATCAACCACTTGCTAGTGGCAAAATTATGGAAGAAAGGGCTGGCAGTTTTGTCAATAAGGTTGAAATTCTTAGTAAAGAGCCGGTCTTCCTCCTCGAAAGCTCTTATAGTCATTGCTCCAGCTACATATTCAGCTAAATGGTTTGCAACCAAAAACTTGGTTGTACCATTGATTCTCATCAACTCCATAGCAGTAGCAAGGTAGTACCTCACTATGAACGTCGAGTTTACGAGCTAATCAATTCTGGGGAGTGAGAAGCTATCTTTCGGGCAAGCTTTGTTAACATTCTTGAAGTCCACGTACATTCTCCACTTTTCTCTTCTTTTCTTGACAATCACAACATTGGACAACCAGTCGGTGTAGCGTACTTCAGTTATGAACCCCACGTCCAGAAGCTTTCTCACTTCCTCCCGGATTGCTACCAGTTTCCCTATAGAGTAGTTTCTTCTTTTCTGCCTAATGGGCTTGTGGCTAAAATTTAGGCCCAATTTATGGACCATTTCTCCAATTGGTAGCCGGGCATGTCGCTCGGAGCCCAGGCAAAGACGTCCAAGTTCTTTCGCAAAAAATTGATGAGCTGGTCTCGGAAGGGTCTTGATAGGGAACTTTCGATTTAGACGATTTTTTTCAGGTCTTGGGGGTCCATGGGGATTTGGTCAATGGCTTTCCCAAACTCAGCTTGTTACAGCGTTACTTCATCCCGGAAGTCTAAATCCTCCATGAGTTTAGCAAACGAGGTCTGCGTGACCTGGCATAAGTAGCAAGTCCACCCAGCAGCTTGATCCTTGACGGCTTCCCGATCCCGTACGGTGTTGAGAACTTCATTTTCAAGTGTGGGATCGAGGTCACCGCTCCAAAGACAGCCAAACACGGGCGTCCGAGGATTACGTTATGGACCAAGGGCAGGTCTACTATTAAGAAGGAGAGCGTCTTCGATAACGTCCTCGGATAAATCTTGAGCGTGACCTCTAGTTGGACGATTCCCTGCACTAGTACTGGTTTATTATCCAACCCGTAGAGGGGTCCTTCAGTTGCGGTCATTTGGTTCCTTTTTAGTCCTAATTTTAAGAAGGTATCAAGATAGAGAATATTGCGCGAGTTTCCATTATCGACAAACACCCGTTTCATCTACTAATCTAAGTTGCCATTAGAAACGATGACAGATACAACCAAAGAATCGAAATAAGGGGATGTTACATGGGCCATATCTTCTTTACTAAAACTAATGACCTTATTTGTAGATTCTACCCTAGGTCTCTTTCCTTTCATAGCCATGTCCTCCTGTGCGCCTATTTTTGCCGGTCAAGTAGAGATCATCTTGACCACTCTCGCGGCCACTCTGCCCCTTGGTGGGTCAAGTTCGACCGCTTCTACTGTTCTGGACATTTGTCAGGTCTTTGCAAGAAGTGGTTAAGATGACCCCTTTTGGTAAGCTCCACGATCTCCTTTTGCAGTGTCCTATAGTCCTCAGTACTATAACCTCCACAGCGGTGGTAGTGACAATATTGGGTTTAGTCACCACCCTCTAGATTCTTTAGTGTTTTGGGCTACTTCAAAAACTTCTTATCCAAAATTTACATTAGGATATTAGTATTCGAGTAATTTAAGGAAGTAAGATTGATGGGCCTGTGCTCATTGTGGACGTGCGGCTTAGACCTCTGCTGCTTTTTGGGCGCTCGGAAATCTTGTCGTTCTTCAAGACTTCTCTTCACATCTGATGTTCTCGGGGGAGATTCTCCACCTGGACGGGCCTCTTCACATCATTTGCTTCTTCGGCAGCAATGTAAGCTCTTGCACTACACTCGGCCTTCCTGAACGTCTGCAAGCCTTATGCACGAGATGCTTGAAGAAGCTCCCTCCTTCCAAAGCAGATAGGAAGGCAGTCAGCTTGACCCCATCAGTTAACTTTTGGATCTGCCTGGCTTTGGATATGAAGCGAGATAGAAAGCTCTTCAAACCGTCCTTGGCCCTTTGCTTTACGTGAGCAAGTTGCCATGACTGCTTCTCAATCCTTCGGCTGGAGGCAAATTGCAAAAGAAAAGCCTCCGCCGGCTCTCTGAAAGAGCGGATGGAATTCGCTAGCATTCCGTAGAATCAAATTCTCGCGTCCCCCTTGATTGTTAGGGAGAAATACTGGCACATGGCGGTCTCGTCCAAGCCTTGAAGACTCAGATGTTCGCGGAAGTGATCTAAGTGGTCCTTCAGGTCAGGACTTTCGTCATACTCGTTCAGGTTGGGCATTTTAAACTTCAGGGGAAGCGGCCTCGTTCTGATCTCCGCTGTAAATGGAGATCTGTAGAAGTCGACGATTCCTCCCTCATCGTCTCCAAAAACTCAGCGGAATACTCCGTCAAGTTTTTCCTCCACCTGAGGCGCGGCCGCCATCTTCCTTTCATTAAGGAAAGTCCTAAACTCGTAGGGGTATTGCTCTGCTGGTTGTCTCAGTCGGCTCCTTGCCCTTGATGGGGCTTCCTCAGCACGGGCTGTGTCCTGAAAGGCGGCTCCTCCTGTACCCGCTGTCCCAAATGCCCTTGGAGGCATAAGGGTGCTCGGCTGCTCGAGGCGACTTGGGTTTGTAGGGCCTCGGGCTGAGTGGCATGCTTGCTGGCATGCTTCTTTCCCTTTCCTTTTCTTTGGGACGTCGCGGACTGGGAGGCTCTCGATGGCGCTCCCCTCAGCCTTTCATTCATCGTGGTACAAAGGCTTTGTACGGCTTGGGCCATGTCATCCATCCTTACGGCTAGTGCTCACACGTAGGGGTCGAGGTGGTCCTCTATCTTGCCATAGGGCGTAGGGCCGTTGTCTCCTGGGCAGGCCTCTCTGGCTGGAGCACTAGTCTGTCCTTAGGTATTCACCATTTTATTTATTAGATTGAGTGTAGGAAAGGGAACGCTAGACTTTTCATTGGCTTTCCACAAACGGCACCAAATGTTGTGTCCTCAAATCCCTATGTGGAGTAGGACGAGGATCCGATTTGCAACACCAAAGATTCACTTGTGCAAGAAACGGAGAGATAGTACGAGGACCAGGAACGGGCGAGAGGATGAGAACTATGGCTGTTTGAGGGGACGAGGATCAGCACATAAATATTTTTACGTGGAAACCTTCTCTTGAATGAGATGGAAAAACCACGGGACTTTAGTCCGAGAACTGTTTCCACTATGTTGTTCTTGAATATGGATGTTTACAAAACACGCTCAGGTGCATCAGTTCGAGGGCCTCGTGTTTAGAAACTCAAAGAGTTACTCTCACAACACAAGTCCTGAACTTCTCTCTTTAATTTTTCTCTATGATGATGGTAACAAGAGTTAATGCGGGAATTCAATGTCCGGATCCTTTGTTTTGTGAACAGTTGAGGTATTTATAGTGGTTAAGTTTCCTGTAAGTTCTGTCCATGTGGTGTTGGCGTGTGTCAGGAGCCCTGCCACCAACTCTGCGAGTCCCTCTTGTCCAATCAAAGGGGGTTGCGTGCACGACCGTTTCCTGTAACGCCTATCTGCTGGCCCCGTGCTGCACAGACCATCATTTCCTTCGCAACTTGACTGACCAACCACCTAATACCTCCCACGTGGTCCCTGCAGGCTAGGCGGTGTCTGAGATTCATCATGGGCCCGTGGCCCAATGTGATTCACAGGCCCACTCTACCCCGTGGGCCGATTCACGCGCCTGGGCTTCTTGGACCTTTTTAGCTCCTGGGCCCATTTCAATAGTGGCAGATCTTTAGCTTGGACCTTAGGTATCCACGCACAACAATCTTAGAAGATTTTATATTTAGTGTTATTTATTTTAAATGTTAGGAGTAATTTTTATATGCATGAGTTCTAACTTGGTCATGTCTGAAAGTGTAATTTATTTATTTATTATATTCACCAAAAAGTGTTCTATCATAAAGTTGCCAAATAAAAAGATTGTTAAAAATATCTTTCATTAGCATATTCATTGACTATGAAGATGGTTACTAGAATCATACCTGAAGGACACTTGAGTATCACAATAAATGGACTTACCTTAGATGTACGTCTATGACACATAGTAGTGCATTTTATTCGATGTTCCCACACTAAAGGAGTGCTTATTTCACATTGAGTGCATTTAGTCCAGTATATCCACAACTAATGTATGTCTGTGTCATATGTATACTTCTTACTAAAGGTTTTGTGTTTGAAATATTTCTATTCAATTCACATGTACTGAAGCATTGTTTGTAACTAGATTCATTTTTCTTAATCTATTTTTAACCCATTATATAAATACTCATCTTCTTGTAGTAGTAGCCGCCATAAATTAAGTTGCAAACATTGTCTTTTCATTGTTTAAGAAGAAGAGATCATTTAAAAGAGTAAATTTTTCTTTTGCATTTGAGATTAAATTATCTCAGTCTTCTCATATAAAACTTTTTACAATTGTTTAATTGCTTATTTTAATTTGTAAGCTCTAGTTATTGTTTTGATGGTGTGACATTAGATTCCAACAGTGTGTGTTGAGACTCATAAGCAAGTAAAATAAAAATTAATAAAAAGTTCAGAAAGCATCTAGTTTTACTATTACAAGCAAGTTTAAGAATTTCATTAGTAGATGTAATGAGTTGAGAACAAATTGATTAATATTTATTATATTTATACCACTCAAATTATAAGTTAATTTTCTAATTACTTTGCTTTTACTAGTGAGAGAGAAGTCCAGAGAAATTTACTTGAAAATTAGTAGGTTTTTAATGTTTTCTTTCTTCATAAAAAATGTGTATTGATTTTATCTTTTACTTTGTGTAGATTATTTTTATTAGTGATTATTATATTATTAAAAAATTACTTTATATTTACATCTAAAAAAGAGTATAGTTTATATATATTATACATTTGTATTTATTGTGCTTCTATTATTTGAAAAGTGTATGAATGATATGTGATTAGGAGGGTTCTAGTCTTTCAAAGTGATTTAAATTGTTATTTACAAAAATTTTCAATTAGTGTCTACCAACTCTCTTTGTCTACTAATGAATATATTTATATTCTAAAATATTTTTTTGTAAAACACTTTTTATCTCTTTTTCTCTTTTTACTACATTTTTTTCTGGTGTGAGTATCTTTGATTATATCTTATCATATTGTCAAATGATTTTTGATATCTTATTGGCAAAGCATTTTTATCAATTAAATTAGTCGATATCACAACCAAATGTGGCATTATTAAAAATAAAACATAAAAAAAGGGCATTATTTCGCTGGTTTTTGGCTCTAAAAGCAATTATAGTTGATGAAAACCTTTGCTTATGTTTTCTTAAACAAAAAATCAGGTTTATAGGCAATATAATATGATAGGAAAGGTAATTGATGAAATTTAGCCATCGTTTATGATGAGTTTAGCAAATTGATAGTAAATTTAGACTAATAAGGTCCAAAATGGTGAGTTACTAAGTGGTCGAATAATCATATTGCCAAGCCACCAAATTGCCTAAGCTACTGACTTGTCAATATGTCAACCTTGTTGTAAAAATAGGATAGATATATTGTCGGAGGGCAAATGATAAATGATCGATCAAATCTAAATACTAACATGTCATGATAATCATAATTTTTAAGATAATTGTTCAAATTCAAAAATTAAATGGGCGATATCTAATATCAAGACTTTAGTTAGTATAATCGTTCTATAAGGTCTTACTAAGATTATGTTCATAAATATAATAATTAACTATGAAGAACAGTTATCCATTTAATGACTTTAAATCCTCAGAAGGAGAACAATTACTTAAAACCTAGTATGCTAGTCAACCAACTCCAAGACAAATCATGTGCCATATAAATATAAAGTTTCTTAACAACAAAAGGGAAGGATAATCTAGTGTTTCAACAATGATAGTATTGGAAGGATTATTGATTTCTATGAGTACCTACCCTTGCCTAAAGCAATAGAATACTCATTTAAACACAAGTTTGACATCACTAAGTATATATATAAAAGGATTACGAATACATCTTCTAAATAACTTTATCCACTAAATAATTTATATATTCTAGTTTTGTTAGTAATATTATGGAATTAAATAGTGTATGATAAATTACAGAGTTATTTCTATATTTTTGAGCTTCTATTTTAATTTTTAGGATGTAAGATTTGAACTTAAAAAACCAAAGAATTTGCTTCAAAATCTCTAAAGTTAATTTGCCATACACATCACTTTATTTATATTACAATTGAGAAACAAAGGAGAAAGATGGGAGTTAAGTATCATTATGCTGCCATTGATATCATTACCCGCTCTATTATATAGTTTTGAGGAATTTATTATGGCCTTTTCCAATTCACTACATTTTTTATGTAAATGTAGTATGTATATTTTAAATTTTAATTATTTATTTTTAAATAGATAATTATAATTAAATTATATTTTAAAATTTAAAAATTATTAAAACTAATCATTTTTATTGACTAAATTATAATCACCTGTTTAAAAAATAAATACTAAAAATTTAATTATACAGAAACTATATTTTCTCCCCTTCATTTCTTCTGTAATTTCTATTAATTTTCTCTCTCTTTCTCTTTCTTTATCTGTATAGTCAATAATTAGGGAGCCCCCTCTGTCTTCTCCAAAAGAAGACGAAGCCCACATTGAAATCCATGTCTAAAGAGGATGTCATGTCTCATCTCTGAAGTAAGAAGGAAGAATCTAGGCACCAAATATGCTGGCTGAGGAATCCTACTCCATGGAGTAAGATTTTACTTTATATTTGATTTTATTTTATTTATAAAATTTATGTTTTAACAAAAATATCAAATTTTGGGCGAACTGAGGGACCCCTCCCCCCCAAATATGGCCTCCTCTGCCGTCATGAAGCTACGATAACATATGGATCCACCCAATTACTTGTGTGGGTCAACTGGTCCATTCAAAAATATATATATAAATAAAAAGAAATATATATTAATAATTAAAATAAATTTTGTTATTGATCCTATTTTATATTTTTGATTAAAACTATATAAAATTTATTAAAACAATTATCCCTGAAATTTATTTATTAATTCGGATCAGCTAACTCAAAATTAAAAAAAAGAAGAAGAAAATGAATGAGTTACAATTAACCCATGAGTGTTGAAGTGTCAAGACTAATACCACATACAATTAACCCATCGACTTCATAATAATCTTCAGCCAAACGTGGCATGAAGAGAAACAGAAAGCTAACAAAGCTAACAGAAAGCTAGCACGTGTCTTTGTGCAGCATGACCTTTTTTTTTTTTTTTCAAGCTAGAGAGTCTGAATTAATTTAAAAAATTTATAATTTTGAGATTTATTTATATAAACTAAAAATATTTGGATAGCTATAATATTATAAATTTATCTAAAAATAGTCTTAAATTGGTAAATTTTTTATTTAATTGTTTAGAGATAAATATGTAGTAATTAATTTGTGAATTAATTTTTCTTGTTATACTAAATTTTTTAAACTAACAATGAATTGCCGGTAATACTTCATCAAAATAAATTGTTCACAAGTTTTTTTGTCATCAAATCGTATATTATCTATTTTATTTTATTTATTTATATGATTATATTTGATAATTGAATAATAATTAATATTTACCCCTATAATTTATTTAGATATATTTAAATTATAATAATTTTTAATTTACCCTTCTATATCAGAATACTTATTTATCTTCTCTGCATAATATTTGCAGGAAAAAAGAACATCATTTTCATCACAAATGTAAATTAATTATGATATATTCGTTTAATTGAACATTTGCACTCCTCCTCTTCTTCTTCTTCTTCTTCTTCTTTTTTATATATATTTCTTTTTGAAATTCGTACACACGACAACCCGTACATACACAATAACTTTTTGGATAGTTTCAAGTGATTTTTCACATCTCCAGCTGCCGACGTAACGTGAGTCTTCTTGGCAACGCCACCTCCCCTTGACGTCTGCAATAACATACCAAAAAAACATGGGCTTTCGTTACGTCGTTTTATCTTGAAAACCTTTCATTGATTAGCAAATCTCTCCCTCAAGGAGTCATTTGATCTCAAACCGGGCACTCCAACCTCTTTCGTGAATTTCTCACCGCTGTTCAGACGTCCAGAGATCTCCATCATGCATAGCTTGGCATTTTCATCTTCCACTTGATTATTGAGAACCCTACAAATGGCAGCGAGATGGGTCGTTTTGCTTCTTATTCTTGTAGTATTTCTGAAGTGGCAGGCATTTGCTTCTGCTTCTTCTGATCCAGCAAGTGAGTAGAAGCTCAGAACTCCCCCTTTTACTTTCCAAATTGATCCCCTCCGTAACTCTGTTTCTTCCATCTCTGTTTTTGAAGGAATTGCCGGTGGAATTGCTTTCAACGTAGCATCCTCTCTCTTCAAATGGCTATGGTCACTGAAATCTCCGGCTAAAACAGGTAGTAGTTTTACCAAAAACAATGCAGATTTGCATTCGTGTTCTGTTTTCTCTGTTGTCTTACCACAGATAGATTTCTGCAAATAAATCGGGGGTGGCTTCGTGATTTAGGTGTTTCTGGACGTTCAATGGTAAAATTTGAGGGTGGATACACAGTGGAGACTCTGTTCGATGGAAGCAAGCTTGGAATCGAACCTTACTCTGTTCTGCCTTCTCCTTCCGGAGAACTTCTAATTCTTGATTCCGCTAATAGTAACCTGTACAGGGTTTCAACCCCGTTATCCCCCTGTAAGTTCACTCTTTCTTTCTCATTTCACGTCCAAAATTTTTTGCCTTAGTTTTTTTTTTTCAATTTTTCAGCGAACTATTGAATATATTTTGAAATGATTGAGGACTTGGGCGACATAGTTATGGTTCATTTATATTAAAACCTGATTAAATTGAATAAAAGACCTGACAAATAAAAGCATACGCAACGCTTATTACATGTATAATCAAACTTCTTATAAACTTATAAATTCTACATTCGTGGGTTGGCTGTTCTATGTATTCATTTTGTTTGTAATGCAGCAATCCAATAGTCGCCCAACTCTACTGTATATGGTGTGTTGCATTGATGCTGATTTTCCTCATGTTCTTTTTTCATATTATTAAGAGAAACAAGAGCAATTAGTCAGAGTATGATTTAGATGGTATAATACACTCATTTCGTTGTCTGACCCATGAGGATCCTCATGTGACTGCAATCACTGAATAAGCAATATAGAGAACTCGTCCAAAGGGGGTTCAGGGGCAAAGCCTCCATGTGTGGGCCTATTATGTTTTTGGGCCCATCAGCTTTGTGTACAAGCCCCTGCACGCACATACTTTTTGACCTTGGCTTCCATGAGCTCTGAGAAACATATTGTAACCGTTTTATTATAACTCTATTTTTAATGATAGTAAAACTTATCTAAGATTGCCCGTATTTTATTCCTTTTTGGACATTTTCACATAATTTAGTATTTTTTTTTGTGATTGTTTTTTCCTTTAATTATTGCCAATCTCTGAATTCCTTCCACTTGCTATAACATATTATTTTTCTCCTTTTTAAAAAAAAAAAAAATTCTTTTCTTAGTAATAAAGCTATTGGAGAATCTGAATTTTATACTATTGATCCATAGGTTAGTGTCTGCTTTAGTTTAGTTGAAGACTCCATTTTTCTAGATCTGCTTTGCACTTTTCCTCCACTCCCCAATAGAACAAGTTCCATTTTCTTTGCCTTTCTCCAAAAAAGCAAGTGTAAGGAATTAATGTACAAAAATCTAGACGTGTTAGGTGAAACTAGAATGATTTAGTAGTCTAATAAGCCAGCTCGCACAAGTGTCATTTGTACTTGGATTTAGTAAATACTCATTTTCATATAATGTACTATAATATACATTTTAGAAAATGGGGTTGTTTAAAAATTAAATGATAATTATTACTTAATTAAAAAATGTTTAAATTGCCATTAAGGAATCACCTGAATTAAGAACTTAAGTGTAAAGAAGTTTTAAGAATATTTTTATATTTTAATAAAAGCATTCCATTTGAAAATTTTGATCCTCTACTTCTTCTTGAAGATTTTCATTTTACTTTTACCCAAATTACTCTTTTGTTACTCTACTTCCGAATAAGCTCCTCTATGATATTCAATTATCCAATCAAATTCAGGAAATGAGGCCTTTTCTCCTGTTGATCTTTTTATCAAACACAAGTGTCTTATGCATGTTGCTTGCAAGTTTCTATAGCTGACATTGATGGATTGCCTCAGACAGCAGACCCAAACTTGTTGCTGGATCACCAGAAGGATACTCTGGGCATGTTGATGGGAAACTAAGAGAAGCTAGGATGTACAACCCTAAAGGGTTCACATTGGATGATAAGGGAAACATATACATTGCAGACACTATTAATATGGCTATCAGGAAAATCAGTGATGCAGGTAGATATCTCCAATGCACTCTATTGAATACTTTCAGAGCAGTTTTGATTCATTCTTCTTTGTTAACTCGGTAAATTTAGTACCCGAGTGTGTGAAAGAAGTGAAAAAATACAGTCGTTGTCGGTTTGATCAAATGGTCGTGTAGGAGGTATTGATTTTGGCTCGAGCTTGCTGAGTAACGGACTAGACTAGGTAAGCTCACCAAGACCAGCGTGTATGACTGGCCAAGAGCTAGTGGAAGGAGTTTGACAACCAAGAAAACTGAAAAAATAAAAAATGAAAAAAATGAAGTATGGATTTAAATATTAGCATGGATATTGGTTATGACCATGTTGGTGATACCTATCAGTATTGGATATCATAGACAATTTTTATTTATAAAAAATATTAAAATTATCTTTGATATTCTTTTAATTATTGAAATTCAAAAATTATAAAATATGTGAATTTTAGATTTAGATAAGATAAAAAAATAAAATAAAATTGTCCATACCTATTGACTAATATAATGCATTATATTGCCGTTATGGTGAAATATCATGCCAATTTTTCTAGTGTTGAGACCTATTGATATTGATATATATCCGCTGTTTGTTTGACCTATTAGATGACCACAAAAGGCCGGACTAGCCTCACAGGATGATTGGTATCCTGCTCCCTTTTCTCTTCTGTTCGTTTCTGACAGACTTGTAACAGAATACTGCTGACTTGCTTTCTCAGGGATTACCACTATTGCAGGAGGGAAGTTGAACGGACGAGGGAGCCATGTTGATGGTCCAAGTGAAGATGCAAAGTTTTCTGATGATTTTGATGTGGTTTACGTTGGAAGTAGTTGCACATTATTGATTGTTGATCGGGGAAACCAGGCGATTCGTGAAATCCAGCTCCACTATGATGATTGTTCTTCTGAAATCCATTATGATGGCAATGCCCGTTTAGGTATAGCTCAACATTTTATTCTTGTCGATGTGTTTGGGAACAGCCCTATAATGTAGTTACATTTTTCTGGTAAAAAGGAACTACAGTTAGGAAACTAAAGTTTTTCTGAGGTACAGGTGAAATCTTAATCTATCTAAACATGAAAAAAATACCGAGTTAGATTATGTAACAGAGGACTGGCCCCAAATGATCAATATGAAGCCTTTTATATTGTTTTGGAATAACCTGTATGTGTTCTTAAGCAGTTAATGTACGTTTATCCAACATTTATTGAAAAAGAGATTCTGAGTACGCTTGGGGGACTCAATCCAGTTCAAAGATTAGTCTATACAAATGGCAGTTGCCTATTTTTTTTATTCACCCGTTCGATCATAATGATCACAGTACCCTTCATCGCCTGCTATGTTACATTTTATGAGGGTTTCACATTCTTATGTTTCGAAGTGATGCATACTCCTGATCAAGTATGAGTTCTATCAGGGGTAGCAGTTCTTGTAGCAGTTGGCTTCTTCGGTTACATGTTGGCATTGCTGCAGCAGAGAGTGCAAGCTTTGTTTTCTTCGCAGGGTGTAAGTCATTTTAAGATGTTTTGTGCTAATTTTCTGCTCTCCTGCATCCCCTTTCTTTCCTTGTGGTGGACTTGTTTGCTTCTGAGTACCTGCCGTTCCTTGGGTCTACGTGTTTGATTTTTGTCTGATTCATATAAATATTGTTGGGTTATGGGTCATTTTTGTGTGAATCTCATATCCATTTGACGTGTCGTTTAGTGGCTTGCATAAGAATGCAGGTGTATTGTACTGATCCGAAAAAATTGCAAATTGGCACACAGCAGGCGGCTAACTCGCGCATGAGCGTCATTTCGAGATTGAATGGCGCTTAAGGAGCGCTCGAGGGACGATGAGCGTGATTTCTTGATCGATCAGCGCCCGCTATGCGCTCGAGAGGGCGCCCATGCACTGAGCACTCGAGCATCATTTCTAATATAAATATATCTGACGTGTTTTAAGGTTAATCACTTTATAATTTTTAAAACCTTGAGTGACGACACTGTGAGAAAAAGAAGAGTGAGAGAGAGAAAAGGAAGAAGATGAATGTTCGAGCATCTAAACAAGTTTCGGATCATATTCCAATCTCTACCGACCATGGGACGTTATTCTTAAAGTTAAAAAGAATGTTTTACAAATCTTATTTATTCTTTTTCGTTCTGTATTCATTATTACTCAGATTTTTTTATTATAAGGTATTGTATTCTTATATTTTGGAGTTTGTATAACCGAACGTATGTTGCCTAGTAGATATTTTGAACAAATAGTCCAATAATTTTTTTACTCATTTATAAGAAGAGTTTTCCACGTAAAATCGTGTGTATTTATTATTATTTGTGATTATTATTTGTTTGTTGTGTATTATTAATTATTTTTTTACAATTTAAATAAACGATCCGATCTTAACAAATATTACCTGAGAAGCCTGCTATCAGTTATAGGAATGCATTGATTAGCTAGATTAGCTAGTAAGGTCTCTTGGCATTGTTCAAATAGACTTACTAATGAAGGCTGGCCTTTGATTATTTCCTCCCGCCGACCAAGCATAGTGTTTTTCTTTATTTTCTGGAAGTCAGTGTCCTGCTTGGTCTGCCGCTTCCGTGAAGCCAAATGAAACCTTCAGATTCTTGTGACAGAAGAAGAACAGCGCGATAGCAACACGATATCAAAGGGCTCACCACTCAGTAATTCCCCCTCTAATCCATGATGAAGATGAGCCTGAGAAGCCAGAAGAGGGCTTCTGCGGTTCATTCTGGAGGCTAATTCTCAAAGCTGGTTCCTTGGCAGCTAAAATATTGGGAGCATTAATATTCTGGGGATCTAGAAAGGATCAATTGCACCAGACAAATCTAACGCAATTGCAGCAGCAGATGTATCCCGGCAGACATGAAGACAGCTGGCCCGTGCAAGATAATTGCATCATCCAAGATGAAGACGAGCCACCATCAGCAGAAACTGGATCACCTACATCAATAAGTGCAAAAACTTATCCATTTATGAACAATGATGTGGATAACACCCAACAATTTAGGCAGCGGCAAATGCATCAACAGTGGCAGCAGCAGCAACGGCGGCAGCTGCATCAACAGTGGCAGCAGCAACAACAGAAGCAGCAACCTGTGCAGCAGAAACAACCTCAACAGCAGCAAAGGCATTACTCATCTGTTCTAAAAGCTAACCACGTTGAGCAGAGCTCCGAGGCAAATGAGATTGTCTTTGGAGCAGTCCAAGAGCAGGATGGAAGACGTGAAGCGGTGGTTATAAAAGCTGTTGATTACACTGACCCTACTTATAACCAGCATAATATCCGTTCTCGATTTAACTACATGGGCTACTCCTCCTATGGCTATTCATAGTCTGTCTACATGTCAAGCTTATTAAATAGGCCGTCAAATGAATGTTCCGAGGAAGCTTTTTCTTTCCATTCTAAAAGAATGCTCATTTTGAATGCTGATGTATACACAAAGGTTCCATCTTTGCATCAATTTTCTTTGCGAGCTTCAAGCTCAGAGCTCAAGGAGACATGTTTTACTTGGCGGAAGTGTATTGGAGACGAGGCTCAAATCATGATCATGAGGAGCTATATGGGAAGTATTGGGATTAGTATTGAATATTATGTTAGTTAAGAGACATAAAAATCAAACTCTGAATGTTATTTTGTTGGTTGTATGTTTGGATTGTCACATAATGATAATAAGTATTGTTTCTAAAAAATTTTTAAAGTTAGCTATGAAATTTCATCAGTAATCTCTTATCATTTTATTAATGTATTGGTGATATTGATGGTATGTTAATACGATTAGAGATTTAGCTAACCATATAATTATTGATTTTTATTAGATGGTTTGATCAGATTAGATTTATTATTGTAAAGGGTTCTTTAAAGGTTATTTAAGTTAATGTTGTTGAGTTATTAATTATTATGCAAAGTTCTATATGTTAATTTGTATTCTTATAAATTTAAAATATAGATTTAGTAATTTAATATAAAATACAACTTTATCAAAATTATCTTCTTTGATTGAGCCTTTCTTTTCGGTTGGATCTCTGTACCTTTTATTATCTCTTTGAATACATCATTGCGTTGTTAGACTATCATGCCTCGACTATCCCATTCAACACATGGCAATGTTGTTGAAGTTTTTGGCATTTGATCATATCATGGAACACATTATTATATTGTTAACTCAACTTTATAAACTTTTTTTATCTATTGTATATTATTATTGGTATAGATGCCAAAAAAATTAAGAGTAGATAATCGGAGGATTTTTATTATAATTTATCTATTATATAAATCCTAATTTATTTCAAATGTATTGTGAGAATCATACTATTTTTAATTAAAATATTGCATAACTATCATATAGGTATTAAAGAATCAGTATGACTTGAGACAAATCCAACTATATATATATATAATCCCTATAAATAAATATGTAATTATCTCTCCATTTTAGTATTTTATATTAGTATTTTATATGACTGATAATTTGATAGTGTAAATTAAAATATTAGTATTTTATATTCTATTTTATCAAAATATGCCAAGATATTTCAAATCTATTATGTTTAATTTGAATCTTATTTTTATTAATACCATATTATCATTATTATTCACACTCTTAGATCGTGTAAATATTTGCTGGACTTTTGAGTCCACTCTGTATCCTCTCCATTTTGAAATTCGTGGCAGTCTCATTGGGGGTTGATGGTGGGCATTTCAAATACTAGTTGCTAGGTTTGGGGGAAGAATTTTGTATATCTATTTTATTTGAAAATCCTTTTATTTTTCAAATTAACGATGGTTATCATATTTGTTGAATATTTATTAAATATTGATGTAGTTTTTTTTTTTTTTTTTGGGGAGGTCCCTATAAAGAAAGTCAAATATGCCAGATGGGCTACAGCGGAGACAGAATTATTTTCTCGGGAGGGAATTCTACCGTTAGCACCAGCTGCTGCTGCGATTCCTTTATTTGGCCTATAGGTGGAGGAGAGTTTTGAAAGAACGAGAGAGAGAACAGAGAAAGAGAACGGACACACAGAGAGCGAGAGAGAGAGAGAGGGGTCAGGGTTCTCGGAGGGTATTGGTTTTCTTCATCTCTCTTGGTCTTTCTTTCTCCTCTCTCCATTTCTTGAAGAAGAACCTTCAAGCCATGACGGGTGAAATTCATGGGGCAAGTTTCAACCAGGCTTACGCCCACAACGACGATCTACAGGACGCCGAGTTTTCAGAGCGCGGCTGTTGTTTCTGGGTCCCCTTCCTCGGGTCATCGTCAGAACTCGGGCCCGACCGCTGCTGGGAGAGGATAACGGCGGCGGAAGTCGATGGCGAGGACAGCTGGTGGGTCCGGGGCTGGAAGAAGCTGAGGGAGTGGTCGGAGATCTTGGCCGGGCCGCGTTGGAAGACGTTCATCCGCCGGTTCGGGAAAAATGTCCGGGCGGGCCGGCAGGGGAAATTCGGGTACGATCCGTTGAGCTACGCGATGAACTTCGATGAGGGCCCCGGGGGGAATAACGATGACTGGAACGAAGATAACGTCTTCCGAGGCTTCTCATTCCGGTACGCTGTAATTCCGGCGTCGGCGAAATCGTCGATGGATTTGGGGAAAGATGGGCCTTCGTTCCTGTGAACCTCAACGCTATTAGGAAGATTGTCTCATGGGCTGGGCCTCCATGAATGAGGAGAAGCCCAAATGTTGTGTTTGACTAACAGAAGACGAGCTGGGGATGGTGGGCCAGGCTAATCGGGCCCATTCATTATAATCACATCCATCGTCATCCTTCTCTACCTTTGGCAAGACTTTTTTTTTTCCTTTTTTTTTTTGGGGAGAATTTGGAAGACTTTTTTTTTTTTTTGGCCTCTTGTCTGGTGTTATTGTTATTTTACATATACTCTTAAAAATAAAAATGAAAAAAAAATCAAAAAATATTTTCTATTGCCATCTTTCTGTTCTTATACAAATTTAAACCCAGAAAAATATAAACCCAAAACTTAGGAGGCTGTAACTTTTTGCACATATTTTATGTGATGAAATGCATATGTGTTTTTTTTTTTTTTTTGGGGGAGGGAATTGACGCACATGTTGGTGTAGAGTATTATTCATGAGCCAATGTTATATTAAACATATCTGTAGAGAAACCATAATTTCACAATTTAAAATATTATATAGTTATGATATTTAAATTTGCAGTTGTATTGATGAGAATCAGCGCTCACCTTTGTGTAGGTGTTTCAACAAATTTTAATTTTTTTGCTATTCATTAATCGAGTTTGATATGATAACAATAGATTCAAAAGGCAAATTATATTTGAGCAAGATGATGCATTGCTCTATGAAGATATGCTATATATGAGTCTATCTTGATAAATTCTATTGTACTATATGATAAGAATTCAGAAATTCATTTTGCTATGGATACTTTATTTGAGTGAAACTGTTGAGGTTGGTTTTAAAGTAAGATTTTAGATAGTGAAGTCAAATTAATAATATTTGAACATTTAAATTTTATATGATGTTTCAAAATATAAATCTCTTTTAATTTTTTGCTTTATGTTATGCTATCGATAATTTATTTTGCATTTGTGGCAAAAGAAAATATGTTGTTATATTATTTTCAATTATAAATGCTTATACCTAAACATCTTTACGATAATATAATCGTAGATTTAAGAAACTATATCATTTATTTGACAAAAGGTAATATATAATTGATGCGTCTCTAGTTCTCGGTTATGATATGGATTAGAGAGGCTTTCAATCTTTCGCTGGTCGATCCGGATCAAATCAAGTCTCCATTGTTATCAACTTAAAATATGCATACCACAATTACGAATAAGAGGTTAGAGGACGACGGGAGGTTGTCCAACTATAAACACTCTGATACTCAAGTTAAAAATCTTCTACAATAAATGGAGGAGTGCACACTTAGACGTAAACGTGATAATAATACAAAGATGTAGAGATAGGGGGAGTGCTAGTAGGATGTGTTTCGAGGTTTGGGCTTTGAGAGTTGCACTACTATGGGGTGGCTCATCAACTCCATCGGAAAGTGGCAGTGGCTCAAGGGAAGAGAGTTGGTTCTTTCTCCTTGAGACCTAAAACTTTGGGTGAAAGATCAGATACTTGATCTCTGATCACCATTTGGGTTTAGGATTGAGCTCTCTCATCTCCTTTTATATTTTCCCTCAAAGTTAATGTAGCAATAGCAGAAATATTATATTTTCCTCTCCTCGCTGATATTCATTTATTCTTTCCCATTATTCAAATGGTTGATTTAAGAAGAGTAAATGACAATATGAGCAATACTAATTATAATAGTATTACTTATGAAAGTAGCTATATGAACTGTTTAAAAATAAATAGATTCTCAAATTTGACGATTAAATAGAAAGTATGGCTAAAAAAATAAATTTAGGTGATTTTTAAGAAATTTTTTAAATTATTTACAAATATGTAAAATAGACTTATGGTATTGTTCACTTTAAGCTATTTGATATCATAAATGACCATAATATAGAATTTATATTTAAAATATTTTGATAATTTTATTAAATTTTTAGTTATTGAATCATTTGTAGATATAGAAATAAATATGAAAAAGTATGGTGATTATCATATATCTCTATGTGACATGATGTTGTCTATTGAATATCACTAAACATATGCCATCAATGGTTAGTTCACTTTTTTTGGCCAAAGACAACAACCGTATGGTGTTAGTATTACTAAGTAATATATCATCAACCAAATCAAGTCATGTAATTTTTTTAACTCAAATTCTTTCCAGCGTTACAATGACAATTGCAGATGCCATACCCTTCAATAATAATGGAGTATCATTTGATTTGGGAGATACTGTAATGTTATCATTAAATAACTTGTTTAACTAGTAAGTCCAAAAACTTTTAAATGTCCCCATTTAATATTGTTTTTGGTTAGTGTCAATATAATAGATGCACATAGTTATTTGAATAACATGCATGATAATAATTAGGATGTAAGAAAGGATTATTTTACAACAGGGATGATATTTTGTTCCAAAAAAAAGTGCAACTTATGTGCTAAAGTTGTATTCTCTCTTCAGAAATTAATGTCATGATGTATATGTGTCATAATTAAAGTTTTTGCTCATGAGATGTACTAAATATGGTGATGGTTGTAAAATGAAAATATTAGAATTGTACAAAAGAAAAAACCTCTATATTGGAAGGCAATTAAGTGTTTAGGCTCTCAAATTTGTACTCTTTTTTTTTATATATATAAATTTTAATGAGCCATTTGCAGTTAAATTCAAAATTTAATATGCAATAATGTTGCGGGTTTAGTGTAAGTTGATTCTACTAATTCAATCCACATATTATACAAATTATATGAGATAATACAGTTTTGATATGTTATATTAAAAAATATACAAGAATACAAACAAAAAGTGATTACTGATATGTATAGTAAATGAAAATTATTATATGTGCGGTTACATAGAGTATAACTTTCTAATTCTAATACAATGACAACGTATCAAAATATGAGTACTTGGGAAGGTTGTTATGAAGATACCTCGTATTTATTTTTCTATTGTGAGTTTTGATTTTTCAAATCATGTGTTGATGGATTTAATACAATTGTCCTCCTCAATTAGATTGATGAAACTTTTCTTTATGAAAAGTATGGATGAACTTTATTTTTCACTAGTACCATTGATGACAGTAAAATATATATCTTGCTTTTGTTGTAGTGTGTTAGTCGCCTTGTGTATCGGCACATTCCATGACTTTATAGGGGCATTCGATTATCTGCAACATCACCCGTGCTTGGAGGACTTTCATCTGCCTCATGCTAGTGGATTGTCATCGTCACATCTCAACGTTTACGCCGCATTATTCTTTATTTCATCATCTCCCGGGATCGGTGCCCACTTGGTGCCCGAGACGCCATCTAGGCGAGCCCATGTCGCGTGCGCTCGCTGTCGCGCTTAGTGAGCGCCCGAGGCGCACAGCGAGCGCATTTAGTAAAAGCGAGCGCTCGTTGTGCGCCCCGTTTGCCCTCGAGTGCCGGCACCCCGAGTTCTCCAAACCTTAACCACGCTCGCCGCACGCTTGAGCAACGTGGGTCCTTGTGTCTAACGGCTCATTATTTTCGAAATCTTGTTTGGCTCTATATATGTACATGTCTTATGTTTTTGAAACCCTAACTCTTCCAGCAAAATTTTGAGGAGCTGTTCTCTCTTACAAATCCATCTTTCTTATGTTCAATTGTTGAGAAAAATTGATACCAATATTGGTGCTTCATTGACAAAGTTTTCTCTACTCATTGTGGTTTTCTATTTACATCCCTGCTTGTTAACCTTCGTAGCGATATTGGTGGCGTGAACACTGGGATCCAGTGAGTTCAGCAATTCAAGTGGTTCCAGAGGGAAGATTGATGTGAAGACCGGAAGGTATCTGTTTTCGCCGCTGCGGGCAAATTTAAGGAGTTCCTTAATAGGGATCACGAGATGGGAGTAAGTCGGTTAGGTTAGTGTGTCGTTACCACCCGATCTGTAAGTTAATTTTCATAGTGCATTTCTTTTCCGACCGTTGAAACCTGGAGGATTTTTTATCGATCACCGTGGGTATCGAGTTTTTCTTTCGTCACCAAAAAACTTGTCTTTTTATTATATTACTGCTTTATTTTTATACTCGTATCGCTCGTAATATGTAGATTCAAATATTCTTTACGTATATTATATATTTGATTGAATACTGCTTTCGCTAATTTATTGTGGGGGTCGAAATATTTATTGTATAATTTAGACAAACATGGTTCTTTCATAGTGGAAAAGGGAGAATTGTGACTGTTGAAAATTATTTTTAGATTGCAACTGTGAGCAAGTGAAAATAGAAAGGATTAAGGGATTATAGTTTGGAATCAATTGGCAAGACAAGATTTCAAAAAGCAAATGGACTACATCACACAATTTTGGTGGACAACACAAACATATAATAGCAAACTTGACAGAGAGTGCAAATGAAATAGTAAATAGAGTATGCTATTTGCTAATTACTGTACTTGTTTAGCATTTCTTTAACCGTTTGGACAAGATCTTTAATGCACGTCGATTGAAAAGTAGGAAAAAGATGACAACTGATACGATATTTACCAGTAAATGTATGGATTGGGTTATTAGACATAAACAACGTTCTAATGGTCATAAAGTCTAGATTTTCAATAGGAAAGTACAAGGTTCAAGGACATGACTAAATACAACACAGGCATTTAAAAAAGAAGAAAATGTCTAAAATATGAATTTGATCGATAAAACGTACACTCGTAAAAAATTTCAACAATTGCAGGTTTTATAATTGTTATCAGTAAGTTTATTGTTCTTAATTATATCATGCCGATTTACATATATTAAAGTGTGATACAGTCCTCCAAGTTTGGACAAGTTAATTCGTTCCCCATGACATCCTGATTATTTGCTGTTGTATAGTGGGAATGAAATGAATTGGAGGAAAAATTTCCACACAGCACAACTGTGTGGGAAGTGTAAATAGAAAGGAAACAATCATTGAATTTGTCCAAATGATAGTGGTGCTAGAACACCCTATAGTTAATCTAGTCTTCTGTTGCACTTGTTATCATGTCAGATAAATTACAAAAACTCAACTTTATGTCATTTTCTTGTGTATATTACCCGTAATTACTGATCTCTATTCTATAGGTTGTGCATGATGAGATAGAAATTTTGTTGAGCCAAACCCTCCAACCAAAAAAAAAAAAAAAAATCCCAAACCATCATCATATTAATTATCATGTTAGTAAAAAGTATTGGGATGGATAATTTTCTTCACATAAGTCATGCCCTTTCTAGCATAATGTTCACTGTATAAACATATTCCTTGATTTATTTATAAATGTATGGAACTTTGCAAGAGGATCACTTGAAACATGTTTGAGTAAAAGAGTTTTTCGGCGATTAGTGGCATTAGCGTCTGACTTACACATGATAGGAGCATGTGTGCATTTAACTTAAAATAGACATACATTAGGTGTGTCTAAAAGGTGCATGTGTGTGAATTCCAGTGATATTTATATCTAATGTGAAAGAACCGTTTCGGTCCAAATTACAAAATAAATATTTTGACCACCACAATAAATTAGCAAAAACAGTATACAATCAAATATTTAATACACGTAAAGAATATTTGTATCTAAATGTTACGAGCGATACGAGTATAAAAATAAAGCAGTAATAATAATAAAAAGAACAACTTTTTGGTGACGAAGGAAAAACTTCGATACTTGCGATAATCGAGAAAAATCCTTCGGGTTTCAATAGTTAGGGAAGAAATGCATTGTGAAAATCAACTTACAGATCGGATAGTAGTGACGCGCTAACTTAACCGACTTACTCCCGTCTTGTAATCCCTCCCAAGGAACTCCTTGAATTTGCCCCGCGGAACCGGACACCTTCTGTTCTTTACATCAATCTTTCCTCTTGAGCCACTTGAATTTTTGAACTCGTTGGATCCCAATGTTCATGCCACCAACGTCGCTATGAAGGTTAACAGGCGGGGGAAGAGAAAACAAGATGATGAAGAGAAAACTTTTTCAATCTAACACAAAGGTTGGAGTTAAGTTTTCTCAATAATCGAGCAAAAAGATTAGGAGCTTTTCAAATGATATGCACTCCCCAAAGAAGTTGTGAGATCCCGGAATTAAAAAGGGTTAAAACCGGAATAAAACATTGCTACTGAAAATCGGAGAAGGCCGAACCACTTCATGGAAGTGCAAGAGACCGAAGTGAATAATAAGGAAAATTTGGCTGAAAATGAAGAATTGACTAGATTTGAAGATGATGACCGGTTGGCCGATTTGGAGTAAAGGTGACGGATTTTGAGTAAGGTTGACCAGAAATTATAATGTTGACCGGATTTTAAAAGACGTTGACCAGCCTTAAATAAGAGAAATTAAATGTTGGTCAGCGTGAGCAAAAATATTGACAGAACTTAAGAAAGTTGATCGGCAACGAGTGAAACATTGGCAAGAAAATGGCCTAATTATGAGTAGTTGGCCTGAATAAACTAATGGCAACTAAAGACAAAAAGTAAACTTTATTATTTAGTTAGAATCCAACTAGGCTCGACCAAATGAGGTAGGTAAACTACCTTATTACACACTGAGGAGAAGTATTGAGGTAAGTAAACTAATCTACCTGCTTCCACCTAATCACTGAAGGTAAGTACCGAGTAAGTAACTTACCCACCAAATCCCTCCTCTATAAAAACCCAGCGTCGGTTGGTTGAATGTAGTAAAGGCAAACACAAGTAGTAAGGAAGAAGTGGAGGAGAGAAAAACTTCAGACGGTAATATTGAGCGATCGACTGTCAGGCAAGTGTACATTGGACGCTGATCTTTAAGTTCATGCTTTAAGAATATTACAAGCGTACTCTCCGTTTTAAGTTTATGATTTGATGCAAGAGTACTCACCGCTTTAAGTTCATATTTTTAATGCAAGTTTATCATATCTATTGATGTTCAGTTGTTTCATAATATTCAAATGCATGTAGTTTAATTATTGCATGATTGTAGATGACGACTAGTTATTTATTTATGAAAAAGTACCGGTTATTCCATGATGTTTGGACATTTTACTTAAATGCATGAAATCTGGCTATGTTATAAGTTATTCGGTTATTGTACGTATAAAAAGAACTCCGTCTTTTTGTTGAAAAAGAACTCCATCCTTTTTGTTGAAAAAAAAACTCCGTCCTTTTTGTTGAAAAGAACTCCGTCCCTTTTGTTAAAAAAGAGCTCCGTCCTTTTGTTGAAAAAGAGTTCCGTCTCTTTGTTGAAAAAGAATTTCGGCTTTTAAACTCTGGATTTGGATGAAAAAGAACTTCGGCTTTTGAACTCCGGATTTTGATGAAAAGAACTCCGCCTTTTAGATGAAAAGAACATCGACTTTTGAACTCCGGCTTTTAATAAACTCCGTCCTTTGAGAAAAATGAACTCCGGCCTTAATGTAAAATGAACTCCAGCTTTGTATTGAAAATGAACTTCGGCTATTGAGAAAATAAGCTCCGTCCTTTGAGAAAAAGCACTCCGTCCTTTTTGTTAGAAAAATGAACTCCGGCTTTAATGTGAAATGAACTCCGACTTTGCATTGAAAATAAACTCCGGCTTTTGAGAAAATGAGCTCCGTCTTTTGAGAAAAAGCACTCCGTCGTTTTTGTTGGAAAAATAACTCCAGCCTCTGTCAAAAAGAACTCCGGCTTTTGTTGATAAAGTACTCCAGCTTTTTGAGAAAAAAAGAACTCTGACTTTTTAAACTCTGGCTTTTTGAGAAAAAGAACTCCGGCCTTTTGAACTCCGACTTTAAGTATATGATTTTCGAATTAAGTTCTATGATTTGAAATCGGTTTGAAGTATATGATTTTTGAACCAGCCTTAAGATATGCTGTACACAATTTCTGAAGGGTAAATTATGATGATTCTAACTGAAAATGGCTTTCAGTAAGTAATAAGAAGAAAGTATTTCTGTTTCTGTTATTTTGGACCCAAGACTGATATGCAGTCAGGTTACGTTCTCCGGCATCCCTTAGAACGTTATGGTGGTAATCGAGGATAACTCTGTTCATGGAGTTATCTATGGTCCGCTTCTCCTCGAGGCGTTATAATGTGGAGGGTAGATTCTGTTCTGTTCTGGTTGGCACCCCTTGGATTAGGGAAGGATCTCGTGAGGTGAGATAATCCGTTCTGTTCTGTTTAATGCCGTTGATTGTGGGGAGATGTACACAATTTATCCTCGATTATTTGCCCCATTCGCTAGTAGGGTTTACTGGTAGGGTCCTTTACTGATAAAGATGAGACTTCTGTAAAATATGGAAGTAAGACCGACTTCTACTTTCTGAAATATGAGTACATTGATTTTGGATTTTCGAAGACCGTTTATATTTCTAACAGTTCTGGATACGTTTCCGTTATGAATCACTTCATTATGGCATTTGTAACTTTATGTGCAGTAATATATATTTTGTTGAGATATGTTCTGTATATATGTTTTACTATATATCTGCATATACCTTGTTGGGCCTCGGCTCACTGTTTAATATTTTTTCCTCCCCTTAGATGAGACTTTAGAGTGGTGCCCAACGAGTTGGAGTGATTAGAGCTTGTCTGAAGAATTATTAAAGACTCAGAAGCTTATTTTGGGGAATATTATTGTAATGACTTGTTTATGATTCATAAACTTTTATAGCTAGACGTTTTGATTGTGTATTCACAAATGAATACTTTGAAATGAATATGAATGTTTCCGCTAGTTGTTAGAGTAACTTCCGTTATGTTTCTTATTGTTAAAAGTATATGGGTTATAGATGGCATCTGTGATCCTGTATTGTGCAAAAAAAAAAAAATCCGTTCCGTCACAGAAATTCTAAGTAATCTAAGGTTTAAAGATATAAGTTATGAATATGTAGAAGTCCCAAAAAAATTCAAATTAAAAAATGTCCGTTAGACACAAGAGGGGCGCGCTGCTCAAGCATTGACTAGGGTTTGGGACAATGAACCCGTGCTGCTCGAGCGGCTATTGGGTGCTCATGGAGCGCCCGGCTCGCAAAAATGTGCCTAGCGGGCGCTCGAGCTCTCGTCGAGCACCCGTTGCGGGAGGCGTGCCTAAGTGGCACCTCGGGCGCCTGTCTTGGGACAAGGTGAAAAACGCGACACGAAGGCGAGAACACTGAGATTTGATGATGACGACCTTTGGGCATTAAACGAATGAAAATCTTGCAGGCCGAAACGTTGCCGCAGTTACTGAAAGCGCCAACAAAAGATTAAATAAATAACTCAACATTGTTACAGAATATGCCAACTAAAAATATGCCTAACATAATGTACTTCAAAAAGATGCATGTGCACACGATGCCAAGAAAAGGCCATGTATGATAGGCAAATGACTTGCGCTTGTTTGCAGGCTGATAACACTACTTGCACTTAATGTGTGCACGACGGGTGCTTATATTTCATCTTTGTTTCAAACGCTCTATGCAATTTTTGAAGGCGTCAAGTGCAAAATTGAACTAACATTTGGGCACCGACTAGAGAGAGAAAGAAAAAGAAAAAGAATGAAAAATTTTTTTGCTAATTGAAAAATTGTTCCAATTTTTACTATAATTAAGTACTACTTTATTGTTAATATTTAGAATGTTTTACTAGTGTAATTTATCTTGTCTTCATTTCTTGTTGATTTTAGATTAATTTATTATTGTTGTGGTGAAACCAAAAGAGATGTTGATGGTTTGTTTAACTAAAATCGAATTTATAGTTAATATTATGTGGTCACGATATCTTTTGATTTTACCCTTTCATTTAGCATTGGGCTATGCTGATGAAATTGGCCTGAATGATAAAAGAAAAAGGTTGCCAGCAGGCTTAACACTAATATTATATGTCAGTTGTCATTGTTCTGATTATCTCCTCTCCAAATTTGTCTTCTTCATAAAAATCAGGGGCGTTGAAGGTCATCATATCTGATCTCCAATAGACGATAATGGTTAAATTACGGTGGTATTGTTTGTGAATGAATGTTGAAAAGTGAATCCATGCGGTAGTAGCAGTGAGTTCAGATGGTGCAAATGGCGTTTTACTGAGGCAAAGATGGTGCTGCCAAGGCTGTAAGTAGAGAGTCCAGGGGAAAGAGAACTTCACATAAGCGTTGAAAAATGAAAATATTTTGTCCTGTAAACATTGGGTCAGGGTTGATAGGCCGAGACAGACTTAATTGCCAAGGGAGAGCTGGACTAAACAGATAAAATGTTTAAAATCACGACTAACTTCCAAGGTATTGTATTTAATAGAGTTAAATGATGGAAATAAAATTATATAGCCAACCCCACTTATTAAAATTTAAGACTGTTACTATTGTAAGGAAAATGGGAGCTAGAAATCAATTCTGGAAACAGGCAGGGGCTGAGAACAGGTGTAGTTTTTGTTATTGTTGGAGATCCAAACAGGACCCAAATGCATGAATCCCTATTTCAGTAGGAAATGGCTTATGGTAATTGCCACCCCACGAAAATAACAACAAAGCTTTATATTTTATTAGATGGAATCTGGTGTCTAAATCTATTTGCAGATCAGTGATTAATTGGTTTGTAGTAATTGATAGTATAATATTGATATATTATGTTTGTCAGTCTTGTAGCTGAATAGTTTGTTGCGATATAGTCATTCCTATATGGACACATATCTAATTAATCAGCCGATCGAAAGTTTAGTTAAACACTCATATGGGTACAACACCGAGGTGGAGTATTGTTATATTCGCGTGCACACGGCGAAGAAGCCGAATGGCAACTAGATTAGAGCCGATAACAAAGGACGACCAGGAAGCAATGAGGCCGAAGGGGGACCGATCGGACTGGCGAAGATCAAGGCGACCGATCAGATTGGCAAAGACCCAGGGCATTCAGCCGGACTGCTTCGCCGGAGGGAGTCCCGCCAAGCTGTCCAGTAGAAAAGTGATCACCCCAGTGCCGATGCTAGAGAGTGGTCAGACTGTTGAATCATAAGGAGAATCAGACTACTTGTTATAGATCCGGAGGATTCCAGAGAATGACAAATGCAACATTTGCATCAATCACATTTTATAAATTTGCAAAAAAAAAAAAAAAATAATAATAATAAAAAGGAAAGAAAGAAACAAAACTTCATTAAGTTTTATGAGGGAATCGGTGCTTGTTCCTCCTTGCTCATTGAACCATTGATGGTGGTTGAGATTTGTAGAGCGCGTTAGCAGAGACCTTTTCATCATCTAGTTGATTATTTACGTATTTTTTTGGATAAATTCACTGAAGATTTTTCATATTATTAAAAAATATTGTCAATATCAGGACAGTATACTCCTGTTATAAATAATGATGAGCCAAATTAATATTCTTATTGTGTAATAGGCTTGATGACATATATTGCTACTAAAATTGAAGAAAATATGCAAATGTTAGAGTTGAGTATATCAGATATGATATTGAAAATGAAGCATATCCAATAAATTGGTTGAACTTATGACATTCTTCTGCCATCGTTCTCAATGACCACATTCATTATAGCATCACGCTATCGTATCAGAATAATAATGACTTTGGGATTCTCAATGTATACTTTTTCTCACATGCTAGACAATCCATGTCATCTCCACTTGTAAAATTGGGACCATAGTGGGTTTGGGTTATGCACATGTCCAGCTTATGGGGCATGCTATACTGCATCAATCGTACCTAACCAATAATTTATATCTAGTGCTCCATTTATGCTCCTTCCAAGTCGTACCACTTTTGTGTCATGGGCACACATTATACACAGTTACTCAACTCCATCGCCATGTATCATTATAAATTAGTATTGTGATTGATAAAATAAATTTAAAATAATGAGCTAATATAAAATTATTACAAGAGATTATATTATTATGCCTATGAAACTTATCCATCATCGAGTATACTTATGGCACCATTCCATATGTTCAGAATGGTAGGCACAACTCATTCAAGTCTCTAATTCCTTGAATGACTATCTTAACTCTGTTATTCCAGTATTATAAATATTTATAGTAAAAATTATGTCAATCAGGATAAGGTGATCGAGAATTTAATGTATGTAGGTTATTAACATGTAAAGGATTAATTGGAATTGATTTTTTTAGTGCAAGCTATAATAACACTTAAGTGTGATAGTTTATTATCAGCATTATCAAATAAATTATTATCATTTTTGATTATCCATTGTCATTGTATGCTTTGCTTATCTAACACATTTAAAGGGGTGATGGCAAAAAAATTGTCGAGATAGCATTTTTTCAATTTTAAAGTATATCACCGGTAACAATATTACTATCAATTGGGAATCCAATAATCACTACAACTTCTTAAAGAGCTAATACATCATGGCCGACACTCAGTGAAAAGTGTGAATTTTCGGTTTGCATCTTTCCATCAAATTGGTTATAAGGTTCCAATCTAATTAATGATATTTAAACTAGCAACTTCACAGATATCAGACTCTAGTAGTCACTGAATAATACATTCAACTTGAATTGGATTGTAAATCAAGCTTTAGCATAATGAACACTTACGGGCAAATATATATATAATTTAATATATCCGATTCGGTCATAGTGTTTACAATAGGTGTACACTTATCAACTTTAATAACTCACTATTTTTAGGCCCTAGATCAATATAATATTTCTGAGTATTTTCTCAAGGCATTATAAATTAAATACAAGAAGTTGTAAAAAGTTGAATATGAGAGAGAGAATGTTGAAGAGAGGTCAAATTTTTGATAATTCTACCATATATGGTCAAATTGTAAAAATTTTTTGATAGGTAATGTAAATTTGAATCAAATTCTTTCTAATTAAATAATTTTTTTTAGTTGCTATCTTACAATTAAAAGATTGTTTATAAGAAATAAAAAGTTCTGCTTCTAATTGTAATATATTATTGAGTTGTGGTTTAATTTATGAAGCCAAATCAATATGTTGTTAGAAGAAATATTATAATATCAATAGATGATTCAATTGATTTGGTGGTGAGTTACTCCTGAATGGGAAATAACTCTAATGATTGGGCTAGGTATATATTGGGTTTTAAATGACCTGTTTATGAATTTCATATTCATTAAAAATATTATTATTTTTATTTCTGATACTATCAAAGATTTATATGCAAGGTTCACATGACATTTCACTCGAGTGACATTGTCCACTGCAATTTCATACAAAGTTTGCGTGAGTTACGTTTGAATGACACTATTCATTGGACGTTTTATGGTAATACTTTGAGATGGCAATTTAAGTGCCGGATTGAAGACAATTTTATTAGTTATCTACCAGAGGGCTGTGACCAAGTTGCTTAAGTGTCAACCTTGGAGAAGATTTCTAAGGGCACTTCACAAAATGACTATGAGTCGGCCACTCAAGTGGCCGTAAGAAATATAAAATGTCCTATTATAATTTTTGGACATATAGGAGATTATTTCAATGCAAGGGGCACCACAATAAGGAGAAAAAATGTAAAAGAGAGAGGAGAGAAATATTTTTAATATATGATTGAGATTCTATTTGAATTATATTCTTTATCAAATTTGGGTATATTATTTTAGTCTTGATTATAAAACATACTACTAATTGGTTACTTATTTTCTCGTTATATTTTCTCTTGTATGGTTATTACGTATGTTGAATATTATATTTTAACCAATCATTTATATGAGTTGTTATGAATAGATTTTAGAGATGGTCATATTTATCATTATATATTTTTATAGTGAACTTTTTTAAAAATTTGGTCAATAATTTTTTCTTTAGTTGAGAAAAATTTTTTAAATAATTTTGATATTCAATGATTGAGGAATTTGGATTTATTTCTGTTGTATTAGTGTTATTTATGTTTCGAGAATCCCAATAGTATGCTTATCAACCTTGTTGTATCTGCGTTGGAAAGCTTAAATGTTACTAAGGTGGCACTTATACTTGCACAAATTGGGCTTCAACCATACTATGGGGCCTAAAAACCTCTTCCTTCTCAATAAATGAAAAATATTTTATTATTTAATTTACTATCACTTTTATTTTTAGTATTTTTTTAAAGTGGGTTTTTCTTTTTTAAAGCATATGTCAAGAACTTAGCTTAGTCATAGCATTCGATATTTAGGTTTAAGACATTGACATTGGGTGGTGTATGATGCTCGTCGAGCAAGAGATAAAAAAAATACAGAATATAATAAAATAGGATATTTGAATAAATTTTGATTCCATCTATGAAAGAAATAATAATAAAAGAATGACTACCATTCTTTCTCCCCCAAGGTCTTCTTTACCACCATTCTCATCCTCTACTCCACAACATAATTTGACGTCCTAAATTTTACACTACTTTGTAAATTATATTATGTAATTTTTTAAAAAAATATTATTTGAAAAGAAGCCCTGGCAGAGAGATTTCCATGCTCCAAAGCATTTGAAAAATCAACAAAATTGAAAATAAAAAGGCACAGAACACAGAAATCAACAGAATTCAAAAAGGAAAATCGAAGAAAGAAAGACAGAACATGACAGCAACTGAGACAACCGGCAGGACAAAACCTCAGGGATCAGCCCAAAACCATCACTGGAAGCAAAGATTTGGAGAAGTCAGACAGATCCGCCGAAGGCGGTAAGTTGACAAAGCAACAAACCTGAGACGCTCAACGATGGACTGAACGGCCGAGAAGGGGAGAGGAAATCAGTGAAGTAAAGATACTGAAAATCTAGCCCGCCGACCTGAATTCCTCCAAAACAGAGGACCTCATGGAAGACGAAACCTAAAGCCAATAAAGAGCAAGCCTTCCTTTCTGCCATCCTTAAACTGCTATGGAGAGACCAAGTAATCACATGGTAAGATCCAGTGGCTGAAAAGAGTACAGATTTGAGGTGAAACTCAAATCTCACTGTACAGAGTGTATTCCGCCGGTATCACAGCACAAGATTTAATGGGCCTAAGATTTTCAAGGGAGCAATACAAAATTCAACAATAAGATCGGTAGAGGGAGATGGGAAGAGAAGGGGAGAGGCTCCGGCACAAATAGCCTTTGGTGTGTTGGTCCAAAAAAAAAGGATTGGATAGATACGAACAATCCAAACTTGTAAGGCAAATGGCCGATTGGACAGCAAAATACTCGGATACACAGAATGGAAGATTGAAAGGAAGAACGCATAATTTACGTGAAAAATCCTTCACAAATCGAAGGAAAAAATTATGGGACACTTAGTCCTCAACAAATCCACTATGTAAAAAATGGTTACACAAACCACATGGCTAGACAAATCCAAGAAGCGAAAACAAAAAACGGAGCACAATTATAGAAAAAACTCACACTTGATTTTTCACTCACTACTCTCAGTTTTTTTCAACTCTTTCTCTCATCTTTTACACTTAGAATTTCACACACACACACTGTCCATGCACCACACTACAATATATATATATATATTGACTGTTGAAAGCTACAGTCAAGTCAACGTGGATGACACTCGTACAGATAGCCGCATAACACACGTACTCCTGCGACAGCTCTGCACCAGCACTCCTGTAAAAGATCGTGCCCTGCAGAAAACGGATCTGCAAGGGCTCTACAGAAGCGGCCGTGCAGAGATTGCACATGCTCAGACAATCTTCTGAACTGACATTCACGTACGCTTTCTTCAAGCGAGGCCTCAAACCTTGGCCACTTACAAAGTGCTCGGCCTTATACTGTACAGAGTTCTCAAACTTATACTACATAAGTTCTCGGATACTGATGACCCCGTCCATTTCCAGAATCCTCGGACGAAAGGCACATGAGTCCGTGGACCAAGTCCACACAAAGGTCCGCGGCCACTATCCCACAATGGAGTAACCCCAACAAAACTTTTCCTCATGACCGAGTGGGAACAAAATTGGTCAGCCCAGCAATGTCACAGCTGGCTTCAAACTTTTCCTTGGGAAAAATTTTGGCGATCATGTCAGACCCATTTTCATTCAATTAGACCTTTTCTATCGACAGTAACCCTTCATCAATAACATCTCTCATCCAATAATACTGAATGTCAATGTGTTTTGATCTCGAATGAAATGAGAAATTTTTATACAAGTGTATGGCCCTTTAACTGTCACAGAGCACCATATACTTCTCCTGTCTCAAACCCAATTCTTAAATAAACCTTTTCATCCACAATGTTTCTTTGCTGGCCTCGGTCACAGTGATGAACTCGGCATCCGTAGTGAAAAGTGCAATGCACTTCTGGAGCTTAGATTGCTAGGAGACAGCCCCTCCTGTAAATTTAACCATGTATCATGAAGTGGATTTTCGAGTGTCAATGTTTCCGACTATGTCTGCATCTGTGTAATTAATCAACTGGAGTTTCTTTTCTCCAAATTGCAGACACATTTTTGAAGTTTTCTAGAGGTATCTCAGAATTCACTTCATAGCAGACCAATACTCCTTTCCTGAATTTTAGAGAAATCTACTGACAGTAATGACTGCATGATTAATATTCATCCTTGTGCATACAACCGCGTACATCAAACTACTTTCTACGCAACTTGAAATGATTGACTAGTGGAGTGCTCACTGGTTTGGATTTTTCTATGTAAGAACGTTGGAGTACTTTCTTAATATAGCTCTCTTGGGACAGACGAAGTTTCTTGTTCTTCTAGTCATAAAATATTTTGATCCCCAAAATCTGCTTCGTCTGCCCGAGGTTTTTCATAGCAAATGACTGTCCCAATTGCTTCTTCAACTCCTTAATCTGAGCATGTTTTGATCGACTATCAGTATAACATATACATACAGGAGAAGGATGACAAAGTCATCATCAAAAAATCATTGCATAAAGACACAGTGGTCAGAAGTAGTCATTTGATATCTTTAACCGATCATGACAGACTCACACTTTTTTTACCACTGTCTTGGAGCCTATTTTAACCCGTACAGGCTCTTCCTTTGACGACAGACCAATCTTTTCTTTCCCTTGCCCTCGAACCCCTTTTGTTACTTCATGTAATGCTGTCCAAATATCCAACTACTCTACCTCCAAATCCAGAGTAGCTGCTAAACCAACTATAATATGAACGGAAGACATTTTCACAACTGGCGCAAATATCTCATCAAAATCCACACCTTTGCACTGATTAAGACCTTTCACCACCAGCCGTGCCTTATACCTCAGCTGTATGGTGTCCTCGGATGTCTTTAACCGGAAGATCCACTTGTTTTTTAGGGTTTTCTTTCCTTTTGGCAGCTTAGCCAATTCAAAAGTATGATTTTTATACAGTAAAGCCATCTCATCATTTATGGCTTCCAACAAATTTTCTTTGTTCACGTCTCTAATAGCCTCATCAAAGTTTTAAGGCTCACCTACGTCAGTGAGCAGAACATACTCGCTGGGTGATAGGCGAACAGACAGTCTCCTAGCTCTCATGGACCGTCGAACAGGCATCTCCTAAGCCTCCTCAACCTGTTGAGGAATGACAGCTTCCTCATCTTTATCAAATGCCTCGTCAGCTTCATTATTATCCTTGGTCACTCCTGGGATGTTGACCTCATCCTGAGGAGGTATTGGACGAAAATCATTAGCAATAATCTTGTCTGTCCGTTCAGTTTCAGAGTTGACCATCTCACTGATATCTTTGATGGTTTCAGCTTCAACAAAAGTAACATCCCTCAACCGAACAAGCTTTTGCTCAATTGGGTCATAAAGTTTGTACCTCAATTCATCTTTTCCGTAGCCTAAGAAGACACATTGCTTCATCTTTAGCTCAAATTTGGCCATCTCATCTTTTGGGATATGAACAAAAGTTTTGCACCCAAACACCCATAGATGATCATAAGATGGCTCCTTTTCTGACCAAACCTTCTCTAATATATCATCATTCAGTGGTCTATTAGGCGACCAATTGATAACATAGGCCATGGTCTTCAATGCTTCTGTCCAGAAGAAACTAGACAACTTTGCCTTAGAAAGCATACACCTGACACTTTCTAATAGTATGCGGTTCATCCACTCGACCACTTCATTTAACTACCGCATTTTTGGTGGCATTCTTTGATACCGTATGCCAAACTTTCGGCAGTAGACATCAAATATTCTAATGTACTCACCATCATTATCAATTCGGATGGTCTTCAGCTTTTTTCTTGTCTGTCGTTCCACTAGAGTATGAAAATGCTCAAAAGTACTGAGGACTTGGTCGTTAGTCTTAAGTGGGTAAACCCACAATTTTCTTGAATAATCATCAATGAATGATACAAAGTACTGAGCCCCTCCAAATAATTTTCTTTGAATGGTCCACACACATCAGTGTGAACTAAGTCAAGTAATTCTGTCTTCACAGAGGACGAGTTTCCACGGAACGTAAACCTTTTTTGATTTCCAGTCATGCAGTGGGGACAAGTCCTCAGTCCATCTGCCTTTACTTCTTGAATGAAGCCTTTCTTGACCAAGTGACATAATCTCTTGTCACTCATGTGACCCAACCTGCGGTGCCACAGATCCGAGGACTCCTCACTACTCGTGATATTCACGTCCCTGGTCATAGCAGGCACCGTCATCACATATAGGCCGGTAGTCTTTTGTCATTGGGCAACAAGCAGAGATCCTTTGGTTAGCTTCCATTCTCTTTCACAAAAGGTATTGCAGTAACCTTCATCGTCTAACTTGCCAGTTGAAATTATATTCATCTGAATATCAAGGACATACAGTACATGTTTCAACAACAATCTTGTCCTATTATTGGTGACCAGTAAGACATCACCTTCGCCAACAGTTGGGGACATTCCTTCATTACCCATCTTTATTACTTTAAATTCTCTTGGAGTATAAGAAATGAAAAATCCCCTTCTAGATGTCACGTGGGGAGAGGCACCGATGTCAACTACCCAATCGGACTCATGATTCATCAAACTCACCACGTTATCCATTTCATAAGTTAATAGGAGATCACCCCTTATAACAATTGAGACCGAGGACTTTTTCTCACCTCGTCCCTTTTCTCATTTACTCTCCCTTTCAGTATTTTCATGCTTTCACTCATAATAATATTTATTAATGTAGCATTTCTTATCACAATGATGACACTTAAGATTTTAGAATCTGGACTTACTACAACCCTTTTTACCTTGCTTTGGGCCGCGTCTCTTACTTCTTCCTCGTGACTCAGTCAAGAGTTCCTCAGAATGGGAAGAAGTGAAAGTCTTCTGAAATTGCCTTGTCTCATTCATAAACAAAGAGGCAACGACATTGTCTAACTTAAGTGTGTCCTTTTCAAATAGTAAGGTTGTCACAATATGATCAAATGATATTGGTAAAAAAGTCGGTAACACCAACGCCTTGTTGTCCTCCTTGATCTCTTCATCAAGGGCCGACATTTGTATGACAATCTTATTGAACTCGTCCAAATACTTTTCAAAACTACCTCCCTTGGATAGATGCAGCCCATAAAATTATTTCTTCACATGTAATCTCGTAGTCAAGGATTTGGACTCATATCTACTTTCAAACTTCTCCTAGACCTTAACCGGGTCTGTCAGGCCGAGAACCTCCTGAAGTGTGTTGTCAGCGAGACATAACTTAATAGTGCAATTTGTAAGATTTCTCTTATCTTGCCATTCATCATCGATTAGATTTTTAACTTCTCATCCTTCTTTCTCAACGTTTTCACGGTTCCTTCTTGAGATACAACTTAATGGTGCAATTTATAAGATTTCTCTTGTCTTGCCATTCCTCATCGGTCAGGTTTTTCAACTTCTCATCCTTCTTTCTCAACGTTTTCACGGTTCCTTCTCAAGTCAAGACGTTCTTTACCCTTTCTTGTCAAAGGTTAAAGTTGCCCTACCCATTGAATTGCTCCACGTTAAATTGCAAGTTCTTTGAGGATGATACCATTTGAACGATGGCTGTGAACCTTTCTCTAATACCACTTGTTGGTCCAAAAAAAAGGATCAAACAGACACGAACAATCCAAACTTGTCAAGACAAATGGCTGGTTGGATAGCAAAACACTTGAATGCACACCAGAATGGGAGTCGAGAGGAAGAATGCACAATTTACATGAAAAATCCTTCACAAATTGAAAGAAAAAATCACGGACACTTAATCCTTAATAAATTCGCTATGTGAAAAATGGTTATACAAACCACATGACTATACAAACTCAAGAGGCAAAAATGAAGAACGGAGCATAAGTATATAAAAAACTCATACTTAATTTCTCACTCACTACTCTCACTTTTCTTCCATTCTTTCTCTCCTCTTTTACACTTAGAATTTCACACACACTTCGTCCATTCACACACTACAATATATATATATATATATTGACTATTGAAAGTAACAGCCAAGCCAACGTGGAGGACATTTGTGCAGATAGCCGCTTGATGCATGTACCCCCTGTGACAGCTTTGCACCGGTACTCCCCTGTTAAAGATCGTGCCCTATAGAAAATGGCTTTGCAGGTGCTCTGCAGACGCGACTCTGTATAGATTGGGCATGTTCAGACAATCTTTTGAGCTGGCATCCATATGCGCTTTCTTCAAATAAGTCCTCGAACCTTGGTTACTCACAAAGTGCTCGGCCTTATACTATACACTGTTTTCTCACTTTTCTTCCATTCTTTCTCTCCTCTTTTACACTTGGAATTTCATACACACTTCGTCCATGTATCACACTATATATATATATATATATATATATACGGACTGTTGAAAGTAATAATCAAGCCAACGTGGAGGACAGCCGTACAGACAGCCGCTTGACGCATGTACTCCCTGCAACATCTCTGCACTTACACTCCCCTGTAAAAGATCATACCTTGCAAAAAACGGCTTTATAAGTGCTCTATAGAAACGGCTCTATAGAGATTGTGCATACTCAGACAATCTTCTGAGTTGGCTTCCACATGCGTTTTCTTCAAGCAAGACCTCGAACCTTGGTTGCTCACAAAGTGCTCGGCCTTATACTGTACAGAATTCTCAGACCTATACTACATAAATCCTCGGATATTAATGACACCGTCTATTTTCAGAATCCTCGGACGAAATGCACGTAAGTCTGCAGACCAAGTCCACACAAAGGTCCACGGCTACTATCCCACAAAGGAGTAACCCCAACATGGTGGTCTCCACGACACAGGAGCATGGTCATAGAAGAGCCTAAAAGAGAAATCTTGTTCAAGTTATGTAATTAAAACGAGCTTAATATGCTTTCACCCAACTTGATCATAAACATATTCTCGAGCTATTGGTTCAATTGCATCTAGTTGGACTCATGGCTCGAGAATGATGATTTTGACAGCTTACGAGATTTGATTTCAGAAAATGAAGTTCTTAATCTTTTTTAGTTAACTAAAAGTGATATAAATCTATTAGAATTTGACCAAAATACATACAACTTGGTGCAGTTGAATCAGCCTGAATCTTCATCAAACATTAACTACTGTACTCGTGAAAATAAAAAATATAATAATGAATAACGTTTTAAATGTGAAAAATCTTTTTTAACCAAAGAAAAAATCACAAGATAAATTTTGAATAAATCATTATAGCAATAGTGTCGGTTACAAATAACACCATCCGAAATTCTTTTATTACAAACTCGAGTGAAGAATGGCTGAATACAAATCTCTCAACACGCATAACAATCCACAAAATAAAATACAATGAAAAATATGAGTAACTAAATGAAATATGTTCTAAAAATTCACTCTAATACAACGTAACCGACTTTGGTAAAGATCGATACTTAAATTGGACTTTAACCAGATATTAAACATTTTCTTCTTTTTTTATCCTCTTTATCTATGTGTAGCACCCTTTGGGTGAGAAAATGATTTCGGATATTCTAAAATCATGTCAGGTACGATTTTATATAAAAAATAACTCACGAGCATCAATCAAGCGTGTATTAGGCACGCCATCTCTAGACAAATGGCGCATAAGGACCTTTTAAGCACGTATTAAGCACGACCAATTTGGACAAACCATGCACATACATCCCTCGTGTGCCCATCAAACACGGCCTTATTAGATGAAATATGTATATGCGCTCTTTAATCGCCTCTCATAGACTACTCTGCTGACCTTTGATCTATTTTTTTGTCGACCATCACGCGAACATTGCGCAATCATTTAGCATCTTTTGCTACTTGGATGACTCTTAATCGACTTTCGGTCGACTCTCGTATGAGTATCGTGTGACCATTGCTTCACATCTTTAACCAAGCATGACATGCGCGAATATCACGTGTCCTTCTAATAACTATTCATTTGTTATGACACTCATAAATAGTTTGGTCTCCCTTCGGACTCACTAGTCTAGTGTCTCTCCGACTTGCTTCTAATCTCCTTTTAGAATCAGCTTTGATCCAGTCGCCCCTCAGACTCTGCCCCGATTTGGTCGCCTCTTTGCCTCGACATCGATCTGGTCACCCCACGGCCCTTGCAGTCCGGTTGTCCTTCAGCCTCTCCGCTAGGTCTCCTTTCAGATTCGGCTCCGCCTAATCGCCCCTCGGCCTAGGCTCCGATCTAGTTGCCCCTCAACCCAGCAGTCTAGCTGCCCTTCAGCTGCTTCACCGCGCATACAAACACTCTGTTATGAACCTCGCACAATTTTTTGATGACCTTTTATTTGTTGGAATATTCATAAGAGAGTGATCAAAAACCCAATAATAACATAAGAAGTCTCATTCACGACAGCCATACTTGTTTGACATTTTTTGGCAAACAACTATGACTGATAACGGCATATGAAGCACGATGTTTCAGGAATCACTTTCTTATCTTTTTCACCAGAGCCTGTTCCTGCTTAAAGTAATCTAGCCCTTGTCATGATGTATCAATTCAAGACCAAGTGCTCCGAGTAGCCATCCATCACGAATCATAGGCAAACATTACTGTTCTAGTATTTGCATGTGAGAAGACATGCTGTTCTAAGATTATCTATTAAAGGAATCAAGGTTCTAATAGATCTCTCCGTGTTATATTTCTCCACTCAAGATTGCTGAACACTACTGCTGCTGATGGCAACCCGACCCAGCTTCTGCATGAAAGTCGTCATGCCCTTTGCAGCAATGATAATGGTGGAGTGCATAGAGGTGGGCTCGACAACAATCAGCAAAGCAGCCATGACAAAAGGGATGAGCAACTTCGTCTTTGTTGTTTACTACAACGCCCTTGGCACTGCTATCCTTGCGCCTTTCTTCATCTTCCACAGTCTCAGGTCTCAGCTGAAATGTGCAACTTTCTTTCTGGAAATAAAGAAAAAAACATTGATATGCATTTTATGATTCTCACTAATCTTCTCTCTCCTGTATTATTTGCAGAAGGAAAAGGATTTCGGTCACCTTCTCACTGCTGTCTAGGTTGCTTCTCCTGGGTTTGATTGGGTAAAGTCACTGCCAGAAATTAAGGTTTCGCGTACTTTCACAGTCAATTTTTTATCTGCTATGAACTAAGAGTCTTATGATCTTCTGCAGGATTTGTTTGCTGCAGATATGTGCATATACGGGGATCAAATACACATCTCCAACTCTAGCGACTTCCCTGGGCAACCTTATTCCAGCTTTTACATTCTTGCTTGCTGTCTTTTTGAGGTAGGACTAAGCCCCTTTTAGTACCTCCACAAATTCACCAACGCCTTGTTTAAGTTCACTAATTTGTGTTCAATAGCCCCTTGTTTAGTTTGCTGCCTATTTGACCCACTTAATAATTTTGGGTGTTCATTGTTTGATTGTCTGCGTATCAATTGGCGTTTATTGTTTGATGTCATTAGCATGAGCTCAGCCAACCATGGCATGCCACCTGCCATGCTAATCCTAAAAATCTAGCCGCTAAACGATGAGTCCAAAGATGGTTTAGATAACGACGATGGAAGTGTTAATGATCTGTAAAATAATGGTCTTCAATATCAAATCTGTAAGAAATTGTGCACCCATCCACCAAAAGAGACGAAGTATGCTAAAAATACATCTGGATGGCATAAATAATTAGCTACAGTACAGAAACAAACAATGCCAGCTATGGTGATTGTGTTGCTGTTTTCCTTTCTTTTTTTTTTTTTTTTTTTGTCTGGATATCAATAAATTCGAAGTACGAATAATACAACATACGACGACAAAAGCCACTTGCACTTTCTCTCCACTTGTTCAAGTGTCTTTTACTTTTGATTCAATTGGTCCTTGATTGGGCTTGAGCTAATGTCATTTGAAAGTAAAATTTGATAAATAAGTAATATTCTCATGGATTAATTCTTTATAGAAATAAAAGGGGTATATACTAACAATACAATTAATATATTTTTAACAAGACATTTAAATTAGAGAATATATAGTATAAATTATAGGTTTATATTTTTGTTGCGTCCCGAGTCCCGGTTGTCGTATGGATTAGAGAGCTTTCGAATTCCTTGTCGTTTGGAGGTGGTCTCGAGTGAATCTGGTCTCCATCTCTGTTAACTTAAAACCTATACAACACAACTAACAAATAAGAGGTCGGAGATCCGTGTAGGATTTCTATAGAAAACATTTCAATATTTCCAAGCAACATCCCATGATAAACGAAAAAGGCGTACGCATAGAGGTGCGTGAAAATATGTTACAAATGCGTTGGGAGTGCGTAGATGTAAGAATGGGAGATTAGTGAGCGAAAAATCTAAGCTTGGCTCCGTAATGCATGATGATGAGTAGCTAACTCTTGTCGCTTAAGAAGGCTGAGAGGTCAGATCTGGAAGGTGGTTTTGGAGTTTAACTCATGTGACGTAGAGTCGATTATCCAGGATCCAATCCCTTCCCCTGTTAAAGGAGATGGATTTTATAGGCCCCCTGGTTGGAAGCTTTGGGCGCGAGAATCCCCGTTGTAGGGATTCATTGTATGATTATTGCCCGTGGTTTGTTGGTGTGTCAGGACGTTGTATTGTGGTAGCGGTAGACCTCACAGTGTCGCAAGTCACACTGGTCTACCTTTGAGGCGAGAGGATCGGGGAGAAGCGGCATGGGTAGCGGGCCTTGTGACTTTCCCTATTGGCTCTCTCTGCACCACCATTGTCGCCCGACAGCCACATTAATGGGCTGCAGGCGATGCCCATTGGCTATGAGTACGGGCCGCCATGTAAGCCGTTCTGGGACGTTGGGATGGATCCTCCGTTTGGGCTGTTGCTCCACGGGTTGGGTTTCAAACTTCTTTGAGGCCTTTGCACTGGACCCAACACTAGCCCCCCATGCCTAGGCCGACCTGTGGTCGCAGCCTGGCATGTCATTCTAGGTCCAACTCGTGTTGCTCGACTCCTCTTGAGATGCGCCAATGTTTATCGTCTTCTAGCTTCGCACCTTCCCTAGGCGGTTGCGCAAGCTTTTCTGGCGCCATAGTGATTCGGTGTTTGAAATGGAAGGATTCGCATGCCTAAGGTTGTGTCGGATTTGAGGGCTTTCCTGTTTCATGAAAGATGTCCATGGGATAGCGTGCCCCATTAGGTACCGAAAGGGCGCCAACTTGTCCATAAATAGGAGGGCCCTTCGACCGGTGTGACTCATTCCTTGGTTGACTTTGGAGGACCAATGTGAGGGTCTTGGCTCACCCCGCCTCTGGTGGGAGTCCACGAAGGAATTGGATGGACTAGTTGGAGATCCATAGCTTTTGATGTAGATTGTCCTCATGCCCACGTCGTGGGCGGTTCCTCATGTAAATGAGGGTGGCTCGACCACTCTACTACGTCGTGTGCCTCTCTCCATGGAGCGACGTCCTCCAGTGTGCAATGGGATCACAGCGGAGCTATCCCGGGAGTCTTCTCCTTCGGTGTAGTGCATCACTCACAATCCCTATGCTACCGAATCGCCACTCATGCTATGTGGAGGGGAGGCAGCGAGCGGAGCTTTCGTGGGGGGAATTTATGCTTTATGCGTCCCCACCGAGGTCTCCATAGTTGGTGCTGGTTTTGCCGTGGTGATTGACTACAGTCGATCGTTAGGGCAGGGCAAGCATGGGCGCTCCTGTGCTCGGGCGCGTCAGGGTTTCGATGATGCCACTGGAGTGATTTGGGGTGGATCACGGTTCCCTGTTGTACCCAAAGCATCCAGTGACGGCGCCTCGAGCTTTATATTCCATGCCGTATTTTTTATTTTTTGTACTTTTACTATTGCAAGCTTTGTATTTTGTAAGGAAAGCCTTGATTAATAAAGGAAGTAGACCTTTGCTTTCATTCTTCTTGTTGTCATACCGATCTTCCTCCTTTTTTATGACTTGGTTCATTCCTGGTTGTCCCCAATCTGTTCTGCTGGCGTCGCCTCTTGAGCCCTAAAGGAAGCCAACGATGGGGGGACGCGGTGCAAAGAGACTGTGGACGCGTGATGTGCCAAGAAGCTGAACGTTGCCGGCAGGCATTGCGTCTACCAAATGTCATGGCGCATTAATCGCGGGGGAAATCACAGGGCCGCGTGCCATATTGATGTGCTCTGGAAAGGTGGGTCGCCTCAGGGATCTGCCACGTGGAGGGCATTCGTTGGCTTTCTTCTCGCACGCTTTGTCTTCAGAATGCTACCATTTCAATGCGGAACTCCGCTTATTTAAATGCACGAGTACCCTCCAAGGTTGCGTGCTCTGTTCCTTTTTTTACGACGTAAAGCTTCGCGTTGCTTTCGAGCCTTTTTCTCTTTATCCTTTTTCGTTGTGACTTTAATGGAAAGGTCATTCTCATCATCTGGTTAGAACCTTTTTCCGAAGAGCCTGAGATTGGGACCCATGCCTCTGGGATCCCTAGTGTGGCTGCGGCAAGCGCAGCCACTGCGGAGGAATGTCATTCAGAGGCCATCGTTGTGGGCCCAATGTGACTTTTGAGGGCACCACAAGACTTTGAGGGGGAGGAGTTGTCCACCTCCTCGCGGGATCATAGGTCCAAGAGGGCGGATCCTTTACTTTATCAAGTTGGCAGGGCCGTCGACGGCGTTGAAGCTAGGGTGCAGGTTATAGTTGGAGAGATAGAGCAGTTGAGGGCCCGCGTCTCACACTTTAAGGAACCGTGGGCTGAATCAGAAGCGAGGGCGTCCAGCCTTGCCATTGCTAACGTGCAGGCTCAGGCCTGCATGTTGGCTCTCCAAGAGGAGCTTGAGCGACTGTGGCTACAATTCGGAGAGGAGCTCGTGCGGATGGGGATTGAGTTGAGGTCGAGGTTTTTGTTGGAGGAGGTCGGTCTTGCACTGGAAAGGAACTTCCAGGACAGCATCTGTCTCAGCCGGAGACTAGTCTCGCTGGAGGATTCAAACTTTCATATCAACATCCTGGACTCTCGAAACTCTAGTACCCTGACACGCACGATCTTGTTAGAGTATCCAACTCTAGATCCTTCTGACCCCAGAGGGGACCGTTAGTTGTACTTTGCGGCCGCAGGCTGCTGTAAAAAAGAGTTATTAATGGTCATTATAATGAAATTTAACACGTAGTTGTGCCGTTTATTTTCCCTTGCTTGTTGTATTCGAATGGTCTATTTTCTCTCTCGTGTACTTGTCTTGGAAGTCTCGCTGCCTCCGTCCCTAGCGGTCAGAATTCCTGCATTAAGTGCAGGTGTGACAGAGGGGATTTTGACAAGCGGTTGGGGCAATGTCGATCTGTAATCTGACAAGAGGTCATGATTGGCTGTTGCTTGGGACCCGCGATGCTCATGCTGGGCCAGCACGTGGCCTGGCCATTTAGCGAAGGCATAGTTTGGGTTTTCCAGCATGCTAGCACTCCGTTGTCTATTTAAGCGGTGTTTCAGCAAAATCCCTTCTTTGACATTTCCTTACGCTGAAAGTTTTTAACTCGTTCCACGAAGAGAGATGGCAAAGAAGAAGGGGTCTCCTTCCTCTTCGCGGGTCTCTAAGGCAAGTCACCATAGGGTTGACAACATGGGTTCTGCTTTGACAATGAGTGCCATTGTTGGCTTGATGGTAGACTATGGCATCCTCAGGACATGTCGTATCGCACTCTAGGCCTGGACGGTGGGGCCGACACCCTTCTAGAAGGCTTCGTCACCGTATATGAGCATCATTTGAAAGGGGGCTTCATTACCACATGCCATGCAAGCTGAATGCCCTTGTCGAGGCTTTGTGCGTTCCGATGGTAAGACTTCATGCAAACACTCTCCGCTGCCTGGTTTCATTGTGTATCTTCGCCCGCCTACATTCTGGATCTTTTAATGCGAATGCGGCGAAGGTTATCTTCCGTTTTCTTCAAGACAAATAGCTGGATCTCAATGTCTCCAAGAACAGGTTTTTGATTTTAGGGGACTAACCCCGACTTGGTGAAGAACTGGAAGAGCCGCAAGGGTCGTCCGACTCAGAGCTTTCTCAGGAGTGGGGCTCAATCCCTTTGCTCTTTCGCAAGGACGTGTCCGATGAGGAGGTCAAGGAAACGACAGAACTAATCACTGCCATCAGCTTCCAGAAGAAGACATTCTCAATCCAAGGCTTTTATCTAACATCTATTGCCCTTACTGCCGCCAAGTGGGGCCTTGCATCTAGCTGGGCCGTGACTGGTTCTCTGAAGAAGAAGCTTGAGGATGTCGTGATCCCTAAGCCATCAGGAGAAGACGCTGAGGAGAGTTGCTCCCTGTTGGAGTCATCTTCAGATGATGGGAAGATCAAGGCTCCATTGAAGAGGTTGAGGGAGGCCGGAGGTACTTCCACCAGGAGATCACAGAGGCTGGCCGCAGGGTCCATTACACGAGTCCAAAGCCCAGCCTCGGAGGCGACGTCGAGCGTCAGACAATGGGAAGGAGCCACCAATCCCATACCGGTTCTCGCTGTGGCGTTGGTTGAGTATGGCATTCCTGCGATGGAGCTTCATTCTGGTAAAGGGTCTTCTGCGGGTTCCTTTGTTGATTTGGAGCATCGGAGATGAATGTTGAGTGTGCTCCGGCCGTGGAGGGCGGCGTGTTAGTCCCTAAGGAGCTGAAGGGGGTGCGCTCTTCGGGGCTAGCACCAACTCTAGTGGGATCTTCAGAGCTCGCTGGACCTTTTGCCAGGCCATTTCTAGAGGCGAGCATCTAGGAGGATGCTCCCATGGGGTTAGAGGTTGAAGCCGTGTGGGAGGCCAGCCCGCCAGGTGCTGAGTTGACTTTGGAGACTGTCATGGGAGGGACGGCTCAGGAGCCGAAGCCCCCAGGCTTTCCTATGCCTCCTGTGGCTCTAGACCATCCAAGCTCCACGAAGGTCGCGACTGAACACGGGGAGCCCCCAGGCTTATCTGTGTTAGGAGAGTTAACCTGCCATTTGGACGCAACTTCCACTCAGGTATAATAGTCTTGAGTTGAAGATTCATCTACAGTCTAGAGTTCTGAGAATTTATGACTTTCTCCCTTCCCATGCGTGTTCCTGCGGCGATTGACTCTCTCGATGAGCCGGTTGTTCAACTGCACGGGAACTTTCACCGCGTGCAGGAGATTGCCCAGCGTATAAGAATCAAGGTCGCTTTCCTCCAAAAGGAGAGTGAACGGTTGTAGGGGAAGAACGGGCAGATGCAGGAGGAGATCAAGTGCTTGAAGGAGGATGGTGGCTAGCGAGCACTGGAAGCTGCACGTCTACGGTAGGACGTCCCGCGTGATGCCTTCCCTTCCTTGAGGAGGACGCCTGGGATGCTGGAGGAGCTATCCCCATCCATGGTGTGCCCGTTTGGTTGCAAGAGGGCGGATCACCAGCCTCATATCATCCAAGTTCGCTATTAGGTGGTGAATGTCGGGCTCTAAACAGACGTCTGTGCGGCTACCCACTGAGGGGTCATCGCCGTGGGCAATGACATCTCTTGTTGGGGCACTTGCTTGTACCTTGGTGTTTACCATTTTGTCACAAAGGAATGAGTATGAGAAGGAGACGTTAGGCTTCTTATCTCCTTTTTACAGACGGCGCTAATGTTACATCCCGGGTCCCGATTGTCTTACGGATTAGGGAGCCTTCGGATTTCTCGTCGTCTGGAGGTGGTCGTGAGCGGGTCCGGTCTCTGTCTCTGTTAACCTGAGACCTACACAACACAACTAATAAATAAGATGTTAGAGGCTCAGCGGATTTCTCCCACCGAAAATATTCCGACATTCAAGCCAGCAACTTCCTACAATAAACGGAAAGGGCACACGCTTAGAGGTGTACAAAAATATACTGCAAATGCATTGGGAGTGCGTGGATGTAGGAATGGGAGATTAGTGAGCGAAAAATGGAAGGCCTGGCTCCCGTAATGTAACGCAATGGGTGGCTAACTCTCATCGTCTAAGAAGGCCGAGAAGGTCGGATTTGGAAGGTGGTTTTGGAGTTTAACTAGCGTGATGTATAATCGATTATCCAGGATCCAATCCCTTCCCTTGTAGAAGGAGAGGGATTTTATAGGCCCCCTAGTTGGAGACTTTGGGCGCGATAATCTCCGTTGCAGGGATTTGTCAGCCGCTGATTATTAACGGTGGTTGTCGGTGTGTCAATTGTCGCCTTGCAGTGGCAGGTAGACCGTCGGGCGTCGCAGGTCACGCTTAGTCTACCTTTCACGCTGGGATTGGCCGAAGAACTGTGGGTAGCAGCGTGAGCCGCGTCTGGCAATGTTGATTCTCTCCCCATTGGCTTGTTTCTTCTGCGCCACCACTGTCGCTCGACAGCCACATTAATGGGCTACAGGCGTTGCCCATTGGCTGTGAATACAGGCCGCCACATAGGCCATTCTGGGACGTTGGACTGGATCCGTCATTTGAGCTGTTGTTCCACGGGTTGGGCTTCGAACTTCTTTGGGCATTCGCACTAGACCCAACAATTCTAATAGCCCTATTTTTGATAGTAAATATAGGATATGTTTTTATTGGAAAACAATTATACCTTATTTAGATCAAACAATTTCAATATTCAAAAAATATTTAAATCCTCTTAACTTTTTCATTTTGAATTTTGTTGCCAGTTTCTCTTAAAGTTTGAATATTTCTTTTGGATCACTTCCTGTAATAATCGTGTCATTTATGTAAACTATTAAGGCAGTTATTTTATCCAATTAATATCCTCTAGGAATAATGTATGGTCTTGATTGCTTTGTTGGAAGCCATACTTTTTCATTGCCAAGCTAAATCGACCAAACCAAGCTTAAAGGGGTTTCTTTAATCCATACATAGTTTGATATAACCTGCACACAATCTTTATTCCTAAAATTATTGTGTGGCTTAGTGGAACATCCATGTAGATTATCTTTTCAAAATCACCATGAAGGAAGATATTTTTTATATCAAATTAGTATAGTAGCTAGTCAAGATTAGTTGTGACAGATGATAGAACCCTTACCATATTCAACTTGACCATTGGTAAAAATGTTTCTTGATAGTCTACTTCATATGTTTGTGTATATTACTTTACTACCAACTTTGCTCTGTCTTTCAATTAAATCATCAACTTTGTATTTAATAGAGAATACTTGTCGACATCCTATTATTTTCTTCCCTTTAGGCAAATGGACAAGAGTTCGGGTTTTATTCTTTAGCAATGCCCCTATTTCTTTCTTCATAGCTTGAATATAATTAGTGCTTTAGAGCTTCTTTAGCACTCGTAAGAATTTTACATGAAGAAATCTCATGCACAAAGATTTTGAGTGATTCAGGAGCTTCTTTGTGGATACATAGTTGTCAATTAAGTACTTTAACCTTTGTTCTTTGAAGTTCAAAGAGTATCGATGTGGTGATTTGCCACGATTATGCTTGAAAGATAACATATAGCCAACAGTAAAAATACCTATATCGATACAATTACAAGATGTGATAGGGGATCTTACCTTTAGAATATTCTCAGTAAACAAGTCATTGGGTATTGAGCAAAGAGGGATTTCTATGGTAGCTTTGGATGCCATATCAAATGTTGTTGATTTGATATTGGACTCCTCATTAAACAAAAAAGGACATTTTAGAGCTACCTTTGCAAGTGCAGTCTCTATATGTAATTTCTCATTGAACCCCAGCCAATCAAAATTTAATCAATTTAGCTCTTCATCTCATAGCTCCCCCTAAAGAGATAAATTGTGTCATAGTTGATGAAAGAAAATATCAAATTCAAAAAAATGTGACATCAATAGTTACAAAGGTGCAATTGGTGGCCAAATGATCATCGAAGCCCTTTATGGTTTAAGTCATATCCCAAGAAGAGGCATTGAATAGCACAATGATCAAATTTTGTATATTAATTCTTATGAAGCTGAACAAATGCAACGCAACCAAAAACTCAAGGAGGAATCACTAGTACTATATATAGAAGAATATGAGTTAATAGGGCTTGGAACAGAGTCTTAAATCTCGAGCTTTAGATGCCATCTAATTAATGAGATACATAGTTGTGGCAATGATATCAGCCCAATGTTAATTAGGTACATGATCTCTAAGTAGTAGAGCTCGTGTAGTTTTAAGAATGTGGCAACTTTTTCACTCAACAACCTTATTTTATTGAGGAGTATGGCGATATAAAAGTTCATGAATAAACCTATAGTGTCAAAAATAATAATAAAATTGTTTATTCACATATTTACCACCATTATTTGATCAAAGAATCTAAAACTTGACAAAAAATTATGTTTTAATCATTGTATGAGATGACCTAAACACTAGTGCTTCATTCTTATACTTCAGTAAGTAGAGCCACATTATCCAAGTACAATTATCGATAAATATTATAAATCAATGAAAACTAGACATGTTCAATTCTAGGGACGGACCCCATACATTAGAGTTAACTAAAACAAAGGGCATATCACTTTTAGTTATACTTGAATGGTATGGAACCTACTATTTTTAGTTAGAATGCAAGTTTCACATTTGAAATCCAAAATTGACACATTTGAAAATAAATCTGAAAATAAATGTTAGAGGTGACTAAGTGATGGATTCCCTAACTAGTGATGCTAAAGCCAAATCTATTACTTCTTGGTTGCCACTAGATGGTGCATGTAATTTGTTCAACACATGCTGAAATCATCCACGTAATGTAGGCTTCCCTTTTAGTACCATGCCTAATGATCTCTTTAATAAAAATATCCTAAAGAAAACAAAAAGTAGGATAGATGAGTCCTACACATTATACGTCAGTAATAATTTGATTAATAGATAGTAATTTTTGAGAAATAGAGGGGACAAAAAACATATTTGACAAAAATAAGACTAGTGACAATATTACAGTGCCGATGCCCGTAACTAGAAAAGCAACTCCATTGATAGTGGCAATACTAGAGCATTGAGGTGAGGAAGATTTCACGAAATCTCCAGCATTGTAGGTCATGTAGTTGTGGTGCCAAAATCAAGAATCCAAACATTGTTATTTGTATCTTGGTAAGATTCAAAAATTACATTACGTGAATTTGAGTCGGAAGATTTTGTAGGAGGTATGAGGGAGAGAGACGGCTCTACTACAACCACTGTTGCCTTATCCGCTCCTCCGGCATTTTCAGCAATTGTACTTCCTCTGTTTCTAGCAGTATGCTTTTTAGCATTGAATTCATTCCATTATTCAGGATATCTATGAAATTTGAAGCAAGTTTTACTAGTATGTTTAGAGTTACTATAGTGTTAGTACTTAACTTTATCGATGGTGATTCTTGGTTTGGAGAAAGAACCAATTTTTCCATTGTTTAGAGATAGAGTTGCATTTGTACTTGAGACAAATGATCCCTTGTTGAGACCTTTGGAGGGTAGGACAGTTATTGATATGTTGTCGAAGTTTTCAAATTGGATAACCTTTTTGTCTAATAGCTTCCCTATGGGCATGGGAGTATACTTGTTCAATGGTAGGAAATGGTCACTGTCACATAACTTCTTTTTTTTTGGTAATTGTCATAGAACTTCACCATGAATATTATCAAGACGGTCATCAAGTCTATTCAAGAAAACAAACACTCAGTTTTCTTGCTATTAAGTGTTGTAGTGTTGGATACCAATAGAGTATTTCATTGGATTCGGGAGATGAAAATTAATTGCACACCATAGTCCTTGAAGATCATTATAGTAATTTCAAGAGAACTTTTAGCATGTCTAAGATGCGTGATATGTTATCAGATGTCATAAATTTAAAAGACATAACTGTCGTTGAAATAGGTAGTAGCAATAGAGTTCCATGCCTAGTAGGTTATATGGAATCAAATAATATTACTAATCAAGGAGGGATCTATGGAGTTGATCAACCAATATTTAATAGCATCATTATTCATGTGCCACCACAGAAAGAAAGGATCCATCTGAGATGGCTAAGAGACTCACCACTAATATATCCTAGTTTGTCCTTATCAAAGATGTACATCTCCATAACCTAGGACTAAATAGCATAATTTGTACCATCAAATTTGTTGCCAATTGAAATAGCAGAGATGTTGACATTTGAAACAAGGACTGAAGCTCTAGTCAAGGCTGTCATCATTTTTGGTGGTTAGTTCAGCAAGAATGAAGGGTGAGATTCACTAGAAGCTTTAGGCACCTTGGTGGCCTAGTTGGTCAAGATAAATTGAGAAGGCTATCTAGAATAGCCGTGTTGTGACCATGGAAAAAAGACAAGACAAATGAAAAAAGGGGAAAAATAATCAGAGAACACAAGAACAACTAGTCTTATGTGATATTGTAACTATGAAGTTAAGTTTGACGGATAAGTAATATTCTCATTGATCGATTCTTTATAAGGATGAAATGGATATATATAAACAATGTAACTAATCTATATTTTGACTAAACATTTAAATTAGGGGATATATATTATAAATTATGAAATAATGACAATTATTTATTCCTATAATTAGAAAATCATACCAACATTCATTTCTATAATTACTCCAATAACAGCTCATGTCAATAGAATATGTCATGCTCTCATATCAAGTGGTTTAAAAATGGTTATATTCAATATCTTATATTATTAAGAGATTGTTTCTATTATTTAAACTCATAATTTACCCTCATCACAAAATAAGTAATAATTATTATAAAATAATGGCAAATGTAAAGTATTTCGGACCGATACAATCAGATAAATCAAAACAAATATAAAAGTTGCATTTGGTATGCCCCTGATCCTTGTGCTTCCAGTCTGCTTGCGTTAACGGTGAAACTTGTATCACAAATTCAATGAGCAGGATGGAGAAGCTAGACGTAAGGAATGTCAGCAGTAAGGCCAAATGCCTGGGGACCGTTATAGCAATATCAGGGGCACTAATAGTGACTCTTTACAAAGGACCACCACTGCTGATGCCCCCAAAATCCCTCCACTCTTTCCCTGAGCTGCTTTCACAGCGATCAAAGTGGCCCATTGGATGCCTTCTTCTAGTGGTCACTTGCCTTCTATCATCAACAGGGAACATCCTTCAGGTAACTTTGTGCTGTTTAAATTCTACTAATTAGCCTTTTGAACGTCAAAACTTGAGGTCATTCTCAGTTCAATATGATCTGTAATAAGGTAAAATTAGGCTGTGTGAAGTATCTAAACGGGAAATGACGTCATTATTAAGAGCCCTGTAGATCTGACCGTCGGATTAGCTGCGGAATCTGTGTGCACAAATCTCGCTGTGAAATCTGGCTGTCACAGCCCATGTTCTTGTATAATGACTGCGTGGATAACATCGTCTTCACCGGTTTTTTTTTTTTTTTTGGCTAATGTCACTGCAGATGAAACTGATGTGGGTTTCTTATTATAGGCTGCTATTGCTAAGGATTACCCAGATGAGATGATCATAGTCTTCTACTACAGCTTCTTTGGGACCATAGAGTCTGCCTTATTTTCTATCGTTGCGGAGAGAAACCCCAGTGCATGGAAGCTGCACCATGGGATTGAGATGATTGCCATTGTGTACTCGGTAAGGTCATTGTAGCCCCTACCTTGTGGTTAAGTGGTTTCTTAGTGTGAGCCATTTTGTTGCTTACTATGTTCGCACTTTGGAATATCTGGTTTTGTCTTGCTTGACTCTTTAGGAGTTAACCTAATTAAGGAGGATGAATTTGGAAGGCACTCAAACAAGGTTAGCTGTTTAGCCAGAACTTCCAACGAAAATAAAATTATTCATCCTTTAGTAAATGTTTTTTGCATTGTACAATAACTAAGAATAATCTAATATTTTGGAGTGTTTATTCAATTTTTATTTTTAAATAATTAACCATGAAAGTAGCTTTTATAAAGTGTAAGATAAAAATATACGACTATTCCAAATAGTTATGTTTATTTGCATTTCTTTTAAATAATTGTGTTTATTTGCGATATATCTGAAAAGATATATGAATTTTATTTAAACAATTACGTTGACATGAATAGTCGTCCTTATTCTATCAATCACATTTATTTGAACAATCATACCAATTCAAACATTCCTCATTTTATTTTGAAATATTTAACTTATTGCAATGAGAAATAACTATAAGAAAATAGAGGTTTTAAAAGTTCAATCTTGACCACTTTTGGCAAAGCTTTAATACCATTGATTTCAATCATACATGTTCAAGCATTTCTCCTTTTACTTTAAAATATCCAACAAATTTTGTGATGAGAAATAAATATTAAAAAATAGCAATTTTAATAAATCTAACATTGACCTTTTTATTGACAATGTTATGATACTATATTAAGAAATCAATTGACACAAAAATCAAAGTTTTTCTTTAAATATTTAAGAATAATTCTACACTGTAGACTGTAGCGTCAAACATTATCCGATTGATATAAGCGGCTTATTAGTTTTCTATTTAATATAGGCAGTCTTAGTTACGGTCACACGCAACTGTATCGTGACATGGTGCCTGCGAGAAAGAGGGCCTGTCTATGTGGCCATGTACAAGCCTGTGGGGATTGCCATTGCTGTTGTGATGGGGTTCATGTTTCTTGGGGATATTCTCTTCCTTGGCAGGTATGGCTAACCATTCTAAGCTCTTCAGATCATCACCTTCATCCCATTCTGCAAAGCTGAATTCTACTGTATCAATGATTTCATCCTTTTTGTCAAATATGGCTGACAATCTTTCTTTATTTGTTCATTTATTTAGTTGTCAGATAAAAATTTATTCGGGTGCTGAATGTTATTAGCTTTGGGTTAAACTTGTGCAGTGTGATTGGAGCAATTGCAATTGTAACTGGGTTTTATGCAGTGATATGGGGACAGGCCAAAGAGAGGGAGAAGAATGCCATGGAATCCACTTCTTGCCAGAAGGCCCCTCTCTTGCAAGACATACATTGCTAAGTAATATATATTTATATAGCATTGCTTGTGTTACTTAGCAAAGTCACTGTTCATCATCTCCAAAATTCTTCAAATAATGAGCATGATTACGTCTATTATAGTAATCATCATTCTTAGTTTGATTTGTAATCAATATTATCTTTTACACTAAATTGGATTGAAACTTCGTATGTTGAAAAGGCCCATGTTATTCATCGTAGGCTCTATGATCAATTAGATGCTGAAAAATCTAATTAATTCAATTAAATTGGCTCTGGTTTGCATCATATAGGCCTGGTAAGCATATTATTAAGCCTAATTGTGGATTAGTGCTGCTAAATTTGGTTATAAAGCCTCACTTTTCCCCTAAGCCCTTGGCCACCACTACTAGCCCAAGCCTTCCAATTAATAAGTTTACCGAAATAAAGATAAGAGTGAGTTAATTTTTTAATAAAGTATATATAATTTTATATGTGAATATATAATAAAGAAATATATTGAAATTATATCATAATTAAAAGTTTAAAACGTTGATAATGTTTTTTTTTTTTTGATAATTTATATTAAAGCCAATCTCTGATAATTAAATTATGCCAAGATTTGTATATTATCTTAAATCATACTATAAATGTACACATGTATAAAACATATAAAAAGAAATAATAATCAATAATGACCTTACTAATAAAAAATAAATATTAAGGCTCAAGCTACAATTATTTTTATATAGTTGAAAATCATATGTTACTATTAAAAATTTATATGTAGGTCATCTATATATTACCCTATAAATAAGGCCAAATGTCATTTTTTGATCTGCAAATAATAGATTCAATTTTGATTTACTAATAATATATTAGAATATATATGTATATATTTCATCAAATTTTTTTACAATGGTTCATACTTAGTCAAACTAAAAACTCTACTCAAATATAAATATTTTTAAATTTTTTTCATATCAAAGAAAAATATTTTTTTATTAAAATTTATGTTTGTTTTTTATTTTTATTTTTTTAAATATATGACATGTACAAAAAAAATTTTTATACAAAAACAATGAAGTAAAAGTTGAGAACATATAGAAAATATCATAAAGAAATTGTAGAAAGTCTATATAATTGTATAATTTTATTATTTTCTTACATAATAAAAATATGTAGAAATAAATAGGTAAAAATTATTTATATACAATATTATGTATATATTAAGGGCTTGTAGGAACATATGTATAAAATTTGAAGACATATAAGAAAATATTATAGAAATTTAGTACTTAAATATTATATGCATAGATTTAATATATAAACTTCATAAAATTTATATAAAATAAGAGTGAATTCACATGCAGGCAAAACAATAATAAGTTTATATATAAAAATAATATATATATGAGTATTTAAAATAAAAAATTATCAAAGATTGTAAAAAAATCATGAATAAAAGAATAAAAAACCTAGATACATTTACATTTACTTGATTTGTAATAAGGGATCTTTGTTATTACCTTTTAATTTATTATTCTTCTTCTTTCTCTCTATTTTGTTGGAGTTAGTCACTTTCTTGTGGGTGACTTAACAAACAGACGTTATCAGATTACATAGATTTTGTGTGATGTTCAGAGTATTGTAAACTGGTTGTAGTAAGATCCATAAAGTTTATTTGTTAGAGCGGGCAAATCTTAGAAGAGACCGTTTGTCAGAACAGTAAATCTTGGAATGGTAATTGTCGAAGCAGCCAGGCAGGACTGCAAGAGTACAGCTGGTTGGCGATCGGGTAGCAGAAACTGATCAACAGGAGGTTGACCGGCTGATAGTAGAAGAAGGTCAATGGGAGATCGACTAGATGAGAGCAGAATCCTGTCAACAGGATATTGACCAGTTGGGAGAAGAATCCGGTCAACGGAAGATTAATGAGCTAAGTAATGGTCCAAGGATATTATGAAAAGCTGACAGCTGACGTAGCAAACAGTTATCTTTCTAAAATTGGTAAACGTGCAGACCATGTGCTGAAAGATGCCTGCAAAGTGGCAGAGAGTAGTTTGCAAATGATAGAGCTTCTGATGCACTCAACCTACAGAGCATGCTTGTTGTGGAATTTAGGCCAAATCTCTCTCTATAAAATGTGACTTCTGGAGAAAGAGAAGAAAGTGCCACACACAAGTGTGTGTGTGTGTGGATAGCAGCAGCAATATGAGGGTTGCAAGGCTAGTGGCCATGGCAGTGGCCGTAGGTGCGATAGATGGCCTTTTACCATAATACTTGTAAAATCTGTGAGTAAAGAATACTACAGTGAGAAGGAGAGGAGAAAAAATAGAAAGATAAGAGGGAATGAGAGTTTTCTCACTCTTGATCATTGTTTTTCTTATTGTCTGTTCTTTGGAGGCTTGTGTAGCCAAGTTGGGTTGTTGGTATTCTGTCTCAAAATTTTTATAATCGATTTTACATAGTGAAAGCCTTTTTTAAAATTTGTCATGTAGTTTTTTCCCTTAGTTGAGAAGGAATTTTCACATTAAAAAATACTATGCATCTTTTTTATTCTTTGTACCCACTAAATTGGTAGCTGATGATAATGATAGTTAGGGTTTTCGTTGCGCCGGATCAAGTAAATTTGGGTTTTGAACCCCAATAAGTTGTATCAAAGATTGGTTGCGGTTAAGCTCTCTTTTGATACCAACAAGTGATATCACATTGCCAAGTTGATGGTGTCTTAGGGTTTGATTGTATCGTTGTCGAAGAGCTTGCCATTTAGTGTGGTAAGGAAAGGAACGGTGAAAACACAACGGATCTCAATAGGACCAAGGGCGAAGCTAGCATGGCCAAAAGTGGAGTTGTGCAAGGCTAAGGGTAGAGCCGGTAGGACTAAAGGAGGAGTTGAGTAGGGGCCAACGCAGAGCTGAGGTGGCGAAGGAAAACTTCAATGGGGGATGATTCGACCGCGGGGAAGAAGTTAAATGGGAGTTGGACTACTCCAGGTTTAGTGAAGCGGAAGAATATATCATTCAAGCTTGCGGAGGAAACGTCGGGATCTCAGTTTAGGGGAAACTGCAAAAGGCAGGCGATGAAGGTCGCCGAGTAAAGGCAAGATTTTATCCCACAAGGTCGCGAGGAAAAGTTTGTTGGCGTTGGTCACTCCCTTGTGGGTGATTCAACAAATGGACGTCATCGGATCATGTATGTTTTATATGATGTTCGGAGTACTATAAATTGGCTTTAGCGAAATCCAGAAAGTCCATTTGCCGAAGTAGGCAAATCTCAGAGAAGATCGTTTGACGGAGTGGCAAATCTCAGAGTGGCGATTGTCGGAGGGACAATTGCTGAAGCAGTCAGGTAGGGCTGCAAGAGTACGACCGGTTAGCAGCCAAGCATCAAATCCCGGTCAACTGGAGGTTGTCTGATTAACAGCAAAAGATGGTCAACGGAAAGTTGACTAACTGAGAGTATAATCCGGTCAACGGGATGTTGACCAGTTGGGAGAAGAACCCGGTCAACGGAAGATTGACCAATTGAGAGTAGAATCCGGTCAACGAGATGTTGACTGGTAGGGAGAAGAATTCGATCAACAGAAGGTTGACAGGCTGAGTAATAGCTCAAAAACATTGTGGAAAGTTGGCGACTGACGTAGCGGATAGTTGTCTTTTTTGGGTTGGTAGACGTGTAGACCACATGCCGGAAGCTGCCTGCAAAGTGGTAGAAAATAGTTTACAGATGACAAAGCTTTTAATGCACCCAACCTGCAGAGCATGTGTGTTGTAGGACTTGGGCCAGATCTCTCTTTATAAAGTGTGGCTTCTGGAGAAAGAGAAGCAAGTAGGGGTGCCACACACAAGTGTGTGTGTGGACAACAGTAGCACAATGAGGGTTGCGAGGTGAGCGGCCACAGGTGCGATAGATAACCTTCTATCACAACACACATAAAATATGTAAGTAAAGATCACTATAGTGAGAAGAAGGAAAAGAGAAAAATAGAGAGACAAAAGGGAATGAGAGTTTCTTTACTATTAGCGATTGTTTTTCTTGTTGTCTATTCTTCGGGGGCTTGTGTAATTAGGGTAGGTTACTAGTATTCTGTCTTGAAATTTTTATAATTAATTTTACATAGTAAAAGTCTTTTTCGGAGTTTGTTTCATGATTTTTTTCCTTAGTTAAGAAGGGATTTTCACGTTAAAAAATATTGTACTTCTATTTTGTTATTTGTGCCCACTAAATTGGTAGTTGACGATGACAAGAGGGTTCTGATTTTTGCTGTGTTGGATCGGGTGAATCTGGGTTTTGAACCCCAACATATTCTTCTTACTCTTTTCTTCTTACTTTTCTCTCTTCTTTTAAAATTTTGATGAAATGATCCAAAATTGGCCAAAAGATTTATTTGTAACAAATTAGCGTATATGTACTGGTTAGGTGCAAATCAAGTATTGAGGCAAAATCTTTGCTAGTCAAGTGCAAATTAGGTATTAAGGTACAATTCTTACTATATATAAACATTCCTTACGTACATATCAGTCACTAATATTTCATCCTAAATATGTACATGTATTGATTAAATACATATCATGTATAGATATTCTATTTAAAATGTATATAAGTGTCTTAATAGTATGCATCATGCATATTCTTACTATTCAAAATATGTATAAGTGTGGATCAAGTGTAAGTCAAGAGCCACTTAATCTAACTCATTTTGATTCAAAATTTAATTTTTTGATTCAAAACCTCAATTGATTTTAAAATTTTATTAATTTAAATTTAATTAATCATTATTAAAAAAATATTTGAGATCTACACTTTATAATGCGGCTTGACAGGGTTTGAATATATTGGGCCATGCTTAATACGAACTAACATTTTTTATAATAGACTATACTAAATACAAACTAATACTACTTATCATGAGCTATGCCCATTAAATACTTCTACCGACCCTTTACTCTTTAGGCTTGAAACTTGTCAATTGAACGCCATGATTAAATCGTCGCAAAGGAGGTACAATTATAAAGGATAGTCTAACTGATCTATTAAAAACAAAATTACAGGTACTCGACAAAATTAGTTTGCTAATTTTAAAGTAATCGATTTTAATTAATTTATTTAGATTTTTTTTTCAAAAATAGTTTGCTTTCCTATTTTGCCTTACCTTCGTCTCTAGAAGCCGTTTTCACAAATCGAAGAAATCTTCTTCCATAATTGGAAGCTCATTGGAGAAACAAGATAATCCTGAAGACAACACTTCCAGAAAGAAAGCTGAAGCATAAACAGAGATGTACTCGATAAAAAATTTATATAATTGCTTCCGATTGCATGCTGAAGTTACATAAATGGGCTTACGTGAAGGTAAAATTCAAGCGATACCGTTTCGATTTTGTTGATAAACGTCTTTCTGAGGTTTGGTTTTCATGTAATTATGAATCCGTTGAATTTATTAGTTGCATCTCAAATGATGTCATTGTGGGAATTCGGTTAGTTGAATTTCGATTTTTATCTCGCAATCTCCAAAACGATTGGGTATGGAGATGGTGAGGCTACGTGGTGAGAATGGTGTTGTTGTGTTGACAGATTGCAATGGATTGTGGTGGTCTACTGCTGCCATCCGTGCTGCCGTTTGCCGTTGAATGCGACTGGAAAGTGTGCCTCATTACCTTAAAATTTTTTTTTACTAAGCATCAGAAACTTTGATGAATTCCTCTTCCTCTGTCTCTCTCTCTCTCTGTGTGGAAACGCTCACGCGTATGTAAAATTGGATAGCAAATCTTGTTGCTGCAACTGTTTTTTATCGACTCGTCAAGTACAGTATCTGAATGTGGTGTGCCAATAAAGAAAATGGGAAACTATAAAAAATTTTCACCCTTGTTTTTCAAATTCTATTCTCCACTTTTATTTTCTCAATTACTTTGAAATTTTCATTTTAGAATAAATTCTATTTATGTTAAAAATTTCTACCCAAATTGCTATATAAACAATTTGAAATTGACCTTTATTTTAAATTTTTTACATTTTTTAAGTTTTTTGTCATCACATGTTTATTAACATATGACTAAAAATATTGTCATCTTTACTTAATTTTGTTGCATAGGGTGAAATTATTTCTGAAATTGAAGTTGATCTTAGGATTTAGAAAAACAGAAGTTGATGATGAATTAGGAAAAAAAAAAAGTTGATTATATTTTTATATTTTCCCTGGCATCTCTCAATTTTTAAGTAAATGAATATTCTATTCTTTCACAAACAAGTGGTTGTTTGTTTACCCTCAACAAAGCACCCACACCATATTATTTAAGGGGACTTGATACATAAGACTGACAAAGTGTACAAAGGGTAGCAGAACACAAGGAAATTGAATCTTTTAGGTGATGATTTATTCAGGGTATTGATATGTAATTTTTTCTAAATGTCATATAATAATTTACCCTGAATTTCAAAAACAAATATTCCAGTTGTATTTTTTCTGAGCAGTAAGAAATTCAGTTGGCCGTTTATTATCTTAGTATGTTTTATACTAGAAATACGGTACTTATATTATATAAACTTTATTAACTACTAATTTTTCACCAAACCACTTAATGTGTAGGTGTAATAAAATATACTGCAAGTGATGGAAGGTGTATATCTCTAGTCATGCCAGTCCCCTCTCTACTAATCATCAGCACCACCAAGTCTTTCCTTTTATATGCTCTTCAGTCCATCAAAAAATAAATGAAGATGGTAATTCTTACTTACAGAAGCATATCCTGGAGGATGTCTGTGGAATCATTCAAATTTTCTTGTGCCTTTGCCTGCTTAAAATAATCAAAAGACATTGTGATGATGTATTAATTTAACACTAACTACTCAGAATTCTGATAAGATTCTGTTTCATTTGTCAGGAGGTGAAATATTAGTTTTCATAAGTTGCACATGAGCACATAAACTAATGTTCTCCATTATTGAAGTGACTAGGGTTCAGGTTTATGCTTTTTTTGTGGTATAGTTCTCTACTCAAGGTGGCTGAGCCATTGGACAGTAACAAACAAACAATATACGCTGTTTGGAAGTTCTTGATGAGGATGTGCTGCAAATCCTTCCTGAAGGCATCCTTGCCCTTTGTAGCGATGATCATGGTAGAGTTGATTGAGGTGGGTTTGGCAACAATTAGCAAAGCAGCCATGATAAAAGGGATGAGCAACTTTGTCTTTGTTGTATACTACAATGCCCTAGGCACAGCTATCCTCCTGCCTTGTTTTGTCGGCCACCGTCTTAGGTCTGTTATATCCTCTCATATGGTTTTCTTTCTGTAAGAACAATGAAACATCATAAAGTTTGCTATTTTCCTCATCATATAAATTACATTTTTAACATTAACATCTTTCTTGTTTTTGTGCAGAAGTAATAGGCTGCCAATCACCTTTCCACTCCTCTCTAGGTTGTTTCTGCTTGGCCTGATTGGGTGAGTTCTCCCTGCCAGATATCGTGGTGTTATTGCATTTTTAAATTGATGATCTGTGGCAACTTATGAGTGGATAAACGAGAATCTTATGATCTTCTGCAGGCTTTGTTTGTCACAGATGTGTGCATTTGCTGGTATCAGCTACACCTCTCCAACTCTGGCTGCAGCCATGGGCAATCTTATTCCGGTTTTTACATTTTCGCTTGCAGTTATTTTGAGGTAGGGCTAAAATGGTGAAGAGTTTCCTCTCAGCAAAAAAAAAAAAAAAAAAAAAAAAAGATAAAAAGAAAAGAGCATGAAGATTTTAGTGGTATGATTAGTTGATGGTAGTGATGTTCATCATAAATACAATCTAATTTCATCCCACGAATTACAAATACTATTGTGTTGCTTCCCTGAAATAAAAAGAGATAACTTGAATATATGTTGCATGCTAGATTCTCAATGGGTCTGAGCCAATCAGGTGATCCAAACTATTCAAATTGACAAGGTAGATGAAGAAAAATCCAGGAACAGGACAATTAGTGAAAACCTAAGAGCCACTGCATGTCCTCTTGAGACAGTTTCAAATTGAACACTTGCAATATATCAGGTCTTCACATCATGAAATAAGGCAGCAACGTCACTGCTCCGGGGTTGAGAAACTCTTATGTCTCAGTCCAAGAGAAGTTGTTGGACATGAAATAAATGAAGAAACCAGAACCAGAAGAGAACATCAGAGAGAGGAGAACTAGAGAAATTGGTTTTGATGTCATTTTTCCATTCAGACACACTACAATTAAAACTGGTTGGTTTCTTTATAACCACCATTGGAAAATAGCAGTACAAAGGACTATCATCATGAATTTACCAACTAAATCATCCTTGGACAATCTAGGATACATACACTAACACATCATGATATGTTAAACACATCAACCAAAAAGCATGAGTACACAATTGTAAACAAGGCAAAGAGTAACGATGAAAAATCTCACATTCTAAATTTCATTGCATTTTTGCTTTGCGAAAGATTGCTTCTTCAAAATCTCCTTTGCATACTTGTTTTGTGACAAGAAGATAACGGCTTTGCTTATGAACTTCCATTCTCAGAAATACTTCATTTCTCCTAAATCAGATATCTCAAATTATTGCATCATGTCAGCCTTAAAGGCCTCGACAAACTGGAATTCATTTGTAGTGACCAGAAGTTCATCTACATATCAAAAAAAAAAAAGTGTTTCTGCTCGTTCAAGGCTTTGACATAGAAAGTGGCTTCATCATCATTCCTCCTGAAGCCTCATTGAAATAGCCATTAGTTCTACTATAACAGGCCCTTGGAGCTTGTTTTAGTCCATAGAGAGCCTTTTTTGTTTTGTACTCCATTTCTTCATGACATTAATCAAGGAGCCTTCAGGTTTGTCACCATAGTTTTCCTCCTTCAAATTCAGGAAGGCAGATTTTACATCCATAGGAAACATTTTCGAATCCAATTGAGCATCCAAAGTAATCAGCAGTCTAACATTGCGATACCTGGCAACAGGAGAACAAGTTATCTCCGTAATCAATTCTAGCTAGTTGTGCATACCCCTTTGCAACTAATCTAGATTTGAACTTCAAAATTGAACCATTTGGATTCAATTTATTTCTATAAATCCTCTTTACTCCAATCACATTCTTATCTATGGACCTGAATATTAGCTTCCACTTATCATTCTTATTGATCATTATAAGTTCTTTGATAGATTTAATCCATTCATTAGATTTTGAAGCCTTGATATAACTTAATGGTTCTAAAATTTCAATGTTGAATCTTTCACATATCTGATCAAGGGGTTTAGTTTTCAACATGGGAGTGTCAGGTTATGACGCACAATCACAGGAGATGGTTTGAGGTTCATCATTGACATCATCAGTGGAAATGCTAACTTGTTGAACAGCTTTCTGCTCTACTTGCTCTTTCTCTATCGATCAGGATCTTCTCTACTTGCTCTTGCTCTATTGAACAGGATCTTCTCTACTTGCTCTTTCTCTTTTGTGCTTGCTCAATTTGGAAGAACATTTTCATCAACACATACATCTCTATTGACCAGGATCTTCTCACTTTGCAAGTTGAAGATCCATTAACCTCTGGATATTGAAGCATACCCCAGAAATATACCCATTCAGTCTTCGGATCAAGCTTGCTTGTCTTTAATGTTGGAAAGAGTGTAACAAACAGAGCCAAACACTTCTAAATGTCTGACTAATTGTTTACAGCCAGTCCATGCTTCAATAGGAGTTTTTCTTTTTGGCGAACTTGGTAGAACCCTGTTGAGGAGATACACTGTTGTGTTCAGCCAATAAAATCTCAGGTAATTTATTCTCAATCATCATGCATCTAACCATTTCCATGGTTGTTCTATTCTTCCTCTCATAAACGCCATTCTGTTTAGGAGTGTAAGGAGCCATTAGTTGATGAGCAATCTCCACACCTTCACAGAAGTCAATGTGATCTCATGGTTTTGATTTGCATCCAGACTGAGCTTCCACTAGAGCCTTGAACTGTTTTAATACTAAAAATACTTGAGATTTGTGGCTGATGAATTGCATGCATCATCTAAGTAAAATCATCAATAAACAAGCTGAAATACTTTTATGATTTAGAAAAGGAGTCTTCATAGGTCCACAATCATTATTGTGAACTAATCTCAGCTTTTGCTTTGCGCTCTATGCTGTGTTGTTAGGAAATGGCTGCCTATGTGTCTCACCTAGATAACAGGACTCACATATACCTTTGCTAACATGAATTTTGGACATGCCCCTTATAAGATCAGTCAAGGACTGAAAATTACGACCATATCTTAGATGCTATAATCTTGAATTGTCTACTTTAGAACTGTGTGCATGATTTTCAATAGGATTGTAATACAATGGAAAGCCATTGTCTACCATTTTTACTCTTGTGATTTTACTGTCATTAGCATTAGAAATAATGCAGAAGCAATCTCTGAAGGACAATGAATACCCTTCCCTCATAATTTGAGCAACACTAAGGGTGTTTTGATCCAAGCTAGGAGCAAAAAGAGCATCAGGAATGAGCTTGGTACCTTTTTTACTGTAAATGGAAACTGATCCCTTGCCCTTCGCTTGCACAGCCTCTCTTCATGTCCACGCTTCATAGATGTTTCAATTAAAAAGTTTCCAAAGTTTTAAAGAAGGTTGCATCTTTGCCCTTCGCTCACTCATGGTTTCTCATACTTCATTTCCAAAGTTTTAAACAATCAATTAATGAAGTGTTCTTTTCTGATGATGGAAAAGGTTGTATAGCCATGATAAGATTATTTTCCTCCTGCTGTTGCTTTGTATGAGTGAAATTTACATGTTAAGCATGTTGGGTTTTGGAATACTCTTTTGTGAGTTTCACACCTATTAGACATGCAGTTTGTCAGTTTTGAAGCTACTAAGAAGTTTCGCGCAATGCTCGCGCAATTTTCACTTGAGCAAAAATATTAGAGGTTTCGCTAAAGGCCGCAATCTGGCAGCTTAAGCACTAGGCCTAGGAGGATTTCTAGTGGTAAACCATGAGTGAGCCAAGAGATGACCACTTAAGTAGACACATAGATATTAAGGCCTTGATCTGATTTTAGGGCATAATCTGAGAGCATTTCTACACAGAAGAGACGCCACAAAGAAGAGAGAGAAAAGATAAAAGAGAGAATAGGAAGATTTGTGCATTCGGTTGAGTTTCAATTCGAGTTCCATCATTCGCCGAATCCAGATATGTTGTTCCATCTCCAGTTGTAGGATATATTACCTATTGGTTATTTGTTTTCTTATTGTACTCTATTCTTGTAGGTTGTTAGATATATTAGAATTGTATTTAACAGGTTATTCATGTAGGTTGTTGTGAAAGACTCTCAGAATGGATTATTTGCAACCAAATATTCTTAGTGGATATTGTTCGGAGGTTGTTTCGTAGTTTTTCCATTGGTTGATAATAGTTTTCCACATTAAATCTTATTATGCAACTTGTGTACTTATTTGTGTATTTTGTTCCTTATTCTCAACCAAGAGAGAAGGGTGATTGACATTTGAGGATGGCTGCTCCATGGTGTGCATGTTTCGAATCCCAAAAAGTGATATTAAAGTGTTGGCTTTTTGGTGTGAAAACTATATTTGATGGAATCGACATCGAAATTGTGATTTTTAATTAAGTAATTTAACTGGTAAAATAATTTCGTTCTTTGGAAAAAGAGAGCAAAGAACATGTTGACTTGGGAGTGAAAGGTTGAAGTAATAAGGAATATTGAGGACAAACTAAAAAATTGAAGGGTGAGGAGTGGCAAGACATAAGGGACTTGGTCAATTGTACGATAAAGTTATTTTTTATGGATAACATTGTTTCGAATATTATTGGTTTATTGGATCTAGTAGAGGTCTATACAAAGCTTGAGGGTCGATAAAAGTCCAATTCCTTGACAATGAGGTTGTATATGATGAAAAAATTTTATAGTCTCTGGCTATTGGAGGGGTAAGCTTTGAAAAACACTTGGATGAGTTTAATAATATTGTGACGTAATGGTCCGCGCTTAGTGAGCATATCAAGGAGGAGGACAAGGTGTTGGCTTCATTGCTGAGCTCATATTATCATATAATGACAAGACTACTGTTCCCGAAGGACATGCTTAGCCTTGATGATATCATTGCTTCCTTTTAAATGAGTCTTGGCAGAGAGAAGTGATAAATTTTCAAGAAAGCCGAGTGCCTTGGCCACAACTGGTGGTCTTGGGCATGGGAGATCTACGGCTAGAGGCGACAAGCCAAAAAGGAGTGGCAATTGGTCCAAATTCAAAGATATCGAATGCTATCATTGTGGTAAGATGAGCCATATGAAGTGATATTTCTTTAAGTGAAAGCAAGAGCAAGATGGTAACGATCGACAAGAGATGAGGGATCATGACAGTAATGATCGGACCTTTATCGTTACCTACGGAGATCTCCTAGTTGTTGGCGCGATGAAGACGCAGAGTTTTGGGGGTGCCAAGTGCTTTGGCCACAACTAGCGATCTTGAGCATGGTTGATCTACAAAGAGAGGCAACAGGTCAAAAAAGAGCCACAATTGATCCAAGCTCAAGGACATCGAATGCTATTATTGTGACAAGAAGAGTTTTATGGAGCAGGATTGTATTAAGAGGAAGCAAGAGAAGGAGAGTGATAATGACCGATAAAAGAGGAGAGATTATAATGACAATGATCAGGCCTCTGTTGCTATCTACGTAGACCTTTTAGTTGTTGACACGATGCAGACGCAAAGTTTTACGGGCCAATAGACAAGTTAGGTGATGGACAAACGATCCTCGCTCCATGCAGCATTGAAGAAATCCATCTTTACCTCCTATATATTTGGGGACTATTGGATATTAAAGATGGGGAACGATGGTCTGTTGAGAGTAGTTGGTATCGTGGACGTTTGATTGTGGACCAACAATGGGACGGAACTCGTGTTGAGGAGTGTATGGTATGCTTTGGATGTGAAGTTGAATTTGATCCTGTAATTTATTAGTGATGTGTATGTAACATAGCTTTAATAGTTAAGTCTTGTGCTATGAATGCTCCCACGAGGGGTAATGAGAACAATTATAAAATAGATTGTTGCCTATGCCTAGATCACAGATAATGGGAATTTTATCGGTAAGACCTTTTCAATTGTGGTCAATATTTTATTACAAATAATTCCAACAACTTCAGGAGGAAAAGAGGCATTTACCAATTACAACCATTTTCATTCCTCACATTAGACCATCTGTAACACTCATAGCTACAGTCCTATGTTTTAATAGGCAAGTTTGATGAAGAAGGTTTTTGTATGACGTTAGCCATAGGCTAATAGAAGCTCACCAAAGGTTTCTTAGTTGTGGCAAGGGAAAGCATGCATTTAAGTTGGTATTTGATGGAAGTTCTGGTTGCCAAAAGTAATGCCAAGATGACCAATAGGAGACTTGGTCAAGGTGGTGAGGGAAGATTGAGGTGGAGAGCAAAGAAGAACAACCCTAAAAGGTGAAGGCATCAAAGGGGAATGGTAGTACTTTGGGTATATTGATGAAGAGGAAAAGGATGTTGTTCAAGTTTGTGGAGTCCGACGCTGAGACCCCATGGAGAGGAAGTTTTTAGCTAGTAAGAGATGATGGATGCTCGCCGAAGAGGTGATGCTTTCCCACAAGGCTGTTAGGGAAAGTTGGTTAGGCTTTATATCATCCCCTTATAAGTCTTATGCCCATTGGATTTGTGATTTGTCAACAAATGAAAATTGAGATTGCTGCAATATTTGCGTATCCATCTGCCTATCCCGTTCTGGAAGTTTCCAATGAATTGTCATCCAAGAAAGGAGTACTCGAGAATAATATCTCTAAAATAACATTGTGCTGCTGAACTGACGCAATTGAAGATCTAAAATCTGCATCAAGTTTTGCTTAAAGTAAACCTGCTTAGAGCCACACAATGCTGCAGCCATTGTTAGCTGCTCTTCCATGAGGGCCACAGCCTGATCTCTAACTTCGTATAACTTATTCCCAAATTCCTGCCCTTACAGATAAGCCTCATGAAGCCAATAGATTTGTAGGCATCAGCTTCTACGAGAAATATGCCACAGCTCTTTGATTTAGAGCAGTGACATTCCAGACCAAATTCTGCTTCAACCCTAGTCCCCTTTTCTTTTCAGGAAGACAAACAAGGACCATGGAATGCTAAGAAGCTTCTGATTATTTACCCACTGGAGAAAGTTCTTGTACAAGCTATCAGTAGACTTCAGAACCTTCTAATGAACAAGACACTTGTCCAACAGATGTAGAGTTAAAAGAACAGATTTAATCCCTTGAAGTCTGCCACCATAAGAAAAAATTCTCCAGTCCGAAACTTCAATGTGCCATGATCTTAGCAAAAACAGGCCTACATTTTGTGCTACATTTTTTAGAAGTCATAGACAGCCCAGCATATCTCAATGGCTGGGAACCTGCTGAATAGACAATCTGCTGGAGCATTTTCAGCTTATGCAATATTGGCTACTAACAAAGACCTTTTCACTGGACCCCAGGTGTCAAACCACAGCAGAAAAATGCTGAAAGCATTGATATTCCAAAGATCCCATGTTCCTCTAGAAAAGAGTAATTAGTCATCAGAAAAATCAAACTGGTAAATCAAAGTCTTTAGTTTTCTGATATTAGTCTAGGAAGGAAGTTAAAGTCAGGGCTAGACCTGAGGTTTTCCAATTGTCTGTACTTTTCTGGAATTTTTCCCCCTCTTGTTTTATTCAATGCAGATTAACAGAAATGCACCACAATTATGAGTTGATATAACGATGATTGTTGCAACAAAGGAACGAGTGAAAATTCCATTGAACATGATAATAACCTATATTGTAACAACTATTACATAAGGTTAGGAAACCAAACAGCATTATCTTGCAATTTTCATTGCATTGCATTGTTGATTTCAGGCAACCATGCATTGCCTTAGTTCAATATAACCTTGAACTATATTGTGCTCTAAATTTGTTTGCCTCTTTGCTGATTTTTGTTATAATTTGACGTGCAGGATGGAGAAGCTGGATTTAAGGAATATCAGCAGTCATGCTAAATCCTTGGGCACCATTATAGCAATATCAGGGGCATTGGTAGCGACTCTTTACAAAGGCCCCCCTTTACTGATGGCCCAAACATCTTCAGATTCTCCTCATCTGCTGTTTTCTTAACAATCAAAGTGGCTCATAGGATGCCTTCTTTTAACAGTCACGTTTCTTCTATTGTCAATATGGAACATCTTGCAGGTAAGAAGCCCCCATTAAATTCTTCTACATGGCCTTTTGAAGATTCAAAATTTTCAGGCTCTTGCAACTGAGCTACACTTTTGGCCAAATTACAATCTATAAGAAGAATTGATTGTGAGGATCTAAAGCTATTTCATTACTTAATGACGCTCCTATGTTTTCTATTGTGTTTGTTCTTTCAATCTGAACAAGTTATCTTTGCTAATATAAGTTCACAAATAACTGATTTCTGTTGTATTTATTTATAGGCTGCTACTACCAAGGAATACCCCGACGAAGTGACCATAGTCTTTTTCTACAGCTTATTTGGGACCATCCAATCTTCCTTCCTTTCCTTCATTCTGGAGAGGACCACAAGTGCATGGAAGCTGCACAACAGAATAGAGATAATCACCATTGTGTATGGAGTACGGGCATTCTAATCCATGAGTTTTTGGTCATAATGTTTCATAGTGTGCTCATTGTGATGCAATCTTGCGCTCATCCAATCTGGCCTTTTATGGAATGTAAGAGCCCGTAGTTGTTTGAACTTAATAGGTGCTCACATTTATGAGGTGTGTACTGTTTTTGCCGGAGGTGTTTAAAGCATATATGATGTTGATCTCACTCTTCAGTTAGTCCTGGCTTTCTACAGATTTCAGATTGACATTTATGGTGTTGGGAATCCACTTCTAAATAAAATACAGATGATATTTTTTTCCTTGATATATATATTTTTTGTTGAAACATAATGTAGGTAGAGAATGTCTGATTTCAAGAGATTTACAAGAGGCTTTTATTTGAGAATAGCTTTTCCTGAGATGCATTCAAAACTGCTTGTAGTACGGAAATGGGAAGTTAAAGAGTAAGGGCTCAAATGTAACATAAGAAAACAAGATTTTTTAAATTTACTCCCACAACCTTTTTGTGATTCATATAGTTGGCAGCTTATTATTTTTTCCTTGTGTGCAGGCAGTGTCAGTTACTGTCCTACGAGCTGGTATCATCACATGGTGCCTGCGAGAGAGGGGACCTATCTTTGTTGCCATGTTCAAGCCCTTTGGGATTGCCATTGCAATATTCATGGGGTTTGTCTTTCTTAGGGATACTCTTTATCTCGGAAGGTATGTAGTATTTTCTCAGCTTGTTCCAGCACTTAATTAACTTGTAATTTAAGAGCAACAGATGATTGCTTCAGTCACTGACTTCTAGGAAATTCCTTTGATGTTGGAAAAATAATGGAAGGTTTAGAATAAATTGATTAGATTATATAATCTTGTGGGTATACATGGAAGAGACAAAGGGTGAGGCCCTGTACAAGATGGGATTTATTTCTTTTCCGGGTTATCCTGTACTTGGAAATCTTTATACATCTAGATCTAGTATTTTCCTTCTATTGACCTTTGCCATTTTGGCGGACTAGTCTTTCATATAGAAGCATCCACATGAATGACAGTTGGAGTTGAAATCTCCTAGCATAGGTTAAAGTATGATCTAGTCCAGATACATATTTGAGCTAACAGATGGCAAACTGGGAGATCTACTGGGCAGAGCAAGCACACAGGAACAGTGAGATCTTGTTGAGCCCATAGAAAACTTCCGAGTTAAGTGAGTATGAACTCGAGTAGCGGTGTAAATGAATAGCGCCGGAGGTATTTATTGGTGTCCATGGGAGTGCAGGCGTGGAGGCCTTTGAAAAAGGTCTTTTGGGTTTGTGTAGCACATTTTGCATATGATCTCACCTTTGGATCACGAGTTGCGTGCTGTGTTTTCCAATCACTTTCTTATGAGTTCTACACTCATTACAATTGCTGTTTTTTCAGTTTTAGTGCTGATAGAGCTCTTTGTTTGATGTTCATTTAAGGTTTCACTCGAGCAGAACTCTTCCAGGCAATTCCAAGAGATAGCCACAATATAAGGGTTTAAGCGGCAATTTTCGAAAAAGAAGTGATTGCCCTAGGTGTGCCACATGCAAAATGTACACGCCTAGTGACTTCAAGGTCGTGAAGATGGGTAATGATAGCTTGTCATGAATTGTGCATTGTGGTGATATGTGCTTGACAGTAAGGTTGTACGAAGTTGATAGCGAGGGATATCCAACGCGTCTCAAACATATGACTGAATTTTGGAAGATCACTAGAGGCTTTATAGTGGTAACACGATGGAGGAAGTTTTAGCTAGTAAGAGATGATGGATGCTCGCCGAAGAGGTGATGCTTTCCCACAAGGCTGTTAGGGAAAGTTGGTTAGGCTTTATATCACCCCCTTATAAGTCTTATGCCCATTGGATTTGTGATTTGTCAACCAATTAAAATTGAGATTGCTGTAATATTTGCGTATCCATCTGCCTATCCCGTTCTGGAAGTTTCCAATGAATGGTCATCCAAGAAAGGAGTACTCGAGAATAATATCTCTAAAACAACATTGTGCTGCTGAACTGACGCAATTGAAGATCTAAAATCTGCATCAAGTTTTGCTTAAAGTAAACCTGCTTAGAGCCGCACAATGCTGCAGCCATTGTTTGCTGCTCTCCCATGAAGACCACAGGCTGATCTCTAACTTCGTATAACTTATTCCCAAATTCCTGCCCTTACAGATAAGCCTCATGAAGCCAATAGATTTGTAGGCATCAGCTTCTACGAGAAATATGCCACAGCTCTTTGATTTAGAGCAGTGACATTCCAGACCAAATTCTGCTTCAACCCTAGTCCCCTTTTCTTTTCAGGAAGACAAACAAGGACCATGGAATGCTAAGAAGCTTCAGATTATTTACCCACTGGAGAAAGTTCTTGTACAAGCTATCAGTAGACTTCAGAACCTTCTAATGAACAAGACACTTGTCCAACAGATGTAGAGTTAAAAGAACAGATTTAATCCCTTGAAGTCTGCCACCATAAGAAAAAATTCTCCAGTCCGAAACTTCAATGTGCCATGATCTTAGCAAAAACAGGCCTACATTTTGTGCTACATTTTTTAGAAGTCATAGACAGCCCAGCGTATCCCGATGGCTGGGAACCTGCTGAATAGACAATCTGCTGGAGCATTTTCAGCATATGCAATATTGGCTACTGATAAAGACCTTTTCACTGGACCCCAGGTATCAAACCACAGCAGAAAAATGCTGAAAGCATTGATATTCCAAAGATCCCATGTTCCTCTAGAAAAGAGTAATTAGTCATCAGAAAAATCAAACTGGTAATATCAAAGTCTTTAGTTTTCTGATATTAGTCTAGGAAGGAAGTTAAAAGTCAGGGCTAGACCTGAGGTTTTCCAATTGCCTGTACTTTTCTGGAATTTTTCCCCCTCTTGTTTTATTCAATGCAGGTTAACAGAAATGCACCACAATTATGAGTTGATATAACGATGATTGTTGCAACAAAGGAACGAGTGAAAATTCCATTGAACATGATAATAACCTATATTGTAACAACTATTACATAAGGTTAGGGAAACCAAACAGCATTATCTTGCAATTTTCATTGCATTGCGTAGTTGATTTCAGGCAACCATGCATTGCCTTAGTTCAATTTAACCTTTGAACTATATTGTGCTCTAAATTTGTTTGCCTCTTTGCTGATTTTTGTTATAATTTGACGTGCAGGATGGAGAAGCTGGATTTAAGGAATATCAGCAGTCATGCTAAATCCTTGGGCACCATTATAGCAATATCAGGGGCATTGGTAGTGACTCTTTACAAAGGCCCCCCTTTACTGATGGCCCAAACATCTTCAGATTCTCCTCATCTGCTGTTTTCTTAACAATCAAAGTGGCCCATAGGATGCCTTCTTTTAACAGTCACGTTTCTTCTATTGTCAATATGGAACATCTTGCAGGTAAGAAGCCCCCATTAAATTCTTCTACAGGGCCTTTTGAAGATTCAAAATTTTCAGGCTCTTGCAACTGAGCTACACTTTTGGCCAAATTACAATCTATAAGAAGAGATGATTGTGAGGATCTAAAGCTATTTCATTACTTAATGACGCTCCTATGTTTTCTATTGTGTTTGTTCTTTCAATCTGAACAAGTTATCTTTGCTAATATAAGTTCACAAGTAACTGATTTCTGTTGTATTTATTTATAGGCTGCTACTACTGAGGAATACCCAGACGAAGTGACCATAGTCTCTTTCTACAGCTTATTTGGGACCATCCAATCTTCCTTTCCTTCATTCTGGAGAGGAACACAAGTGGATGGAAGCTGCACAACAGAATAGAGATAATCGCCATTGTGTATGGAGTAAAGGCATTCTAATCCATGAGTTTTTTGTCATAATGTTTCATAGTGTGCTCATTGTGATGCAATCTTGCGCTCATCCAATCTGGCCTTTTATGGAATGTAAGAGCTCGTAGTTGTTTGAACTTAGTAGGTGCTCACATTTATGAGGTGTGTACTGTTTTTGCCGGAGGTGTTTAAAGCATATACGATGTTGATCTCACTCTTCAATTAGTCCTAGCTTTCTCTACAGATTTCAGATTGACATTTATGGTGTTGGGGAATCCACTTCTAAATAAAATACAGATGATATTTTTTTTTCCTTGATATGTATACTTTTTTTTGTTGAAACATAATGTAGGTAGAGAATGTCTGATTTCAAGAGATTTACAAGAGGCTTTTATTTGAGAATAGCTTTTCCTGAGATGCATTCAAAACTGCTTGTAGTACGGAAATGGGAAGTTAAAGAGTAATGGCTCAAACATAACATAAGAAAACAAGATTTTTTAAATTTACTCCCACAACGTTTTTTTGATTCATATAGTTGGCAGCTTATTATTTTTCCTTGTGTGCAGGCAGTGTCAGTTACTGTCCTACGAGCTGGTATCATCACATGGTGCCTGCGAGAGGGGACCTGTCTTTGTTGCCATGTTCAAGCCCTTTGGGATTGCCATTGCAATATTCATGGGGTTTGTCTTTCTTAGGGATACTCTTTATCTCGGAAGGTATGTAGTATTTTCTTAGCTTGTTCCAGCACTTCAATTAACTTGTAATTCAAGAGCAACAGATGATTGCTTCAGTCACTGACTTCTAGGAAATTCCTTTGATGTTGGAAAAATAATGGAAGGTTTATAATAAATTGATTAGATTATATAATCTTGTGGGTATACAGGGAAGAGACAAAGGGTGAGGCCCTGTACAAGATGGGATTTATTTCTTTTCCGGGTTATCCTGTACTTGGAAATCTTTATACATCTAGATCTAGTATTTTCCTTCTATTGACCTTTGCCATTTTGGCGGACTAGTCTTTCATATAGAAGCATCCACATGAATGACAGTTGGGGTTGAAATCTCCTAGCATAGGTTAAAGTATGATCTAGTCCAGATACATATTTGAGTTAACAGAGGGCAAACTGGGAGATCTACTGGGCAGAGCAAGCACACAGGAACAGTGAGATCTTGTTGAGTCCATAGAAAACTTCCGAGTTAAGTGAGTATGAACTCGAGTAGCGGTGTAAATGAATAGCGCCGGAGGCATTTACTGGTGTCCATGGGAGTGTAGACGTGGAGGCCTTTGAAAAAGGTCTTTTGGGTTTGTGTAGCACATTTTGCATATGATCTCACCTTTGGATCACGAGTTGTGTGCTGTGTTTTCCAATCACTTTCTTATGAGTTCTACACTCATTACAATTGTTGTTTTTTCAGTTTTAGTGTTGATAGAGCTCTTTGTTTGATGTTCATTTAAGGTTTCGCTCGAGCAGAACTCTTCCAGGCAATTCCAAGAGATAGCCACAATATAAGGGTTTAAGCGGCAATTTTCGAAAAAGAAGCGATTGCCCTAGGTGTGCCACATGCAAAATGTGCACGCCTAGTGACTTCAAGGTCGTGAAGATGGGTAATGATAGCTTGTCACGAATTGTGCATTGTGGTGATATGTGCTTGACAGTAAGGTTGGCACGAAGTTGATAGTGAGGGATATGCGACGCGTCTCAAACATATGACTGAATTTTGGAAGATCACTAGAGGCTTTATAGTGGTAACACGATGGAGGAAGTTTTAGCTAGTAAGAGATGATGGATGCTCACCGAAGAGGTGATGCTTTCCCACAAGGCTGTTAGGGAAAGTTGGTTAGGCTTTATATCACCCCCTTATAAGTCTTATGCCCATTGGATTTGTGATTTGTCTACCAATTAAAATTGAGATTGCTGTAATATTTGCGTATCCATCTGCCTATCCCTTTCTGGAAGTTTCCAATGAATGGTCATCCAAGAAAGGAGTACTCGAGAATAATATCTCTAAAACAACATTGTGCTGCTGAACTGACGCAATTGAAGATCTAAAATCTGCATCAAGTTTTGCTTAAAGTAAACCTGCTTAGAGCCGCACAATGCTGCTGCCATTGTTAGCTGCTCTCCCATGAAGGCCACAGGCTGATCTCTAACTTCGTTTAACTTATTCCCAAATTCCTGCCCTTACAGATAAGCCTAATGAAGCCAATAGATTTGTAGGCATCAGCTTCTACGAGAAATATGCCACAGCTCTTTGATTTAGAGCAGTGACATTCCAGACCAAATTCTGCTTCAACCCTAGTCCCCTTTCCTTTTCAGGAAGACAAACAAGGACCATGGAATGCTAAGAAGCTTCTGATTATTTACCCACTGAGAAAGTTCTTGTACAAGCTATCAGTAGACTTCAGAACCTTCTAATGAACAAGACACTTGTCCAACAGATGTAGAGTTAAAAGAACAGATTTAATCCCTTGAAGTCTGCCACCATAAGAAAAAAATTCTCCAGTCCGAAACTTCAATGTGCCATGATCTTAGCAAAAACAGGCCTACATTTTGTGCTACATTTTTAGAAGTCATAGACAGCCCAGCGTATCCCGATGGCTGGGAACCTGCTGAATAGACAATCTGCTGGAGCATTTTCAGCTTATGCAATATTGGCTACTAACAAAGACCTTTTCACTGGACCCCAGGTGTCAAACCACAGCAGAAAAATGCTGAAAGCATTGATATTCCAAAGATCCCATGTTCCTCTAGAAAAGAGTAATTAGTCATCAGAAAAATCAAACTGGTAATATCAAAGTCTTTAGTTTTCTGATATTAGTCTAGGATGGAAGTTAAAGTCAGGGCTAGACCTGAGGTTTTCCAATTGTCTGTACTTTTCTGGAATTTTTCCCCCTCTTGTTTTATTCAATGCAGATTAACAGAAATGCACCACAATTATGAGTTGATATAACGATGATTGTTGCAACAAAGGAATGAGTGAAAATTCCATTGAACATGATAATAACCTATATTGTAACAACTATTACATAAGGTTAGGGAAACCAAACAGCATTATCTTGCAATTTTCATTGCATTGCATTGTTGATTTCAGGCAACCATGCATTGCCTTAGTTCAATATAACCTTTGAACTATATTGTGCTCTAAATTTGTATGCCTCAATGCTGATTTTTGTTATAATTTGATGTGCAGAATGGAGAAGCTGGATTTAAGGAATATCAGCAGTCAGGCTAAATCCTTGGGCACCATTATAGCAATATCTGGGGCATTGATAGCGACTCTTTACAAAGGCCCCCCTTTACTGATGGCCCAAACATCTTCAGATTCTCCTCATCTGCTGTTTTCTCAACAATCAAAGTGGCTCATAGGATGCCTTCTTTTAACAGTCACGTTTCTTCTATTGTCAATATGGAACATCTTGCAGGTAAGAAGCCCCCATTAAATTCTTCTACATGGCCTTTTGAAGATTCAAAATTTTCAGGCTCTTGCAACTGAGCTACACTTTTGGCCAAATTACAATCTATAAGAAGAATTGATTGTGAGGATCTAAAGCTATTTCATTACTTAATGACGCTCCTATGTTTTCTATTGTGTTTGTTCTTTCAATCTGAACAAGTTATCTTTGCTAATATAAGTTCACAAATAACTGATTTCTGTTGTATTTATTTATAGGCTGCTACTACCAAGGAATACCCGGCCAGTGACCATAGTCTTTTTCTACAGCTTATTTGGGACCATCCAATCTTCCTTTCCTTCATTCTGGAGAGGAACACAAGTGGATGGAAGCTGCACAACAGAATAGAGATAATCACCATTGTGTATGGAGTAAGGGCATTCTAATCCATGAGTTTTTGGTCATAATGTTTCATAGTGTGCTCATTGTGATGCAATCTTGCGCTCATCCAATCTGGCCTTTTATGGAATGTAAGAGCCCGTAGTTGTTTGAACTTAATAGGTGCTCACATTTATGAGGTGTGTACTGTTTTTGCCGGAGGTGTTTAAAGCATATACGATGTTGATCTCACTCTTCAGTTAGTCCTGGCTTTCTACAGATTTCAGATTGACATTTATGGTGTTGGGAATCCACTTCTAAATAAAATACAGATGATATTTTTTTCCTTGATATATATATTTTTTGTTGAAACATAATGTAGGTAGAGAATGTCTGATTTCAAGAGATTTACAAGAGGCTTTTATTTGAGAATAGCTTTTCCTGAGATGCATTCAAAACTGCTTGTAGTACGGAAATGGGAAGTTAAAGAGTAAGGGCTCAAATGTAACATAAGAAAACAAGATTTTTTAAATTTACTCCCACAACGTTTTTTTGATTCATATAGTTGGCAGCTTATTATTTTTTCCTTGAGTGCAGGCAGTGTCAGTTACTGTCCTACGAGCTGGTATCATCACATGGTGCCTGCGAGAGAGGGGACCTGTCTTTGTTGCCATGTTCAAGCCCTTTGGGATTGCCATTGCAATATTCATGGGGTTTGTCTTTCTTAGGGATACTTTTTATCTCGGAAGGTATGTAGTATTTTCTTAGCTTGTTCCAGCACTTCAATTAACTTGTAATTCAAGAGCAACAGATGATTGCTTCAGTCACTGACTTCTAGGAAATTCCTTTGATGTTGGAAAAATAATGGAAGGTTTAGAATAAATTGATTAGATTATATAATCTTGTGGGTATACATGGAAGAGACAAAGGGTGAGGCCCTGTACAAGATGGGATTTATTTCTTTTCCGGGTTATCCTGTACTTGGAAATCTTTATACATCTAGATCTAGTATTTTCCTTCTATTGACCTTTGCCATTTTGGCGGACTAGTCTTTCATATAGAAGCATCCACATGAATGACAGTTGGAGTTGAAATCTCCTAGCATAGGTTAAAGTATGATCTAGTCCAGATACATATTTGAGCTAACAGATGGCAAACTGGGAGATCTACTGGGCAGAAAAATTGAGATTGCTGTAATATTTGCGTATCCATCTGCCTATCCCGTTCTGGAAGTTTCCAATGAATGGTCATCCAAGAAAGGAGTACTCGAGAATAATATCTCTAAAACAACATTGTGCTGCTGAACTGACGCAATTGAAGATCTAAAATCTGCATCAAGTTTTGCTTAAAGTAAACCTGCTTAGAGCCGCACAATGCTGCTGCCATTGTTAGCTGCTCTCCCATGAAGGCCACAGGCTGATCTCTAACTTCGTTTAACTTATTCCCAAATTCCTGCCCTTACAGATAAGCCTAATGAAGCCAATAGATTTGTAGGCATCAGCTTCTACGAGAAATATGCCACAGCTCTTTGATTTAGAGCAGTGACATTCCAGACCAAATTCTGCTTCAACCCTAGTCCCCTTTCCTTTTCAGGAAGACAAACAAGGACCATGGAATGCTAAGAAGCTTCAGATTATTTACCCACTGGAGAAAGTTCTTGTACAAGCTATCAGTAGACTTCAGAACCTTCTAATGAACAAGACACTTGTCCAACAGATGTAGAGTTAAAAGAACAGATTTAATCCCTTGAAGTCTGCCACCATAAGAAAAAAATTCTGCAGTCCGAAACTTCAATGTGCCATGATCTTAGCAAAAACAGGCCTACATTTTGTGCTACATTTTTTAGAAGTCATAGACAGCCCAGCGTATCCCGATGGCTGGGAACCTGCTGAATAGACAATCTGCTGGAGCATTTTCAGCATATGCAATATTGGCTACTGATAAAGACCTTTTCACTGGACCCCAGGTATCAAACCACAGCAGAAAAATGCTGAAAGAATTAATATTCCAAAGATCCCATGTTCCTCTAGAAAAGAGTAATTAGTCATCAGAAAAATCAAACTGGTAATATCTAAGTCTTTAGTTTTCTGATATTAGTCTAGGATGGAAGTTAAAGTCAGGGCTAGACCTGAGGTTTTCCAATTGTCTGTACTTTTCTGGAATTTTTCCCCCTCTTGTTTTATTCAATGCAGATTAACAGAAATGCACCACAATTATGAGTTGATATAACGATGATTGTTGCAACAAAGGAATGAGTGAAAATTCCATTGAACATGATAATAACCTATATTGTAACAACTATTACATAAGGTTAGGGAAACCAAACAGCATTATCTTGCAATTTTCATTGCATTGCATTGTTGGTTTCAGGCAACCATGCATTGCCTTAGTTCAATATAACCTTTGAACTATATTGTGCTCTAAATTTGTATGCCTCAATGCTGATTTTTGTTATAATTTGATGTGCAGAATGGAGAAGCTGGATTTAAGGAATATCAGCAGTCAGGCTAAATCCTTGGGCACCATCATAGCAATATCTGGGGCATTGATAGCGACTCTTTACAAAGGCCCCCCTTTACTGATGGCCCAAACATCTTCAGATTCTCCTCATCTGCTGTTTTCTCAACAATCAAAGTGGCTCATAGGATGCCTTCTTTTAACAGTCACGTTTCTTCTATTGTCAATATGGAACATCTTGCAGGTAAGAAGCCCCCATTAAATTCTTCTACATGGCCTTTTGAAGATTCAAAATTTTCAGGCTCTTGCAACTGAGCTACACTTTTGGCCAAATTACAATCTATAAGAAGAATTGATTGTGAGGATCTAAAGCTATTTCATTACTTAATGACGCTCCTATGTTTTCTATTGTGTTTGTTCTTTCAATCTGAACAAGTTATCTTTGCTAATATAAGTTCACAAATAACTGATTTCTGTTGTATTTATTTATAGGCTGCTACTACCAAGGAATACCCCGACGAAGTGACCATAGTCTTTTTCTACAGCTTATTTGGGACCATCCAATCTTCTTTCCTTTCCTTCATTCTGGAGAGGACCACAAGTGCATGGAAGCTGCACAACAGAATAGAGATAATCGCCATTGTGTATGGAGTAAGGGCATTCTAATCCATGAGTTTTGGTCATAATGTTTCATAGTGTGCTCATTGTGATGCAATCTTGCGCTCATCCAATCTGGCCTTTTATGGAATGTAAGAGCCCGTAGTTGTTTGAACTTAATAGGTGCTCACATTTATGAGGTGTGTACTGTTTTTGCCGGAGGTGTTTAAAGCATATACGATGTTGATCTCACTCTTCAATTAGTCCTGGCTTTCTCTACAGATTTCAGATTGACATTTATGGTGTTGGGGAATCTACTTCTAAATAAAATACAGATGATATTTTTTTTCCTTGATATATATACATTTTTTTTGTTGAAACATAATGTAGGTAGAGAATGTCTGATTTCAAGAGATTTACAAGAGGCTTTTATTTGAGAATAGCTTTTCCTGAGATGCATTCAAAACTGCTTGTAGTACGGAAATGGGAAGTTAAAGAGTAAGGGCTCAAATATAACATAAGAAAACAAGATTTTTTAAATTTACTCCCACAACCTTTTTGTGATTCATATAGTTGGCAGCTTATTATTTTTTCCTTGAGTGCAGGCAGTGTCAGTTACTGTCCTACGAGCTGGTATCATCACATGGTGCCTGCGAGAGAGGGGACCTGTCTTTGTTGCCATGTTCAAGCCCTTTGGGATTGCCATTGCAATATTCATGGGGTTTGTCTTTCTTAGGGATACTCTTTATCTCGGAAGGTATGTAGTATTTTCTCAGCTTGTTCCAGCACTTAATTAACTTGTAATTTAAGAGCAACAGATGATTGCTTCAGTCACTGACTTCTAGGAAATTCCTTTGATGTTGGAAAAATAATGGAAGGTTTAGAATAAATTGATTAGATTATATAATCTTGTGGGTATACATGGAAGAGACAAAGGATGAGGCCCTGTACAAGATGGGATTTATTTCTTTTCCGGGTTATCCTGTACTTGGAAATCTTTATACATCTAGATCTAGTATTTTCCTTCTATTGACCTTTGCCATTTTGGCGGACTAGTCTTTCATATAGAAGCATCCACATGAATGACAGTTGGAGTTGAAATCTCCTAGCATAGGTTAAAGTATGATCTAGTCCAGATACATATTTGAGCTAACAGATGGCAAACTGGGAGATCTACTGGGCAGAGCAAGCACACAGGAACAGTGAGATCTTGTTGAGCCCATAGAAAACTTCCGAGTTAAGTGAGTATGAACTCGAGTAGCGGTGTAAATGAACAGCGCCGGAGGTATTTATTGGTGTCCATGGGAGTGTAGACGTGGAGGCCTTTGAAAAAGGTCTTTTGGGTTTGTGTAGCACATTTTGCATATGATCTCACACTGGATCACGAGTTGTGTGCTGTGTTTTCCAATCACTTTCTTATGAGTTCTACACTCATTACAATTGTTGTTTTTTCAGTTTTAGTGCTGATAGAGCTCTTTGTTTGATGTTCATTTAAGGTTTCGCTCGAGCAGAACTCTTCCAGGCAATTCCAAGAGATAGCCACAATATAAGGGTTTAAGCGGCAATTTTCGAAAAAGAAGTGATTGCCCTAGGTGTGCCACATGCAAAATGTACACGCCTAGTGACTTCAAGGTCGTGAAGATGGGTAATGATAGCTTGTCATGAATTGTGCATTGTGGTGATATGTGCTTGACAGTAAGGTTGGCACGAAGTTGATAGCGAGGGATATCCAACGCGTCTCAAACATATGACTGAATTTTGGAAGATCACTAGAAGCTTTACAGTGGTAACACGATGGAGGAAGTTTTATAGCTTATATGTGTTGCAAGTTTCAGTCTCCAACAATGACGTGAACGTAGCCAGCTAAAGTGAGTCCACATAACTATGACATAGAAGACTCAAGTCACATGGGTAAAATGGGGTTTAATTGTCTTCTTTTGAAGTTGAAGAAAGCAAAATTAAAGACATGCCTTTATTGTATTGCTGGAAAGTAAAAGAGAGTTTCCTTTAATGGAAATTTATCTGTGAAGAAGGCAGATTTTCTTAATCTAGTACACAATGACATATGTAGTTCATTGAAGGTAAAAACTCTCGACAATACATTTTATTTCATTACCTTTATCGGTGATTGTTCTATGAAATTTTGAATGTATCCCTTAAAGATGAAGGATCAAACTCTTACTATCTTTAAGAAATTTCATATCATGATTGAAACACGAATGGAAAATAAATTAAAGTGTATTCGCAATAATAATAGATGAGAGTATCTTAGATTATTTGATGCATATTGTAGTTGGCAGGGCATCTAGCACCAAAAGTCCCCACCAATGACATTGCAGTTGGATGGTGTAGCCAATAAGATGAACCTAACATTAATCGAGAGAGTTTGATGTATTCTTATGGAGGTGAAACTGCCCGGTCCATTTGGATGTTGTGATTCACATGATTAACCTTTTGGCCAATGTTTCCTTGATTGGTGAAAGTCCGAACAAGGTGTGGTTCCATAATGAGGTATCCTATTACCACTTACGCGTGTTCAAATGTAAGTCATTTTCTATATTAAAGGATGAGAAGTTAAAGCTTAACATGAAAACACGACAATGCATCTTTCTCTCCTATGGACAAGATGAATTTAGCTACTGGTTTTATGTTCCAATGGAGAAGCTTCTAACATCAAGAGATGTTACATTTGTTGATGATGAAAGCATTGAAGAAATTGACAAGGCCAAGAAGGCGGATACCATGATATTCCTACCTTTGATAAGATAGATGATGTCCATGACAATGCTTATGATGATGCTCAAAGTGATGTCCTTGATTCTACACCGATAATTCTACTCCCACGATCCATGAGTTATTGGCATCCCTTCACACATGTATCAGTATATGAGTATGTGTTATTTACTAATGGTGAGGAGTTTGAATTTTTTAAAGGAGCAATGGAGAATGATCATAAGCAGTGGATGGACATCATACCAAATGAGATGAAGGATTTGCATGAGAATCACACCTTTGAAGTTGTGAATTTGCCTAAAGACAAAAAGGTACTCAAGAACAAGTGGGCATTTGATTAACGTTTGAGGAGAATAATCCACAAACAAGATGTAAGGTAAGATTGGTCCCAGATGGTTTTAATCAACTAAAGGGCATTAATTTTGAGGTCTTTTCTCCCGTTATGAAAATGTCTTCCATTCAAGTTATTCTTGGATTGGCCTTAAGCTTAGACCTTGAAGTTACGCAACTAAATGTGTGAACGATAGTCCTCCACGACAATCTAGAAGAGGAAATCTATATGGAGCAACTAGAATAATTTGAGATTAAGAGAAAGATCATACGGTGGGCTGGTTGAAGAAGAGCCTCTATGGCCTTAAGCAAGCCCCTATGCAATGGTACTAGAAAATTGAGTTGGCCATGGTGGAGCAAGGCTAAGAGAAGACTACAAGAAGTTTGTATTGTACAAATATTCTCCAAAGGAGACTTTGTAATCTTCTTACTCTATATTGACGTTATATTTATTATTAGGAGAAACACATCTTGGGTTTGTGAGTTGAAGAAGTATTTGTGCAAGTCGTTTGCCATGAAGACTTGGGACTAATGAATCAAATTTTTGGCATAAAAATTTTCCAAAGTCAAAAAGAGAAGAAGTTATTAATGTCTCAAGAGAGTTATGTGAGAAAGGTTTTCAATGATTTATTATGGAAAAGTCCAAATCAGGTGGGACTCCACTTGCTGGTAACTTCAAGTTGAGCACAAGGCAAAGCCCTTCTACCGAGGAAAAGAAGGTTGAGATGAGAAGGGTTCCTTATGCTTTAATGGATGGTAGGTTGATGTACGCTATGATGTGTATATATCAAATATTGCTTACGTAGTTGGAGCTGTTAGCCGATTTATTTTAAATCCTAGACAGGAACATTGGTCTACGGTGAAATGGATTCTTAGGTATCTTTGGGTACTTTTATAGTGTACGTATGCCTTGGCAAAGACCAGCCATTTTTGGATGGGTTTACCAATGTTGACACAGCATGAAACATTGACTCTCAGAATTTTACTTCAAAATATTTTATCAAGTTTTCAATGAAATCTGTATCTTGGTAGTCGAGGTTGTAAATATTGTGTTACACTCACTACCATCAAAGCTGTAACTGAAACTAGTAAGGAGACGCTATGGATGAAGAAGTTTATTCGTAAACTTGGTTTCAAGCAAAAGCAGCTCGTTGTTACAATTTTGTGACAATTAAAATGTGATTTATCTTTATAATAACTCACATAATGACGACGCGATATAAAAAGGAAAGATCAAAATATGCTAAAATATTACCAGGACGATGATGGCCCCCATAAGGTCATGAGAGAGTTTATTGGAGTGAGTTATTCCCTTATAAGTCCCATGTCCATTATATATCCACATTCTTTTGGTTGCATGGAACTTCACACAATGCAAGTTCTTTAGTGAGTGGCAGAATGGTGCATGACACACGTATGAAAGGGTGCACATGCATGAAAAAATGTGGGATTCACGCCTGATACATTTCTAAGTGGCCCATGGGCATGGGATGATAAAAGAAGTTACACCTGATGTGCACATGAATTACACATTTGCAGGATCCTACAGTGCTCTACTTGTGCCTGATGGATGCACTACGGGTTCTCATGCACTAACACTAATGTAAGTGCTCTACTCAGCTTTTAGGGCGTTAAGTGCGAGATTTCAAATAAACATTTGAGTGTCATTTTGAGAGAAAAGAGAGAAGAGAAGAAGATTTTCATCAATTGTTTGGGCTTCGAATTATGTTCTATTTTTTATCGGTCTAGTCATTGCTTAGGACACTTTATTCGTGATTATTATTGTTATGTGTGTTCTTATTTTATTTTCTCAAAAATTCAAACAAATGGTGTGGTAATTGATCTGGGTAAATATTAATTCTCAACTCTATGTGGAGGAAGTTTGGCTTGACATTTCCCTACAGTTAAACTGTGTGTGTGGGGTATGCAGAGGGCATACAAGAGCCACCTTTTACCGGAAGTTTATGACATTCATATGTACAAAGACAATTATATCAAAATCAAAAGAAAGACAGAAGAGTATATCCATTGAAGTCCTTTTATTTTTGTCAAACACATGTTATATTTCCTGTGCTAAATACAGCGTAAATGTGTGTGCAGTGTGATCGGAGCGGCTGCAATTGTTGCTGGATTTTATGGAGTTATATGGGGGCAAGCCAAAGACAAGGAGAATGCCATCACTAAGTTGGAGTCCCCTTCATGCGAGAAGACCCCTCTCTTGCAAAGCAAACAGCGTATCTGAGAAATCTTGGCATGCCTGGCGTGCTTCTTGGTAAGCCATCCATTTCAACTGTTCTGGCATCACTGCCGCCTCTATTTTGTACCTTGCCACATGTCATATAAGCAGGCGTTAGTTGCCGTTGCCGTGGAGCGAAGGCCTCAAACACACTGCGTAACTGGACGGTTCAGTATATGCTTGCCTTCTTCAATTTAACACTGCATCATTTGTGCCTTTGTTACGTATTCCAGAGATGGACGGCAATCTTCAGCACAGTACCGAACTGTTACGGGTCTCATTGCCAGAGACTATCGACACCGTCGCTACTCAGCCGAACAAGAGGAAAAGTACCCAAGCTATTCAGCCATCTCGACGATTTCGTAATTATGTTTAGACCTTCCATTAAATAATTAGTTCACATTTAACACATATTATACACATATTAATTTTTCTTTATTTCCGTTATGTTGTTATGTTAGTATTCACGTGCTTTGTTTATTGTTTTCCGGGTGGCTGTTCGTACAGCTATATTTTCTTATTCCACATATATGTTGAGTGGATAGTGGAAAAGGGAAGAAGGATATTTTCCAAATTTCTCTCTCTCCTCTCTCTCTCTCTCTCTCTCGGTCCCTCTGTCTCCGTTCCCCTTATCCTTCCTCTCTTTCCCTAATTTCCCTCACGCGCGCTCTCTTCTCTCTGTATTCTTCTCCTTCTCCTCTACTCAAACTCCCCTTCCCTCACACTTCGTCGACGATCCTCAATGCGCGGCCATGTAGCACGCATCATTTGATGCTCTCATTGAGACTAAAGCAGAGGAGATGAAAGAATGAGCTCTCGACGCACTTGAAGCGGCCATCCCTGAGCTTGCCAACACGATGAAGGACCTCCGGCGGGCTACCGACAGATTTGGGGCCACCATGTCCACCACGGTTTCCACTACAACGCAAATCCAGTCGTCCATCACTAAGCTCATCCAATCACTCTGCAACATTGAACGAAGACCTAGCTTACCCTCAATGTCGAAGGAGTTTCATGAGTTGCAGGCGATCGTACCGCAACACGCATCAGGTAACGCCTCTCATGCTTCAATCATTGAGCAAATTCCAAAATTCCTTACTAAAATTTCCCGATCCTTGTCTCGCGTCGAGAAACAATCCGTTGAACCACCGTTGCTTCCATACCTTTGTTCCTGTCACCTTTGACTGCAACCCCTAACTCCCAAATCGCTAAGCCACATACCGCCACAACTTTGCAAACTTTCTCTTCTCCTCATAGCCTTCCGCGCGATCTGTCGATGGTGAACTTGAATCCGTCAGATCTGGTCTCAGACAGGGAATATGGTCAGCTTCTTGTTCCAATTGCAAAGGCTGAATCCAATGACAATGAATCCCCAACGGATTCGTTTCCAGAATCGGGTTTTGCGTCACTTCCTGAGCTGCAGGATGTGCGCTTACTGCCTTCAGCATTGGGTACTCCCAGCGCATTGATAATTACTGAAGACGACTTGACAAAAACTCATGCTTCTGCTCTTATACAACCAGTTCAAGAACTAGACAATTCTGAAAAGCGGAACCCCAGAGCACCGGATCCTTCTATTGAAGGTTCAGGGCCTCCAACTTTTTTATCTCTAGTTCATGGATCTATAATGAATGAAACAACCATATCTGCTGGAAACATTCCTCAGGCAACTGTTAAAGTTGAGCCAAACATTGCAACTTATCTCGTATCTGGACCGTTCCTTCCTCGGATGCCATCTGTTCCTCGTCCTGTTTTTCAAGTTGTGCCAAGCTTATAGACATCTTCACCGCCTCCTGTCAGTGGGTCTGGAATAAGGATTGGAATTACACAGCCTATGCAAAGCTCAGCAGTCAAATCTTTATTTCAGCATATTCCATTGTGTCTGGGAAGTTCCAACCAACCTTGGAGTTCTCATGTATGATAGCCACTGCAAATAGTTCTGGGCAGACGATGGCACTAAGTGTCGCTTCTACTAAAAGTAACTCTCTAGCGGAACTTCTCCACCACGACACCTTCCAGCTCATAGTAGCAAAATCAATTCCTTCATAGAGGGACAAATGTGGGACACAAATGGGTAGACCCATCCTGGGCCCTAATTCACTACTCAACCATCTTACAAGGCCCAAACTGCTCAACTTTAGGGCTGTTCAAATCAAGCAGACAGCAATGAAACATCTGGAAGTTTCCACAATTGCTGGAGTTATTGAGTTATCGACTTATGATGCCAAAATTGAGTAGCTGATGGAGGAATTAGATAAATTGATGGGTAAAGGATAAGTACCACCAGCAGCCCACAGATGTGGCAGTTGCCCATGCACAGCTGCAAACTCTTGGCTGAAAGCATCGTTGACAGGTTTGGGTGGTGTTGCATTAGCAGCTGCCAAGGATAACATTGGAGAGGTTGCTAGTGTTGGCACCGATCTGTTCTCTGCTGCACCATTGAATGGCAAGGATCGGGCAGGTTATCCAATTTGCTACAACATGTTTGGTTTGTTTGGGAATAAAGAACTTTTCCAGAACACCCGTGGGACAGAGGAGAAACATGACCAGTTTTTGAGATGGCGATTTCAGCTCATGGAGAAAGGAATCAAAGAGCTGACTTTCCAACCTGGCGATGTTACTTCAATTCTTCAAATTAATGATTTGAAGAACTGCCCAGGATCTTCAAAGAAGGAGCTCAGGAATGCTCTCAAGAGGTCTTCTATGTTGGTATATTGTTGCCATGATAGCAGCTCTCTATACTTACCTGCAATGGGGCGGGACCTTGTGCACCAGTTCAGAAAGGGTCGGGTCATGAGCCAGCAACCTGAGCAAATTGAAAACAATGCTGCAGTATTGAAGACAGAGTATTAAAAGTTTCGGCTAGAATGGCAGCCATAATTACTTAGTTGGTTTCCTGCACTTTGTCTATGTACCAAGGCTTGCTTCTACATTAGCGGCACAATTGCATGAATTGCTATTATGACAAATGGTCAATACTTGACTTCTGCGGAAGCCTGTCATGACTTGATGGCATATTCTTTCATAATGCCTTGCTGTTGCTATACTAGTTGCGTCATGAGGAAGTTATGGAATATGCTGAACCCCTCAAGAGGATTGCAGGCTTTTAGATGGGAATTTCTGAGATATGACAGTCTGGGCATTGTTATTCCTTGCTTCTTCCTTGCCATCACAAACTGGAAGCAGCCCCTAGATAATATCATCCTGATGCTGAAATCCGTTCTCCATTCTTTGAGGATCTTCCCTGCAATGATTCTTGAATGGCTGAGGACTCCGCATTGGTGGGATTTCAGTGAAATGGATTTCCTGATGCTTATTACGGCTTATGGGAAGCAAGGTGACTTTATCAAGGCTGAGAGAGTTTTAAGCTACATGAATAGGAATGGGTATGTACCAAATGTGGGGTCCCACACTGCTCTCATGGAGGCGTATGGAAGAGGAAGGCAGTACAATAAAGCCAAGGTAGTCTTTCGAAGAATGCAGACTTCTGGTCCTAAACCTTCTGCACTGACATATCAAATAATTCTTAAGATATCTGTTGAGGGAAACAAGTTCAAAGAAGCTGAAGCAGTTTTTGAGGATTTGATAAAAGATGAGAAATCACCCCTGAAGCCAGACCAGAAGATGTTCCACATGATGATTTATATGCACAGGAAGGCTGGGAACTATGAAAGGCTCGTAAGTTCTTTTCACTTATGGCTGAACGAGGAGTTCAACAATCCACAGTTACCTACAATAGCCTATTGTCATATGAAACCAACTATAAGGAGGTTTCAAACATATATGATCAGATGGCAGAATATGTTTCCTGCCTTGATGATGGTGATGAAACACAGATTCGTGTTTTGGGAGATATTTCTGCTAGTGCTGATGGAAGTAGTAATGGTACATTCTTCAGGGCTGTTCTGTTAGTTCGTCGAGGAAAGTATGATGAAGCGCGAGAATTTGATGAGAGGGCAAGAAGATGTTAAAAACTAAGCTAGCAGCACTGGTTCTAGAAAGCTATGAGCGATCTTACAGCAATATATCACGTCATAAATCATTTTCCTCGTTTAACCTTGAGGACAAGGTTGTTTTGATGGGAACGAAAATGTTACCTACTCGTCGATACACCATCCGAAGATGGACGGCAATCTTCAGCACAGTACCGAACTATTACGGGTCTCATTGCCGGACACTATCGACACCGTCTCTACTTAGTCGAACCAAGGGAAAAGTACCCGAGCTATTCAGCCACCTCGACAATTTCACGATTATGTCTAGACCTTCCATTAAATAATTGGTTCACCTTTCACACACATATTATACACATATTAGTTTTTTTTTTTATTTCGTTATACTGTTATGTTAGTATTGACGTGCTCTGTTAGTTGTTTTCCGGGTGGGTGTTCGTGCAGTTATATCTTCTTATTCCACATATATGCTGAGTGGGTAATAGAAAAGGGAAGAAGGATATTTCCCAAATTTCTACTCTCTCTCTCTCTCTCTGTCCTTCTCTCTCAGTTTCCCTTCTCCTTCTTCTCTTTCTCTAATTTCTCTCGTGTGCACTCTCTTCTCTCCGTATTCTTTCCTTTCTCTTCTGATCGAACTCTATAATATCCCGGATTTTATTTGGGTTAATTTAATATCAATTGTGATTTTGGGTATTTTAGGCGTGATAAAAAAATTAATTAGATATTATAAAATTTGGACTGAGATTTGGATCAGTCGGGATGGCACCCAAGGTGCGTCTGCATTATCGTCCGAATATCTGTTTGGATTTTGGACTAAAAAAAATGAAAATATTATAATAATAATAATAATAATAATAATAATAATAATAATAATAATAACGAAAAAAATAAATAAATAAAAAAGAAAAAGAAAAGAAGGATAAGGAAGAAGTGGATCAGGGGGAGAGAGAGAGAGTGAAGAGAGGGTTTCGGGTTTCACGGAGGAGGAGGAGGAGGAGGAGGAGGAGGAGAAGGGAGAGGAAGAAGGTGGCGGCGATGGTGGTCATCGGTGGTGTGCGGCAGCGGGGCTTGGGCTGAGGCGATGATGGCGTGTGGTGTGGTGCGGCGAAGCCGCAGGTGGAGAGAGGAGACGGCGGCGGTGTAATGGCACCGATGCCGGCTGGGTGTTTCCGGGGAGGCCGTCGACGGCCAAGCAAGCGGAGCGGTCGGCAGCGGCCCATAGAGGGCCGTGCGGAGGAGAGCGGAGGAGAGAGGAAGGGGCGCGTGGAGGAGAGAGAGAGGAGACGACAGAGGAGAGAGAAAGGCTCGATTGGAATACTTCGGGACATCTCTTATTCAGATCTACAAAGTATGAGGTTCGGCAAATATTCTGTAAACTCACTCTTTGGTATAATTTAATTTTTGATATATTTTGGATACTGTTTGGAATTTTTACTAACATGTATAAATTTTTGTACACCAATTTAATTTATTTTGGACATGCATGTGTAGTTTATTGGATGTTTTAGGGGTTGTTGGACTGGATTTTATGATTTTAAAGAGTTTAATATTTTTTTGAAAGTCCGAATAATTTATTGGACACTGTATATTTTTATATTAATATATTTGTATAAAAAAATGAGCATTAAACTTTGCATTGGCCGTGCAATCATATATACGTGTCGGGTTGTGGTCACTACATTTGGATTTGAAAATTGGACATTCTGGCTAGCTCCCGATGGAGAAATTTATTTGAAAATTCCTTTCCACTGGCAGGAAAGGCTTGGAGTAGTGACCCTTCCTGTTTGGATAATTTGACTTGACCTTAAAATATATTCGGACGTTCTAATATATTTGACAAGCTTGAGGAATGCACCCAAAGTCGTGGGTGGCAAAATATAGTAAGCAACCTTATCTATGGGTAGACAGGTATATGGATTTGGCTTAAGGTTACCGAGATTATGTGTAACATTTTCTCAAACTGGTCTTTAAATAATTAGAACCCAGATTTGGTGTATAATTTGTATTTTTATATTAATTGGTATTGGACTTTGACTTGGATATGGATTTTTGGATTTGGATTTGAGTTTCGCCGATTTTGCCTATAATTGGGCTTGGTATGTCTCATACAAACGATTTTGATTATATATTTTGATCCGGACTTTTAGAATATCTGTTGCGGTGCTGCTTCGATCTCTGTGCACGCTATTGGATCATTCAGCTATCGGATTTTGCCCCAGATCATAAGCTAATCGGGCATTGGATTTAGACTTGGACTCGGATCGACATCGGCTTTAGAATTGATACGGATTACCTCTGTTTTGGTTATATATATATATATATATATATATATATATATATATATACACGTCCCGACGAGGACTATTTTCGAAATTTGGATATTTATTTGGATTTGGATATTTGATTTGAGTACAAGATTACCATTGGATTTTGAAATTTGGATCTTCGGTTTCGGTTGAATTTGTCTTATCAGTGATTTAGATTTACTTTGAAATTTGATTGGATTTTCATCCATTTGACATTTTTTTGATTTATTGGACTCCTGTTGATTAAATATAATACTTGTTGGGTATTAGGTTTATTTTTCTGTTTTGTCCCTTCAGAGTAGAAGGTTCGGATGCAGTACAGGAGTAAAGACGTGATCGGTCAGATATTCGTCCGATTTGATGAGTTTCAGTTTTATTATGGTTTATATTGATATTTGATATATTTGGATTATGGAATTGGTCGGATATGAGTTTATCGTTATATTTCGGGAATAGTTTGAATATTATGTTATGTTTGATTATAATTTTTGGGTCGGATTATTATCTCACTTACGATGATTGTAGAGCAGGTCACATTTATATTGTTCGGACGGTTGTTCGATGAGGTCCTGTGAGGATTTTAATTTTGTTAGGTGTATATTTTGGTTTGTCATATCCGAATTTTAGGGTTTAGTATTATTTCTTTAAAATTATTTGGGATTTTAGATTTTAAAATTATAATTAATTATTTAAATTGACCTGCTTGGTTCGGGTTCGTGACAGAAGTGGAGAAATCATTTGATCAAGGAAAAGTATTGAGAAGTGCGAAGACGAAATACGGAAGAATATCCTCATTGTTGATAGTCGAGGTTAAGACTTATAGACGAAATTTTGAGGATGAAATTGTGAGAGAGAGGAGAATGTAACATTTCAATTTTATTCGAATTAATTTAATATTAATTATAATTTCGACAAATCGACGCGCGACAAAATTAATTAAATATTGAGAAAGTTTGGGATGATGTTTGATTAAGGCATTGTCGCCCGTGTTGTCGCCAAATATTAATTCGTATTTAGGAATAAAAGGAAATAAAAATATAAAATAATAATAATAATAATAATAATAATGAAAAAAGAAAAGAAGGATAAGGATGAAGTGGATCGGGACAGAGAGAGAGTGAAGAGAGGGTTTCGGGTTTTGCAACGGAGGAGGGAGGAGGGAGGAGGAGGAGGAGAATGGAGAGGAAGGAGGCGACGATGGCGCGCGTGTGGTGCGCGAAGCTGGGTGGAGGAGAGAGGGGACGGGCGTGTTGCGTACGGCGTTGGCATGGTGTTGCCGGGCCGGGTGTTCTCGGGAGGCCGCCGACGGCCAGAAAGATGAGCGGGCAGAAGAGAGTGGTCGTGGTAGCCGACTGGGCAGAGAGCGGAGGGGAGAGAGGATGGGGTGCGCGGAGGAGAGAGAGAGGACACGACAGAGGAGAGAGAAAGGCTTGATTGGAATACTTCGGGACATCTCTTCTTTGATCTCGCAGTAATGGCGCCTCGACGCATCTATAAACCCACCTCTTTTAGCCTAATTCTAATTTTTAATATATTTTGGATACTGTTTGAAATTTTACTAATACGCATTTAATTTTTGTACACCTATTTAATTTATTCTGTATATGCATGTGGAATTTATTGATGTTTTGGGGTTGTTGAACTAAATTTATGATTTTGGAGAGTTTACTATTTTCAAGGTCCTAATAATTTATTAGATGCTATATTTTTTATTAATATATTTGTATAAAAATATGCATGAACATTTACATCGTCGCAAATACATACACGTGCTTTATTATTACACTACATTTGATTCAAACGGACACTCTAATACTCCTAACTTTAGGATTTATTTGGAAATCCTTTTTCACGGCAGTGAAAGCGCCAGAAAAGAATGACTCCTTCCTCACGGGATAATTGGATTTGAATTCTGTAATATATTCGGATATCCCACATATCCGACAAGCTCATAACGCACCTGTGCTCGCTGGCAAGAAAACATAGTGAGCAACCTTATCTATGGGTACAATAGCATATGAATTTTGGCCTAAGGTTACCGAATTATGTAACTCCTTCCTCAACCGGTTCTTAAATAATTAGAACCTGCATTTGGTGCATAATTTGTATTTTTACATTAATTGGTATTGGACTTTAATTTGGATATGGATGTTTGACTGATTTGAGTTTCACGATTTTGCCTATAATTTGCTCAGATGCCTCGTATAAACGATTTCGATTATATATTTTGATCCGACCTTGGAATATCCGCTGTGGGTACTCGCTTTATCTTCTCTCACGCTATTAATTTATCCAAATGATCTGATTCTACCCCAAATCATGTTCGACGGCTATAAGATTTGCACTCGACTCAAACTCTGATTCAAATTTGACTCGATTGATATCGGCTATGAATCGTCTTGATCACTTATTTTTGCTATATATAAATACATCATTCCGATGATGATTATTTTCAAATTTAGACATTTGTTTGGATTTGGATGTTTGATTTGAGTACGAGATTATCATTGAATTTTGAAATTTGGATCTTGAGTTCTTATTGAATTATCTTATCACATTTGGATTTATTCTAAATTTGATTGGATTTTCAGCATCCATTCGACATTCCCTCTAATTTATCGGGACTTCTTTCGATTAAATACGATACTTGTTAGGCATTAGGCTCATTTTTTTGTTTTGTCCCTTCAGAGTAGAAAGTTCGGACGCAAAGATGAGGCGGATGATCGGGTTAGATATCTGGGTCGATTTGGTGAGTT